>JARBWK010000004.1:169700510-170164069 GCA_030556195.1 Anolis apletophallus
GAGTCGGGTTATAAGTACATTTGGACTGTGCTGGATATGTTTTCGAAGCAGGCTCATTTTGTTCCATTGAAGGGGTTGCCTTCTGCGGAACGTTTGGCGGAGTTGTATGTGCAGCATGTGTACCGGTTGCATGGGTGCCCGGAACAGGTTTTGAGTGATCGTGGAGTGCAGTTTACTGCTCAGTTTTGGGAGCGGTTTTTGGAGGTGCTAGGGGCTCAGAGACGTCTTACGACCTCTTTTCATCCTTGTTGTAATGGCGGCGTAGAAAGGACGCAGGGGAGGAGAAGGAGGAGTGGAAGATACGAGCCCGGGAGGATTGGAAGGAAGTAGCGGAAGCTTGAGGTAAGGCACAGCGTTCTTATAAGATGTTTGGTGACCGGAAGAGGCGAGAGGGGAGGAGTATAGTGAAGGGGATTTAGTGTGGCTGTCCACACAGAATTTGAAGTTGGGTTATCCATCTAAGAAATTGGGTCCAAGTATATTGGGCCTTTTAGAATTGAGAAAGCAGTGAATAAGGTCTCCTATACCCTTCTGTTGCCCAAGAGTTTAGGGAAAGTTCATCCCACGTTTCATTGTGGTCTTCTGAAAAAGTATGTGGGCCCCTTTCATCCTCCGGATTGAATGATGTTTTGTTTTACAGGGGGAGAACGTGGTGGAGGAGGCCGTTATGTCAGGATTGGGAGACTTGAGCTTGGGTGAAGTTCAAGCTCCCAGCCTGGCATGAGATTGCATCGACCTTTGCCCTAGTTCTTGGGTGACCTTGGGCTCCAGTTATATAAGACTGTGCTGAGTCATGTGGAAGTGAGGTAACTTCCACATGTGTGCAAGGCTGCAGAGGGAAGTGATGTAACTCCTCTGAGCCTGGACATTGGACAATTGGACTCCTAATGCTGACTCATGGGGCCATGAGGTCACATCCCTTTGGACTATGGGATATGCTGAATCACCGGATATGGTGCAACCCTGCCTGGACATTGCATGGGCGATGGGAGGGGGGGTTGGGGTATATAAGTTGTGTTTTGGTGGCGGGCAGGTGCTTTTGCTTCACATGTGTCGTACCTGCAATAAAATCGTGTTGGACCGTGCTTTCAATCTACGCGTGATCCTTACCGAGAGTTGGAGAGTCGTTACAATGTAGCAAAAAGTAAAAGGAAGGACATCCCAATACAAAGCATGGGACAATATATCTAACATCAGTAGTAATACATATCATAAGGAATAACAATCTACATGTATACAGTCATAGGTCAGATGTAGTGCCTTCCAGGTGGGAGGTAACAGTACAAAATAGATGATCACAAATGGCAATTACATATCAGTCATATAGCAAAACACATGGCAATCATATATCAATCACATATCAGATATAATAGCAGGCATATCGCACCACCAGGCCTCAGCATAGGCCAGAAAGGTAAGCAATTCTCATACAATCATGTATAACACAAACTAAATATGGCAAAACATTTATGGAAATCGATATACAGCAATCCAGATGGAAGAAGACCAGTAAGGGAGGCTACACGATCCCTGTGTGTATCTCGCTAGGCTCCGCTTGCTCTGGAAAGTTAGTCGATCTGTGGAGCTGTGACGTCACTAAGGCGCGTCCTGTATGTAAGTCGCCTAAGTCTGACATTAGGCAATGGAGATAGTCACACATACTAAACATGGCATAGCTAGCAAACAAATGCCAAATAAAGTTAAATGTTGGGGAGAAGCCCCAAAGTAATCATAAATTAGCACACTAGCCGTGTAAGCTCTGGAGAATTCGTAGATATATAGCATTAAGACGTCACCGGAGCTTGCCTGGATCTCTCCAGAAGAGGGCATACCTAAAGGTTGGCTAGGCTAGGCCTTGGTCAAGCTATCTCTCAACATAGACAATTTGATTTTCCTTGGGACTCATACTGCATACTCAACATATCAGAAGGTTGAGGGACGCTGGGGAGCCCCAAGTGCCTTCAAACAGTCAGGTGGCATTCAGAGGAAGGTTCTGTGCCTTCAACATAGGTCATCTGGCTGGGGTCTCGAGTGTCCTTACCTCGAGACCACAAAGAAGGAGAGAACTTGGAGAGCCATCCGGTTGAAGCTTCCTGGACCTAAGCAACTAGAGACTGTAAAGTATATTTTTCTTTTATCCTTTTGGGGAACAAGGTAAAGTGCCTGAATGCAGGTAACTCATGTTGTACAATAAAGTCTGTTTGAGTTATCTATAGTGTCCAGCTTGGTCCTTGGGAGCCCCAAGACACTAAAGGAAGGCAAGAAGTAATCCCTCGGTGTAAAGAGCACATCCTCACCCTTCACCAAATATATACAGAACAGGTGCGATGGCACACCAAAAGAGAGATTCCACTGAAACATTATGAAGAATCTTGGCTCCATCTACACTGCCACATGCCATTTGAAACTGCATTATGTGGTCAGTGTGGATTAATATAATGCCATTTAATTGCACAGAACTGTATTATATGAATCTACAATGTATTATATGGCAGTGTAGATGGAGCCTTCATTAATTAATACAATGGAAGAGATTGCTTCAGAGGGTGGTGACTGGTGACCTCTCCATCTGTCTTTAAACTGAGACTGGATGATCATCTTTTCGGGGTGTTTAATTGTGTATTCCTACATAGCAAGGTATTAGACTAGATGGTCCTTGTGGTCCCTTCCAAATGCAGTTTGGGGCATTCAAAGGAAAGAAGCTATCAAAGTGATCAAGGCAATGTGCATATGGGAAATGGAAGAGTTCTAGATGTGAATGATTCTCAGTGTTAGCCTCAAGGGAAATGTCATGGGTGGGGATTCTTATTGGGGTGGGGCGGTCCTTCATTTCCCTTCCATGTAGGTACACCCTTAACATAGAATCATACAATCATAGTATCATAGAGTTGGAAGAGACCTTGTGGGCCATCCAGTCCAACCCCCTGCCAAAAAGCAGGAAAATCACATTCTAAGCACACAAGACAGATGACCATCTAGCCTCTGTTTAAGAGCATCCAAAGAAGGAGCCTTCACCACACTCTGTGGTAGAGAGTTCTACTGCTGAACAGCCCTCAAAGTCAGGAAGTTCTTCCTAATGTTCAGATGGAATCTCCTTTCCTGTAGTTTGAAGCCATTGTTCCGTGTCCTAGTCTCCAGGGCAGCAGAAAACAAGCTTGCTCCCTCCTCCCCGTGACTTCCTCTCGCATACTTATACATGGCTATCATGTCTCCTATCTGCCTTCTCTTCTTCAGGCTAAACATGCCCAGCTCTTTGAGCCGCTCCTCATAGGACTCAGAAGAACTGGCACATGGCACATCCATTCTTCACCGAAAGATTTACTTTTTAAGACTAAGTTTTCTGGTCAGAAAGGTTTACTTCTTCTGACAGTGGTATATACTTGTTTTTAAATAAAACATCCTATTTGTAAATCAAGATGGCTCACTCTAATTCTCCTGTGACACAGAAATGAAAGCACTGAGAATCAAGTCACATAACTCTGAAAACATTGCTTTTGCCGCAAGGATTCAGCCGGTCAGAAAATCAATGCACAGCGCAGAGGTAGCAGTTAGCGTTTGAATTCAGTGCAGTGAAAACTTGTAATCAGAAATAGTCTGGATGTTTCAATTTTAACACTACCCGGAATTGATGACAAAGAAGGTGAATGGCGCTTCTGTAGAATTTCCTTTTTCCCCGAGTTTAGTGTGCCAGCCCTCACCACATCAAACCACAAGATGTCTTAAGACACAAAATAATAATAAATATGTTCTTAATATAATAATAAAAAAAATATTTTGTATTTAAAGTGCCAATCTTAAAAATCTGATTTCACTGCTATTTCAGTTGAAGGATGGAAAAATATGTTGTCAAGACTTTCAATGGGTTGACGTGAGTTTTCTGGGCTGTATGGCCATGTTCCAGAAGCATTCTCTCCTGACATTTCACCCACATCTATGACAAGCATCCTCAGAGGTTGTGAGGTCTGTTGGAAACTAGGCAAGTGGGATTTATATATCAGGGTGGGAGAAAGAACTATTGTCTGCTTGAGGCAAGTGTGAATGATGTAATCGGCCACCTTGATTAGCACTGAATGGCCTTGTAGCTTCAAAGCCTGGCTGATTACTGTCTGGGGATCCTTTATTGGGAGATGTTAGCTGGCCCTGTGGGTGAAACGACAGGAGCGAATGCTTCTGGAACTTGGCCATACAGCCCAGAAAACTCACAGCAACCTGATGGAAAAATCAGTTTTACTTTCTCCAACATTCACATTTTTAAGATCTCCTATCCTTCTTCTAACATGGAAGTTTGCTGTTGGTTGAAATTTTAAATGAAAATTAAATTGAAACAGAATGATTATGTGTGTACACTGACCACAGAAGCCAGTGTGGTGTGTTGGATTAAATGAGTGTTAGAGTGTATCGATTGCATTTCAATTTATTTGTTTTGATTGTTGTATACATTTAATTTATTTTAATGTTTATCATTTATACATTTTACTGTATTTTTAAAGTATAAGCCACTATGAATCTGGATTCTGAGAAAAGGCTAGGATAAAGATAAATATAATAACAAATAATAACAACAACTCAACACTTTAAAAACTATATTATCTACCCATAAATTAACTCCATCACTCATATTCATTAATCTGCTAGCTCTTAATCAAGATGAAAGCTTGTATTTAAATATGCAATTAGGAATGTATTTTCCAACGATATAGGTTTATCTAAATATATTTTCTACAAAAGTACCTTTCTACATCCATTTTATCCTACAAATCTTGAAATCATAGAATTTAAGGGTTGGTAAGGCCATCTAGTCTGAACCCCAGATATACAGAAATCCATCGAAACGTTGCTTGAAGGCTTTCAAAAAAAAGGAGAATCCACCCCATTCCTAAGCCACTCTATTTCGCAGTTAAACAGCTTGTTACAATTCACAATCTGCTGCACTTTTTTAAAACCACAAAACCTAGTCTTAAAAGTCAGTGATGTGTAAAATCCTAAGGATAATTTCATTCGAGGTGACATTTTCGTCTAGAATTTGAGAAAAAAGCCAGTTGGTGTGGAACTACCAACTGGTTTCTGGCCTAAAATGTAACAAAATGTGTGTCAACATGCATATTTTATAAAAGTGTGCATATTTCACATTGCATGTTAGATATATTATTTATGGTAAAATCTGTAGAAAAAATCCATAATTTACATTAAATGTGTAGAGGAACATAAGAAGAGTAGAGCTTGATCAGTCCAAAAGCACAGTACTCTGTTCAACATACTTGCTGACAAGTTGCCTCTGGGAAATGCACAAACCACCTGAGTATGACATTCCACTACACACTCAATACAATTGGCACAAAGGTATGCTGCCTCTATTATTGGGAATATGCATGTACAGCAGTCCCGACCAATTGCCACTGATGACCCTAGCATCCATCAAACTGCAGTATTTCCTGTTAAAACAGCCATAAATATTGTTGGCCCTTGGTATCTGACGAAATTTAGTTCCAGGAATCCGTTGGATACCAAAATCCATGCTCATGTCCCATTATATACAATGGCACAGTAAGATGATGTCCCTTTACTTTTGTGTATTTCCTCTGCCAATCTAATTGCTGTATATGATCATGTATGTCTAGAAAAATCAGCCCCAAGATGTGAGTTAACTCATCCATGGCTATTGTACCCTAACTCTTATCAAAAATGGAATCACTCCCTTCTCTGACAAAAGGCAAGAGCTTAACCCATCTTGGGAAAAACTAAAAGGAGCACCAACCCCCCAATACTTTTTCTATCACAGAAACACCTCTGGCCTTTTTGAATGCCTAGGCAGAAAAATTGTGGTGATTGTAATGCCAGGAATGGTTGGCCCCTGGAAGTGGTGCTGATGTTTTTCCTTCTTTGCAGAATGATTTTCCACTTACCTGTTCATTGTATGTAAATTTATCACTAGGTCCCAAACCTGCACTTGACTAATACATCAGGTTGACTCATACACATGCATATAACTAAGAAACCCACCAAGCAACCTTAAGAATCAACAGTTATATTGGATGGAAGAAATCTGTTCAGTTGTTGTTTGAGGCACAAGGAGAATTACTTTTCCAGCCCCCTTTGAGCAGCAAGGGTCCTGCTTCTGATCAGTGTAACATCACTCACTAATAGAAGGAAGGGAGAAAAAACATATTTGCACAGCAGTCAGCATCTGAACGGACCTCTTTCACCCAAATTTCTGCTGGCTGTTAAGATGGACTTGGGCACTAAGAATATATAGTCTTATTACATATGGAGAAGTTCAAAATCCATAACTCTAGGTTACAATGCTGTGATAAAGAATGCCAGCATGGCAATGAGATGGAAGCGATTTTGGATTTTAATTATAGTTAGTTTCATAGTGTTTTACCATGTAGTGATGTTATTAGAATAGTAGTAGTAGTAGTAGTAAAGGTAAAGATTTTCCCCTGACATTAAGTCAAGTCGTGTCCAATTGTGGGGGTTGGTGCTCATCTCAATTTCTAAGCCGAAGAGCCGGCGTTGTCCATAGGCATCTCCAAGTTCATGTGTCTGGTATGACTGAATGGAGTGCTCTTACCTTCCTGTCAGAGCGGTACCCATTGATCTTCAAATTGCTAGGTTGGCAGAAGCTGGGGCTATCAGCAGGCCCTCACGCCGCTCCCCGGATTCGAACCTACAACCTTTTGTTCAGCAGCTCAGCAGTTTAATCCACTGCGCCACCAGGGGCTCCAATAATAATAATAATTTATTTGTATTCTGCCCTATCTCCCCGAGAGGACTGAGGTAGAGTATTATATATTTTATATGTATTGATTTTATGTGTTTGAATGTTATGTGAACTGTGGAATAGCATTAAATTGTGCCATATGTTAGCCCCTCTCAGTCCCTCAACGAGGGAGAGAGTGGGATATAAAACAAAGTAAATAAAATCAAATAAATCACCGTCACCATAATCTCTTCTTTCCCAAAAGCAAAATAAAATATAAATTATGTTCAACCTGCATGCCACCCCTTAGTGGTCTTCTCAATTTATCCATTATCCTCGTTTTTTAAACCATGGTATCCACAGCTTGCCATTTGATTCTCCAATCCCCATAGGCCCACAAGCAATTAACTGCCTGGACACAATTGATTTTAAGCATATGAACATAAAGATGCTTACTGCTGCAAGTCCTATTGAATTTTGGATTCTCCTGTGGGGACCCTGGTAGTCGGCACTGGAATCGATGTTGCCAAAATTCCTGAAACCATGGGTTTCGGTGATTGGTATCTGGTTGAAGCTGCAGGTAATAATCATCAAACCATTTGACATCAGGAGACTGGAGCTTGATTGTAATTCCACCAGCAGCTTCACGCTGGTAGCCGTCTGTCACGTCGTACCTGTCTGCCCAGCCATCACTGGGGAGATAAAATAAAAAGAGAATATCCACAGTGAAGATGTGGGTACTAATAATCATCCAAAGGAGTAATTGGCAAGTGTCTTAAAGAATAGCAAAAGATGTCTCAGTGTGAGAACATGATGACCAGGCAAGGAATATGCTAAGAACATATTTAATTCTTTTTTTTTACACTATGTACACCACACGCTTGTGGAGCTTTTGTGGCTTCATGCCAAGAATCCTAGGAATTGAAGTTTGGAGCTGAGAAATCTCTGCTTTGCAGCTCTTATGTTGCACTTCAGGAAGGGGGCAGTGACTGTCTCAAGGAAGGAATTTTGAGTAACTCAGATCTTAAGATTCCATAGAAGGGAGCCATGACAGTTAAAATGGTGTTGAATTGTTATAACTGTGCAGTGTAAATACTCCTTTGAGGTGTAGGCATTCCCAGGGCAATGAACGCTACCATAGGATGATACACAAATGCTACCATTCATGGTAGTCATGTTGCGTTTTGACTACTATAACAGATGGAATGGGGCATTGACCTAAAATACTGCATTTTTGGTGGTGATTTTGGCCTTCTAGGGGAATGTTTGCATTTTAAACATTTAAAATGTTTGCAGTTTCTGGGAGCTTCACAAAGTAGGGGGGCATCACAGCACAGGGCTGTGGACCAGTAGTGGCCCATGGGGCACATTTTACTCACTATTACAGTTCCTTTCCATATTTATTAAAAGGTGGGTCATCTGCAATTCTTAGCCTGATTTCATATGGTCCTTATTTCAAAAGCCTTCTGGTTTGCATGCAATAACCATGATGACCGACTTATAAACTCTACTGTGGACCTTACAGTAACAGTAGAGAGACAAATGGTGTAGTAGTTTGAGATTTGGATTAGGACTCTGTGAGACCAGAGTTTTAATCCCAACCCAACCATGGAAAAATACACTCTCAGCCAAATAAGATTTGTTCTGTGTACAATTCTGGTCTCCGCACCTTAAGAAGGATATAACGGAACTGGAAAAGGTACAGAAAAGGGCAACAAGAATGATCCAAGGGATGGAGCGGCTCCCTTATGAAATCAGGTTGCAACGCCTTGGTCTTTTCAGCCTTGAAAGACGGCGTTTAAGAGGTGACTTGATCGAAGTGTATAAAATCATGCATGGGATAGAAAAGGTGAATAAAGAAAAAATATTTTCTTTGTCACAAAACACTAGGACTAGAGGGCACTCCCTGAAGCTCCAAGGTAGGAAAATTAGGACTAATAAAGGGAAATATTTCTTCACCCAGAGGGTCATTAGGTTATGGAATTTCCTTCCAGAAGAGGTTGTGACAGCTGTCAGCCTGAACAACTTCAAGGCAGGATTAGACAGATTCATGGATACCAAGTGTATCGGTAGTTACTGAAAAGGACATTCAAGTGCCACCTCGGAGTTGGTTGAGGTAGGCAGGATTTCCCTGGGTACTGGTTGTGGGGGGTCGGGAGCAGGTTAGGGTTTTGCCCTCCCTTCTGCTCGAGATCCCGGTGTACAACTGGTGGGCCGCTGTGTGATACAGAATGCTGGACTAGATGGGCTGAGGTCCGATTCAGCATGGCTCTTCTTATGTTCTTATGTTCATATGTAAGATTTGTTCATAGAACAAATCTTACATATACATAGTGTAATAGGTTCACCTTGGGTCAGCAAAAGTTGGCAAGAAGTTGAAGGCAAATTTGTTTTTGTTATGTGCCCTCAAGTCATATCTGATATAGGATGACCCTAAAACAATTTTTACAGGATTTTCTGGGGCTAAGAGCGTTTGACTAGCCTAAGATCACTGAGAGGATTTTCATGGCTGAGTAGGGATTTGAACCCTGGTTTTCAGACTCATCGTCCAATACTAAAACATGTATGCTGTGCCACCTCTCTTGAAGGCACACAGTAACAACAAAAAATAATATACGCTCTTTTCTCTTATGCTTAATACAATCCAAATTACAATATTTCCATTATTTTTCTTAACTCTTGAGAGATAGCCAGTGATTACCCAAAAACATAAATACATCCCAACCTGATGAAAATCATGGTCAGAAACCCCATGAAATGTAAAGGGCTGGAACAATACTACCTGATTCAATGTGCATGTAAGGAACTGATGACTAGGATGACCATGGGGATGAAGATAATCATGAGGATGGAGCTGATAAATGATGGTCATGATGAAGATGACTATTGATCAGTTCGATCCTGTTGTATCCACCATTTCCTCTGGATATTACTGTAGTACAAAAGACAGTGTGTCAACACAACACATATGACAGAATGAGGATCATTAAGAGTGAAATCAAGCTCTAATAGGAACTGGATCATAGGGTGATATTTTCATGCTGTGGAGTGACCTTTCTAGCTATATAGTGCACTGTAGGACTCTTTTGTACTTGAGGATCCAAATTACAATATTTCCATTAAAACTGGATGTGAATTCTGAGACAGCTCAAATGTAATGCAATTATTTGTCTGAATCACATCCTGACAGACTGATTGATAAGATGAAACCTGCCTTATGATGGCTAACAACCATAGATCTAAACCGAACAACAAGACAGCACTGAAAACAGCATTACACCCAAGCCAAATGCCATCAGCAACAATATACCAGCAAATGAGGATTGCCCAAACGTTTCTTACCATTGATGAGGATTGGGACTGAAGGTCTTAGATGAAACAGGGGAGAGGCACAGGATATGAACCAAAAAGTGATAGAGGTGAGAATTTGGGTGATTCTGAGAGTTAGAAGTCAAGATTTTACATTTCCAATGTGTTATGTAAAACTGCACCCATGTAATTACACAGTGGTTGGGTTACATAACCGTGCCCTTCTACTGAATATCAGCCTTGTGTAACCATGCATCTTCCTGTATGTCTGCTTACTTTTTCCCAATGTGCCCAGTGGCTTCTTCTACAATCCCAATGAATCAAGGAGTACATTGAAGGTACTGGCAAATAGATGCCATCCAAGAATGTACAGCTGCATAGCTGGAATCCTATACATTCGTCCCAGCTAGAGTTAGAGTCACACAATCAATCGGTGAATGGTGAGTCAACATATAATTTAGTTCAGAAGTTTCAATGGTTCTACTCCAGTCAATATAAAAGTTAGGCTCATGTGAAATGGTTACACCCTTCGGGGTGAGAAGGATGGCATATAAATGTCTTAAATAAATAAATAAAATTTGTGAAACTCTGCTTATGAAACTATGAGCTTAATACATCTGTTGTGAAATAGCCAATAAATACAAACACAGAATGAAAGGAAAATTACACAGATGTGTAACACCAACAGAATTCTGACTGTCACCTCACAAAAATGTACATTTTGGGGGAACTGATGCACAGGAACACAATGGCATCCAAAACCAAGTAACCTATCAAGTTTCTTGACTTGAGAGCCATCAATCTACAGAGCTCCCATCTTATTGCGATTCAGCTTCAATTTATTGGCTGTCACCCAGCTTGTTAAACCATTTAGGCATTGGTACAGTACCTTTACAGTTCCAGCTGACTTGGATAGCATGAAGAAGTAGAGCTGAAAGTCCTCAGCCTACTGATGGCACTCATCATCAAAGACTCTCATGACCTCCACCAGCAGTCTCATATAGACATTCAACAGTGTGGGAAACAAGATGGAAACCCTGCGGCATCTCACAGCACAATGGCTAGCAGACTGAACAGGAGCCCTTTAATGTCTCTAGAATTGTCCTTGCAATTGGGAGCAAAAGCACTGTAACACACTGCTTGTGAGGACACTTCAATTCTCCGTAAAGATCACGCACAGGCAGCAGCTCGATCCAACAAGATTTATTGCAGGTACAACACCCATAAAGCCAAAGCAGTGTCCCATCACCCAAACACACCTTATATACCCCAACCCCCTCCTTCCTGTCCCTTGCAACATCCTGGCAAGGTTGCATCATGTCCTGCTGACTTAGCATTGCTACTGTCCAAGGGATATGACCTCATCCCCCCTGAGTCAGAATATTCCAGTTCAGTGTCCAGAGGAGGTTACATCACTTCCGTTCTGATTCAGCACTTTCCCCAGAGGATTACCTCATCCCAGGGTATTTCCCAATGTCCAGTGTCAAAGCAGGTCAAGGCAGACTGGGACTCTGAGCCTCCTCAAGGCTAAGAGCTCCCAGCTCTGACAGAATGGCTTCCTCCACCTCCCCCTCCCCCTGCGGGAACAAAACAGCATTCAATCGATTGGTGGGAGGGGACTCGTGTACCGCTTTAACAAACTACAATGAAAGGTAGGGTGAATCTTGTTCATCCCTTTCGGCAAAATCAACCTATATGAAACCTTGTTCACCACCTGGCTTATCCGAAATGGACCAATGTACTTCGGGCTTAGTTTTCGGGAAGGCAACCCCAGTTTGATATTCTGAGTGGATAACCAGACCAAGTCCCCCTCCTGATATTCCTCCCCTTCCTGCCTCCATCGGTCCCCGTACTTCTTATAAGAACCTTGGGCTTTCCTCAACGCTTCGGTGACTTCCTTCCATTCCTCTTGAGCCCACACGCTCCATTCCTCCCCCCCTTCCTCGGGCGGGCCGAAGAGCTGAGGCAACGGAGCCACTTCCTGCCCATAAACCACCGCAAAAGGGGATCTTCCGGTCGATGAATGCACGGACCCATTATATGCCATTTCAGCATATGGCAACAAGTCTGCCCAATTATTCTGTTCCCTATTACTAAAGATACGCAAATAGCTCCCTAAAGATTTCTGCGTTCTTTCTACGCCCCCATTGCAGCAAGGGTGATAAGCAGTGGTAAGCCGTCTCTCCACCCCTAAACACTCTAACAACTTCTTCCAGAACTGTGCAGTGAACTGAACTCCCCGATCACTAAGGACCTGTTCAGGACACCCATGTAACTTATATATATGACGAATATACAATTCTGCCAACCTCTCAGCAGACGGCAAGACTTTTAGAGGAACAAAGTGAGCCTGCTTTGAGAACAGATCTAACACCATCCAAATGTACCTATATCCTCTACTAGAAGGCAACTCCCCCACAAAATCCGTACTCACATGAGTCCACGGCCGGACTGGAGTAGCCACCACCTGTATTAACCCCTGTGGCTTAGCCGTAGGAGCCTTTCCCCTGGCACAAGCCTCACAACCTCGAACATATTCTCTTACCTCCGCCCGTACACCAGGCCACCAATAACGCCTTGTCACAGCTAGAAGGGTTTTGGTAAACCCCCAATGACCAGCAGTCTTATGATCATGCCCTAACTCCAACACCTTTCTTCTTAAACCTCGAGGAATATATATCTTGGAGCCCACAAACCATAAGCCATTCAGCAATCTGCACTCCTCCTTATGGCTACCTAACCAATCATCCTCCTTATAATGTCCTTGCAACTCCAAATACCATCCTTCCACCTCTTTCTTGACCTCTTTAATCTGTGACCGGGTCTGCACAGCCAAACCCCACTGACTCTTGGTAAACACACTCTCCAATCCCGCAGGAGGATTAGGGCTCCCTAGAGGATATCGAGACAGGGCATCCACCACAACATTCTCCTTTCCTTTAATATGCTGTAATGAAAAATTAAACCGAGCAAAGTACTGAGCCCACCTCACCAACTTGGGGGACAACTTCTGAGGAGCTTTCAGATATTGTAAATTCTTGTGATCCGTCAACACCACAAATGGGTGGACTGCCCCTTCCAGGAAATGACGCCACGTCTGCAGAGCACACTTTACTGCGAATGCCTCCTTTTCCCAAACTGGCCACCCTCTCTCTTGTTCCCCAAATTTCTTAGAAAAATAGGCACAAGGCCTCAATCTACCCAACTCATCTTTCTGCAACAATGCTCCTCCATATGCCCACGCCGAAGCGTCGCACTGTACTACAAATGGCCTCTCGGTGTCCGGGTGCATCAACAAAGGGGCCCCAGTAAAAGCTTCCTTCAGCTTCTCAAATGCCCACTAGCACTCTTCCGTCCAAGCCAACTTGGCCCCAGGAGACTTAACCTTCTTTGTCTCCCCCTTCCCTTTAGTCTTTAATAGATCCGTTAAGGGAAGTGTAATGGCTGCAAAATCTACAATGAATGTACGATAAAAGTTGGCTAATCCCAAAAAAGCCTGCAACTGCCTCCGAGTCTGCGGAGCCTCCCAGCACAACACATCTTCAACTTTGGCAGGGTCCATAGCCACTCCTTTATCACTAATACGATAACCTAGAAAATCAATCTGACTCTTACTAAATTCGCACTTGCTCAACTTCGCATACAACTTCGCCTGCCTCAACCTCTCCAGCACTTCCCGGACCAACCGGACATGCTCCTCCTTCGTCTGCGTCACCACCACGATATCATCTAAATACACAAACACCCCCTTATACAAAAGGGGGTGCAGCACCTCGTTTATTAACTGCATAAATATACCGGGGGCTCCGGCCAAACCGAATGGCATGACGGTCCATTCGTATAATCCGAGAGGGCAAGAAAAAGCCGTCTTCCATTTGTCACTCGCCTTCACCCTAACCATATGAAAAGCGTCTATTAGGTCCAGCTTCGTGAAATACCTACCTCCCCCTAATTGCCCCAACAAATCCTTTATCAGGGGCAATGGATAGCAGTTCGTGGTACTAACTGCATTCAATCCCTGGTAGTCAATACATAACCTCAACTTCCCATCATTCTTTTCTCTAAAAAGGACTGGGGCAGCAACAGGAGACTCAGACCTTTCGATAAATCCTTTACTTAAATATTCATCGATTTGTTCCCGTAAAACCTTCTTCTCTTGTACAGACATGGCATATATTTTAGGTTTCGGCAAGGAGGCCCCTTCCTTAATCTCAACCTTGCATTGTACATTCCTAAATGGGGGGAGGCACTTGGCTAGCACAGGATCAAACACATCAGCATAATCCCAATATTCTTCAGGAACCCCTTGCACCTTAACCCGATTTCCTTCCTCCACCCGGGGGTCACATTGCAATAATCCCAACTTCCAGTCAATCTTGGGATTGGCTTGTTCTAACCATGGCATACCCAAAATTACCTCATGGCCTTTTATCGGGGCCACCACAAAGTCGATCTCTCCTTCCCATGGCCCCACCCGGCCCTTTAACCCCTTGGTACCCAAAGGAAACGGTCCTCCCTTGATAAATGACCCATCCAATTGTGCAAAATGTACAGGGGCAGGCATAATTTCAGTATTACATTCCAGATTTTCTACCAAATTTGGTGACATAATGTTTTCAGAACATCCACAATCCACCAGAGCTTGATGGCTTTCATATTTCCCCCTTTTACATAATTCTAAAGGGCACTGAACACTCTGGGGACTAACACTCACCCCAATACCCTGCGACTCCCCTTGAAGCCCCACAGCAGCTCTAGCAACAGCCACTCTCTTGCTTCTTTTGACACTGTGCCGCTAAATGTCCCGGTTGAGAACACACAAAACAAAGGCCTCTCCCCAGCACCGGCTTTCTCACAACACTGGGTCTCCTCTCGCTGGCCCCAGTGCGCCTGGGCTCTCCTCGGCCTGTTCGCCCTTCTCCCAAGCCACGTCCAGGTCCACGAAATCTCCCCGTCTGGAACTTCCGCCGCTGCACCTGGGCCAGGATACCCTCGACACTTCCGGCCAACTGGATCCATCCATCAACATCACCTGGGTCACCACGATGAAGGCACCATTCCAGGATCTCTCTCCGCAAGCCATCCTTAAACAGCTCCAGCAACGTTGCCGGGGACCATTCAGCTACTTTCCCCGCCAGGCTCATAAACTCATCTGCGTACTCCGTCACAGACCGGGTGCCTTGGGTCAAACTCCTCAACGCCTCTTTGGCCTTTACTCTCTCAAGAGGGTCTCGAAAGCGATTCCTCACCGCCTGTAGGAATCCACGCAGCGTTCTCAAACACGGGTCCCTGCGATCATGGCACTGGACGTACCATTCCGCCGCCCTTCCTTTGAACACTGCACCAACAGATCGCACCCGGCTGCTGTCACTCGGGTAGAGGTGACCATAATCCTCCATATGGTCACTCACGGCCGCTACGAAGAAAGCCACTTTATTAGCCTCTCCTTCGAATTCCACACGTAGAGGCTCCTTTCGGGGTCTCCTTTCAACATCATGGAAACGGGATTCTCTCCACTGCGGAACTTCCTCCGGCCTCCGGATCCCTCTTCCTAGCCCCGCTGGCTGTGGGCGCTCCGAAGATCGTCTCTCCTCTGGAACTGGAGGCAATCCAACCGTCCTCCTCACATGGCGGTCTCCATCTGTCCACACTCCCGTAGGAGATCTAGGACGCACATCAGACCTCTCGCCATCCATCCAGGAGTGCCACATAAAGTCTCCACCTCCAGGTGCCATCCACAGAGACTCCTCCTGCTCCCTTCTGGACATCGCTCTGGACACCCTGCGGAGGGTATGTGTAATGGAAACGCTCCAACACTTGTAAAGACCATGCGTGGACAGCAACTCGATCTCACGAAGTTTATTGAAGGTATAACACCTTTGATGTCAGAACTGGCATCACAGGGAACAAACACAGCTTATATACAAAACACACCCCCATCACCTGTCCATCATCCCAAAGGCCCAACCCCCCTGACATGCAATGCCCAGCAGAGGTTGCATCATATCCCCTTTGACCCAGTTCCCAATGTCCAGTGGATATTTCATCATATCCTTCCATGAACCTGACAGTATGCTCCATCGCCTCCATTCTGCACTGCATCATGTCTAACTCTGTCGGAGACTCCGGTTCAGGGGTCTCACTCCCACTCGCAGGCCCCTTGGCCTCACCTCTCACTGGGTCCACCTGAGCTGGCATGCCGCTCCATACCGCTTCTCTGGTCCCTCCGGTCCTCCGGAAATCCACCTGAATGGGAGCACGAGCACCCCGTGCTCCCATTTCTCTGGATGCACCTTCAACTCCACTGGTGCCCACCTGAGTAGAAAACATCCGCTGTCTTCCTACTTCTCTGGCCTCGTCCACCTGAGCCAGGGGCCGCCACGACCCCTCACTTCTCTGGACTCATCCGGGAACCCCACCTGGTCAATAGTGGTCCACTCCCTCTCCATCGGTCGCCGGATCTCTTCTGGAGCAAGGTTCCAAGTATCCAAATAATCTTCTTCCTCCAACGCCAACCTCGCCATACTGGGAAAGTTGAAACGGGCTTTGGCTTCTGTGAGGACACTTCAATTCTCCGTAAAGATCACGCACAGGCAGCAGCTCGATCCAACAAGATTTATTGCAGGTACAACACCCATAAAGCCAAAGCAGTGTCCCATCACCCAAACACACCTTATATACCCCAACCCCCTCCTTCCTATCCCTTGCAACATCCTGGCAAGGTTGCATCATGTCCTGCTGACTCAGCATTGCTACTGTCCAAGGGATATGACCTCATCCCCCCTGAGTCAGCATATTCCAGTTTAGTGTCCAGTGTCCAGAGGAGGTTACATCACTTCCGTTCTGATTCAGCACTTTCCCCAGAGGATTACCTCATCCCAGGGTATTTCCCAATGTCCAGTGTCAAAGCAGGTCAAGGCAGACTGGGACTCTGAGCCTCCTCAAGGCTAAGAGCTCCCAGCTCTGATACTTATTAAAAGCTATCCACATGTCCAAGACTTGGTCCAAATAAAAGTTATTCTTGATAGTGAGGTAATCCTCTCATATCTCTGAGACTAGGGAGGTCCTCTTCAAAATAGGTCACTCACTCTAGACTTATAATATCACCAGATTCTTCCAAATTTGAAGAATGGCAGCCTTTTATTGACTATTTAAAAGAAGAAAAGAAAATGAAAATATTGGGTTTTCTATAGCACCAAGGGAGAATTAGCAGTACAGGGATGTAGGAATAACAAGAATAGAAAAAATAGAGAAGTCAGTGACAGGAATAACAGGATCCCCAATGGAATCCAAGGGATCTTTGAAAGTTAATCTACCAGAAATAAGAAGCTTTAAAGACAAAAATAATAGAATTTTTATTATGAAGAGGGCAGCAAAGACAAGGTAGGAAGGGCTTTTCCATGTGTCAAATTTTCCATCTCCTTTGTTCCAAAACACTGTAGACTTTTCTATCCTCCTGTTTTAGATTAGAAAATAAATGTTCTGTTTCTTAATTATTTCTCTTTTCTTTTTATTTATTTATTTATTCCAATTTGATAACCCGCCCTTCCCGAGGCAGGTTATCAAATTGTAGAAACCTTTTTAGCATTAGACAGCAATGGAAGAAGACAAAAATGTAAGACGTTAAAAATACCCCTGACATATTTAAGTATTTCCCATGTATTGGCTTCAACCAACCAATTCATATCTGCTAGAGCTTAAGACTTTTAAGGCCTTGTATGTTCTGGGGCCAGTGTACCCGAGGGACCGCCTAACCCCATATTGTCCCATGAGAACACTTAGATCTGAAGAGTGGAATCTTCTAGCTGTGCCCAATGTCAAACAATACCACCTAACTTCAACACGGAGAAGGGCTTTCTCCATCATTGCCCCAGTTCTCTGGAATGCACTACCCCCCCAGAGGCTCGGACCTTGTGTAAACTGCTGGCCTGTCGGAAGGCCTGAAAGTAAGTTCTATTCCAGCAGGCTTTTGAGTTGTAATGTGCTATTTTTTAGGAATTGTGTTATCTTTTAGGAATTGTTTTATTCTTGTGGTTTTATTGTTGTTGTAGATTTATTGTTTTATTGTGGTGCTTGATGTAAGCTGCCCCGAGCCAGCTGGGAGTGGTGACCAATAAATCTAACAAATAAATAAATAAGAAGAGCTATAATGGGCAACAGCCACAACAACATGTGTTGGGTCATACCGATTCAAGCATCTTGTCCAAATCAACCAAAACTGATTCTCTTCACTCCTTTCTTAGTTTCTTTCTTCATTCCTTTCTTAGATATGGATTGGGGTGGATCCAAGGGATGGTAAATGCCATTTAGTCAATTTGTTGGGGATCAACTCTAGACTCTGCAATATCTATGGTGTCAGGTTCTGGGTGACCAAGAGCAACTTTCGCTTCAAAAGCCTTACAAATTAATCACAGTGGGAATGGAAAGTTCAAACCCTGGCAACCCTGAGTGTGAACTCAATAATACTCTACAGCAAAATTCGTACAAACATTCAAGAAATCAACGAACAAATTGGTGTAGGGGAAAGGGTAGGTAAGCATTTAAGTTCTTTTGCCATTCCCAATGAGAAATGCCACATACGTAGTACTTTGAAAATTTACCCACGAGATTCAATAAAAGCTGGAGGCAGCAGCTAATGCTCTTAAATTTATAAACAAGAACAAACTTTGTCAGATTCCCCCACCCCTCTCTTTACTCATCTGCCCCAGGGCTAGAATAATTTCCAGTTGTTTGGAGAGGACATGAGAACCCAATATAGAATGGCCTAAAAACACTGAGCCGATTCAAAATATTTAGCCTGATACTCTGCCAAGTTGACTCTTTATCTTACAGAAGTCTTGTTGAATTCAGTACAAAGTGACTAACTGCTTTTTCATTTTAGGAAGCTGAACAAGTTTATCACAGTGATCTGACATTGAAAAATAAAATATCTGCCTCCTTAAAATTGATTGACTAACAAAACTCTTTTAGACTCTGTTTAAAAGATTTAATTCAACACACACACACATGTTCTACATTAAAGAAGTAAAGAGTAGCAGGAATTCAATTGGGGACATACTCATATGTAAACTGTGCTACTCATGTTGGTCCAAAAAGTCACAATTGCTCAATGATGATGTCATGTTTATCTTTGCAAATGGCATATTTTGCATATTGCACTTCATGGTTGCAGTCTAGATTTTGCATTGTGGCTGTGCTTTCTATAATTTATTTTGTGGCTGTTTATCATGTATTCTGCATTATGGTTGTGTGCCCTATGTTTTGCTCTGTGGTTGCGCAGCCTGTATTTTGTGCTGTCATTGTGTATTGTGAAATGTCACCTGATCATTGATGTATGTTGCACAACATTGCCATTTCCCAAGAGGTTTGTGAACGGCTCATTTAGTATATCTCCATGAGCAAACCTTTACCATCTACTGGGGAATGTTGGATTGAGGCCAATGTATCGACATTTTTGAAGATGTGAATATTAAAACCCGAGTCCCCTTTGGGGTGAGAAGGGCAGGATATAAATATAGTTAATAAAAATACAGAATGATTTTTATGAAAAAGAGCAGCAAATTGATAATGATTTGATACCTATAGTTGTTCCCACAAAATTTACCCCACAATCACTGGCTCTTAAACTTTGGTTGCTGCCTTGGACTTGGCCAATAGTCAGGGATTCTGGGAACTGAAGTTAAAAATATTTAGTCGACCAAAGAATGAGACTCAATAGTCAAAAGCAATGCAATGAAGAGTTGGCCCTCAATTTTCATGGGGAAATGAAAAAGTGGGAAAACTATAAATATAGTCCTCTATTTTTTAAATACTAGGTCCTCCAGCATACTTCTATGCTCAACTTCAGCCAGGCTTTGACCATAAAATTGTTCTGAAGCACGTAGAAATGCCAAAAGATGTGTTCTCTCTAGACATTTCTAGTTCCTTTACCAAGCTTCTGGAAGGAGTCAACCACAAAATTCCATGGGATAACCTCACAAAAATGCTTTGATTGAACATATGCCATTCAATTGGATATAGGGCCACAGCAGAGATGGCAGAAAACATCTCTGAAATCTGTGAATGTTTATCCCACAGACCCTAGAGATATTTGGAGAAAATACTTCTGTAGAAATTTTAAGATCCTCCAAGAATTGCACTAGAGGGGCTAGAGATTCCAAGTGAGATGTTTTCTCATGTAAAAATGTTTTTTATTCATGGGTTTTCCACTTTCACAGAGATCCATTGCTCCCAACGACATTGAATGTAGGCTGTACAGGCCACGTCTGTCCCTCTCCAGATCACTGTTGTAAAAGTTATCTACTTAATTTACAAGCACGGTTGCTAATATGTGACTGCATTTAGTGGATTCTGTCAAGTAACCATGACAACTAAGTGTACAGAAAATTTCTCTGAAAAATAGAATTATAAGGTTTCTTTATTGTTGGTATAAAATTGGGTGGGAGTTCAGTTTGAATGCTTCAGTTCAGAATATTAAAATAAATATAACAGCCAGCACATGGCTTTCAGTTCTTTGTTTTACCATTCCATTTTGCCACCTGCCCAGAAGAACACAGCAATTAGCATTACATAATCTTTTTGGCTCTGGAATAGTGCTATTTGCTGAAGTGCGTTTAAATACAACTATAGTTGGTGTTAGATTATGGGCCTAAATGTGCATTACAAAAGCAAGCATAACCCAAGAGACTTCTTCTCTTTCATAATTTGAGAGAAGGCACTCCATGGTAAAGCACCCCATGGCTGGAATTCTGGGAATTATGAGTTGGAGTCTCCTTTTCTGGAGGTTTCTAAAGAACCTCCCTGTTGCAGCAGCTCCACTGGTTGCCAGTTTGTTTCCGGACACAATTCAAAGAGCTGGTGATTTCCTTTAAAGCCCTAGATGGCTCAGGTCCAGGTTATTTGGCTGACTATATCCATTGCCTAAACCTGCCTGGGCCCTGAGATCTTCAGGAAAGGCCCTTCTCTCAGTCCCACCCCCATCTCAAACTTGGTTGGTGGGAATGAGAGAGTGAGCCTTCCTTCTTGGTGGCTGCCCCTTGGCTCTGAAACTCTCTTCTTCCCAGGGAAGTCAGAATGCCCCCCTCCTTGTTGTCCTACCATCTGTTTTGATATCTGTATATTTGAAAATTGTATTGAAGTGCTTTTAATGTAAGCCGCTTTGAGTCCTTCCGGAGAGAAAAAGCAGGATATAAATATAATAAACATAATAATAATGCCACCTTACTGGGATCTGCAGGCATTATTCACCAATACATTACACAGTCCTAGACACTTGGGAAGTGTCCAATGTGTGAGCCAATATAGCAGCCAACATAGTGATCTTGTTTGCTGTGGACTAATCTTATGTTTCTAATATTATTAATAATAATAAACATAGGTTGGAAATCCAACTGTCAGGGATGCTAGGATTGTGTATTCCTGAGTGGCAGAGAGTTGAAATGGGGTCCCTTCCAACTCTACAATTCTATAATGGAAAGAATTGAACATTTTGTCCAATGCTACTTATTCTTCTGATAGATATACTATTTAGTCTTTTAATAGTGTATGCTTTGTTCTTTTATCAACTGCGTTTTGCAGAAGTGGTCCATGCATTGTGTATAAATGAGCATTGGGTTCCAAAGTTACTCTCTCAGTTCAGTTGTTCAATGTTGCCATGCAACTGTGCAGAACAAATAATGTCTAATTGTGCACATGAGCATTTGTTTTGTACTCAACTGCTATCAAGTTAAACTTATAGTGACTCTATGAATGGGAGACTTCTCCAGCTGTTGTAAATTCAAGGCTGTGGCTTCAGCCCATAAATGTGATCTAACTCAGTATAACTTAGGTTTTCTATTTTAAGAGGAACAGTCATAAGAAGCTGTCTTAGATGAGATGTTTGAGATATCTAGGTCATTGTCTACTGACAATTTTAGATAAAGTCCTGGTAATGACCTACAAAGCTCTACATAGTTTGGACCCAGACTATCTGAAGTATCTATCTTCCAATATAAGTCTGACAGAAATTTAGGATCTTGGGAAAGGGCTGTCTCTTGAGCCTTTTCCAGGGCTGCTCCCAGCTGGGGGAACTCTATTCCTTCTCCACTCTCTTTCCACAAGCAGCAAAGAACTTATTGCTTAGATAGGCCTTTGGTTTTTTTTAATGGGGTTTGATCTTTTTAAAAACTGTTTTTTAAAATGATTTAATTTTGTGTTTTTAATCAAATCACTTGTTGATTTTTTCCCAAAGCCACAGAACCAGTATGTCGCTTCTAGCAATTTTCTAGGTCCTCAAGACAATTCTGTCATTAAAGAAGATACCACTTGAGGAATTTTATAGTTCCTCCAGCACAATACTATGGTAACATTTAGTAGAAGTTGTTTGTTTCAGTAGGATTCATTATTATCCACAGTTTCCTGTTTCCACAGTGCTTTCAGAAATGTATTGCATTAATGATGGCATCTTGTTCAATATTTATGGTCCTTAATGACCCAACAGGAGCTCAAATTATATCTCTTAAGCCATGTGGCAACAAGGCCCAATACTTTTCAAGGCATGCCAGAATATTTGAGCTTAAACACTTACTTCTAGTAACTAAGGATGAAAATAATATCTGAAAATATTTTTTAAAAATACATTCAAAAATATTTTTAGTTAGTGCTGAGAAATCCTGAAGGCAAAAATCATGGACTGATGATAATCATTGAAGTTCAGTGCAAAACTCACACATGGTTACTTTGCACAGGAGACAGCATTTTCTAAAGAGGAAATAATATTTTTACTTATATGTCCTGTTTCCTATACAGAAAATGCGGTGGCGTTTGTTTTTGAGAAAAGCAACCACTGGCAAACTTGGTGTACAAATAAGTCCTGAATTGCAAATAGACTTCAAAAACATGTGGGTTGAATTATGCTTGCTTTTGTAATGCGCATTTAAGCCCATTTACTAAGAGTAGTTTCCAACACAAGTTTGTGGGTTATAAACAGCTTTTGGGTCAAGTAAAAAAATAAGATTGCACTGCTAGGTAATGAATGAAGTCATTAACCTCCATGACTTTAGCAGAAGATTTTCGTGGCCAATGAATTGGGAGAGGTCTAGGCTAGGGAACAAAAAAACATGCCACTTTCACTCCAAAGGAAAAAGATAATTGCCCAATTTCCTGAAATTGAGTGTGAAACCTAGAGAAGTGGCATTTTATCATGTATAACTCCTGCAATTTTAGCAGCATCAATCTTAGGAAAGGGCTCTGTGATAAAGCACCTGTTTAGCATCCCAAAAGTGCTGAATGCAGTTATAGTTGGTCCATGGTATACTTGATATACATAGTCTGGGATTTTGTCACAGGACCACAAATATTTTCAACCATGGATGGTTGAATCAGTGGATGTAGAATCCATGGATATGGAAACCCAACTGTACTTGTATCTACAGACAGAATAAGAAAATATTTTGCAGCCTTGGGGAGCTACTACCAACCAGTAGCCTTAGGCCAATGGACCAAATCCAACCTTCAGGATGGACTCAAATCTTGTCCTGTAGAATTTCCTAGAAAAATTCCACACCTTTCCCTATATCACTAAATGGTGATTTCTAAGGTTTTAGATTTTACCCCCATTCTGAAAGTTTGGCAAGTCTTTCTTTAGGTTTGGTTATTGATAAGGATGTAATTCTTCTGGAACATACACACAATTTAGCAACTTTCATCCAGCTACAAGAAAGAGTTCAAAATCCTTTCTGTTTTGAAGTAATATATATTACATACATCAGTCATTGTCAACCTGTGTGACGCGGCACACCAGTGTGCTGTGCGAGAGCACGTGGTGTGTCAGCGAAAACGTCCCCTCCCCCGCCTTTCTTCCCCCTCCTGCTGCTGCTGCTTGGAGGAGGAGGAGGAGTCCAAGCGGGCGGAGGCGGATCCGGGCCTACTGGGTGAGGCGGGCTCTGAGGTCTTGTGTGTGTGAGAGAGGAGAGGGTTGGAGGAGAGGGAGGGCGCCGGGCTGGGGGAGGCTTTTCCGCCTGGCCCCCGTGCCCTTCCGAAGTCGGAAGGACGCGAGAGCCGGGCGAAAAGCTTCCCGCGAGCCAACGAGGCCTGCGGGAGGCATCTCCACCTGTCCCCGCGCCCTTCCCAAATTGGGGACGGGGCGAGGGGGCCAGGAGGAGCACTTTCCCAAGGCAGCAAGGTCCTCTCTGCCTCAGGGAGGCGTCTCCACCTGTCCCCCGCGCCCCCCTCCCAAATTGGGGATGGGTGAGGGGGCCAGGAGGTGCACTTCCCGAGGCAGCAAGGTCCTCACTGCCCCAGGGAGCGTCTCCACCTGTCCCCGCGCCCTTCCCAAATTGGGGACGGGTGAGGGGGCCAGGAGGTGCACTTCCCCGAGGCAGCAAGGTCCTCACTGCCCCAGGGAGGCATCTCCACCTGTCCCCCGCGCCCTTCCCAAATTGGGGACGGGCGAGGGGGCCAGGAGGTGCACTTCCCCGAGGCAGCAAGGTCCTCACTGCCCCAGGGAGGCGTCTCCACCTGTCCCCCGTGCCCTTCCCAAATTGGGGACGGGTGAGGGGGCCAGGAGGTGCACTTCCCCGAGGCAGCAAGGTCCTCACTGCCTCAGGGAGGCGTCTCCACCTGTCCCCCGTGCCCTTTCCAAATTGGGGACGGGCGAGGGGGCCAGGAGGAGCACTTCCCCCAGGCAGCGACTTTGAAGTTGCAAGGCCATTAAATGCTAATCAACATGGCCATTTGCAACATTCGCACTTGCCTAAAGCAGGCAAGAGTTCTTTCTTCCAACCTGGACATTATTCCACAGATATATACATGTCACTTGCCTAGTTTCTAACAGCTCACTACCTCTGAGGATGCCTGTCATAGATGTGACTGAAACCTCAGGAGAGAATGCTTCTGGAACATGGCCATACAGCCTGAAAACCTCACAGCAACCTGGTGATTCTGGCCATGAAAGCCTTTAGCAAAAGCTCTTTGATTTCTGCCAGGATATCTATGTTGTGTTCATTGAAACAGGCCCAGGTTTCACACCGAGTGTATACTTTAAAAAACATATTAACTATATGTATTACTGTGTTAGAGTGTCATTTTGTTTCATTTTCGTTGGTGGTGTGCCCCGGGATTTTTAAAATGTCAAAAGTGTGCCTCGGCTCAAAAAAGGTTGAGAAACACTGACATACATGATAAAATTTACACTTCTCTAGAAGGTTTCACATTCAGTTTCAGGAGATTGGCCAATTATCTCTTTCCTTGAAATGAAAGTGGCATGTTATTTCATTCCCTAGACCTTTCCCAATTCATTGGCCATGAAAATTTTCTGCTCAAGTCATTGAGGTTAACGACTTCATTCATTAGCTAGCAGTACAAACTTTTTTTTACTTGACCCAAAAGCTGTTTATAACCCACAAACTTGTGTTGGAAACTCTTAGTCCCATATGAAATCATTGCATTGCCAGTCCTCTGACTGACAGAAGATCAGCTGGTATTCTGAGATGTTTGCACAGTTGAATGCATTTACCAATCAATCAGTTGTTGATTCAATTCAAGTTTGGGCATGTTTTGTGCTGGATGAATTGTCAATCTTTCATCACCTTCCTGGAAGATGTGACTGAAAAAGTAGCTAACTAGCTATGGTGGTTCTATGGGTTGGAGGCCCAAATATCTGGAGAGCCACAAGTTTGAAACTTCTGCTCTAAACTGTGAGAACGCTTCAATTCTCCGTAAAGATCACGCTCAGGCAGGGCTCAACCTTGCATTGCACATTCCTAAGGGGCGGAAGGCTCTTGGCCCGCACAGGATCAAACACATCAGCATAATCCCGATATTCTTCTGGTACTCCTTGTACCTTAACCTTAATTCCTTCTTCCCTCCTAGGGCTACACTGCAATGTCCCCAACTTCCAATCAACCTTGGGGTTGGCCTGTTCTAACCAGGGCATTCCCAACACCACCTCAGGGCCTTTTATAGGGGCTATTACAAAATCAATCTCTCCCTCCCATGGCCCCACCCAGCCCTTTAAACCTTTGGTGCCCAAAGGGAATGGTCCTCCCTCAATAAATGACCTATCCATTTGCGCAAAATGTACAGGGGCAGGCATAATTTCAGTATTACATTCTAGCTTCTTAACCAAACTTGGTGCCATAATGTTTTCAGAACACCCACAATCTACCAAGGCTTGATGACTTTCATAATTCCCCTTTTTACACAATTCCAAAGGGCACTATATACACTGGGGATTCCCACTCACCCCAATGTCCTGCACCTTTTCATTGGACCCCACAGCAGCTCTAGCGGCAGCCACTCTATTGGGGTTTGGCACATGCTTCTTTTGGCATTGTGCCGCTAGATGTCCCGGTTGTGAACACACAAAACACAGGCCTCTTCCCAACACCGGCTTCCGCACAACATTGGGTCTCCCGTCATTGGCACCAACACGCCTAGGCTCTCCTCGGCCTGCACGCCCTTCTCCCGAGCCACGTCCTGGTCCACGAAATCTCCCCGACTGGGACTTCCGTCGCTGCACCTGGGCCAGGATCCCTCGACGTTACCGGCCAACTGGATCCACCCATCGACATCACCTGGATCACCACGATGAAGGCACCACTCCAAGATCTCTCTCCGCAAGCCGTCCTTAAACAACTCCAGCAACGTTGCAGGGGACCATTCAGCCACCTTCCCCGCCAGGCTCATAAACTCATCTGCATACTCCGTCACCGATCGGGTGCCTTGGGTCAAACTCCGCAAAGCCTCTTTGGCCTTCACTCTCTCCAGAGGGTCTCGAAAGCAATTCCTCACTGCCAACAGGAATCCACGCAATGTCCTCAAGCACGGGTCTCTGCGATCGTGACATTGTACATACCACTCAGCCACTTTTCCTTTAAAGACCGCACCAACGGCTCGCACCCGGCTACCGTCACTCGGGTAGAGGTGACCATAATCCTCCATGTGATCGCTCACGGCCGCTACAAAGAAGGCTACTTTATTGGCCTCTCCTTCAAACTCCACGCGAAGAGGCTCCTTCCTGGGTCTCCTCTCAACATCGCGATAACGGGATTCTCTCCACTGTGGGGCTTCCTCTTCGGTCCACACTCCCAGGGGAGATCTAGGACGCGCTTCCGACCTTCCGCCATCCATCCAGGACTGCCATGTGAAGTCTCCACCTCCAGGTGCCACCCACATGGATTCCTCCTGCTCCCTCCGCGATATCCTTCGGAGGGTATGCTCCATCGCCTCCACCCGGCACCTCATCACATCCATCTCCGTCGGGGATGCCGGTTCAGGGGTCTTGCTCCCACTCGCAAGCCCCTTACTCACACTTCTCCCTGGGTCCACCTGAGCTGGCATGCCACTCCATACCGCTTCTCTGGTCCCTCCGGTCTTCCGGAAATTCACCTGAATGGGAGCAAGGACGGCCCGTGCCCCCATTTCTCTGGATGCACCTTCAACTCCGCCATAGCCCACCTGAGGAGGAAACATACGCTGTCTTCCTGCTTCTCTGGGCTGCTCGTCCACCTGAGCCAGGGCGCGCCACGACGCCCCCTGGTCCATTCCCACTCCATCGTTCGCCGGACTTCATCTGGAGCAAGGTTCCAAGTGTCCAAATAATCTTCTTCCTCCAACCTCTCCATACTGGGAAAGTTGGAATGGGCTTTGGCTTCTGTGAGAATGCTTCAATTCTCCGTAAAGATCACGCTCAGGCAGGGCTCGATCCAACCAGATTTATTGCAGGTATAACACCTATAAAGCCAAAGCAGTGTCCCATCACCCAAACACACCTTATATACCCCGACCCCCTCCTTCCCTTCCCTTGCAACATCCTGGGAAGGTTGCATCATGTCCTGCTGACTCAGCAATCCCACTGTCCAAGGGATATGACCTCATCCCCCTCTGAGTCAGCATATTCCCATTCAGTGTCCAATGTCCAGAGGAGGTTACATCACTTCCGTTCTGATCCAGCACTTCCCCCAGAGGATTGCATCATCCTGGGGATTCCCCAATGTCCAGTGTCAAAGCAGGTCAAGGCAGACTGGGGCTCTGAGCCTCTTCCAGGCTAAGAGTTCCCAGCTCTGACACTAAACTATGTCCCTGGATGTTCTATATGACTAGTTTTCCGATCTAGGACCAGTGGGACTCTAATTTTTTGCTTCTCACATTTATATTCCATAGTTTTCTCCCTAAATGGCTGCCAAACACAAATGTCGCAGATCATTCATATATCCAGAAAAACACAATTTCCCAATTTTCCCACAATACACTGTACTTTGATGCTCTTTTTCTAACACTGATTAATTTTATATCTGCTTGATTGATGGGATGGTTTCTTTGCATCATATCTGACAGGGGGAGGAGGGAAAACAGCACACATTTAATTGGTTTTCTGTGGGCTCAAAGATATACAGCAGCTGCCAACTGTGGAATGATTTTCCATTAGATAGCCCAACATAGTTCTTACTGATAAGCTTTGTGATTGCAGGAAATATATTCCTATATATTTACTGTAATAAAGAGATCTTAGAGACAGGTCTGAATTAAAGTAGGATTAAGACATGAATTGAAATGTCATTTAACCAAAACAAGGAATCTCTCTTTTTGTGGTGGCTTCAGCAGTAAAGATTTTCATTTTAAAATGCTAGAAGCAGAAGGAGCTGTGGGAAATGGTTTTAACAGCATACATCACCCTTGCAATTTAACAGCTTGTTATGCATGATGAAACCCTGGGGTTGCACAAAGAGGCGAACCTAGAAAGTTGCTTTAAAACAGTAAATCAATCCTGATTCTCATTACAGTAGCATTTTTCAACCAGGTTTCCTTGGAGCCTTTGGGTTCCATGCAAGTTTGCCTGTGGCTTCCAAAGAGATTACAACGAGAAAAAAACCCCCAAAACATTTGTGAATTGTAGATATAACAATTTTTAAGCCAGAAATCCTTGAGGTCTGAAAATTATTTCAGGGGTTCCTTGAGGTTAAAAAGGTAGGGAAAGCTTGTAAAGAAATTACTGTATATCAGGCATGTGCAAACTTCAGCACTCTGAGTGTTTTGGACTTCAACTCCCACAATACATAGCAGCTGGTAAGCTGGTTGGGATTTCTGGGAATAGAGATCCAAAACAACTGGAGGGCTGAAGTTTGTCCATGCCTGTTGTATATGTTTTTATGTATAGGACTATGTATGTACAATCATAAAGTGAAACACAAAAAATCAATCCCCGAAACCTGGGTTGCCTTATTCAGATGTCAAAAAAAACCCCTTTCACTCATCTCAAAAAAGGTGGCATCCCCTTTTTTGAGCAGAGTGGCAAAAGGCAATCGTTTAATCAATCTCAAGAGAGCCTAAAAGAAGCATTGGCTCATGGGCAGGATAAAAGCGGTGGTGGCTCCTTGGTGTTTCCCTTCAAAAGATCACTAAGATCTCGGGACCTGTCACGGTTTTATTGGAGGCGTTCAAACAACGCCTCTAGTAAAACCTAATTAATTTAACACCGCTGAAGACCCAAATCTTAGGTAAGATCCGAGTCTTACCAGGTGTGGGAAAAGTGTGGTTTGGGCCTGGGGACTGTGTCACGTGATCCCTGGGCCCAGTCCACACAGCCATCTCAATTGTTTGGGCTCCCTCCCCCAAAAGCCCAAAACAAGCCCCTAAAAGAAAAAAAACATACTTGGCTGCCATTATCTTCCTTATCTCACACTCCTGATGCCAAGAGAAAAGGAATGGCATTTGGGTAATTTTTTTAAAAAGTGATTTGGGGGTGGGGTAGGGGGGGTTGCATGCCATCTCAATAGCTATTGGGATTCCATGTTGGTTGTGGGAACTAAAACTCACTTTGGCACGGGTTTTACTATTTTGCAAAGCTCTTTGCTTTCATTTTTGCAGAGAGCTCATTAAGAGTCTGTTAATCATTGTCTTTGTTTTGCAGCCAGTGCCTTGCAACCTAAAACTTCAAAAGAAGTTTGCATTTTCTTTTCAAAGTCTATACATTGTATTGAATTTATTTTGCACTGATCTGTTTGTATAAATAGCTTGCCTGCATTGAACTGCACTGTTTACATCAAATTGCATTGATTGTACTGCTTGCATTCAACTGTACTGCCGGCATTGAATTTATTTGCACTGTTCTGTTTCTACTGTACATTGCATTGAACTGTACCTGTTTGTGTTGCTCTGCAAATTGTATTGCCCTGCAAATTGTACTGCCTTTGTACTGCTTAAAGTTTAAAGTAAGTTTCCTTTGGGGAATTTACCTTGACTTTCAAAAGACTTTTGACAAAGTCCCTCACCAAAGGCTCCTAAATAAGCTCTTCAGCCATGGAATCAGAGGACAGGTCTTGTCCTGGATTGGAACCTGGCTAAACTGTAGGAAACAAAGGGTGGTAATAAACGGACATTTCTCTGGGTGGAAAGAGGTGAGAAGTGGCGTACCCCAAGGTTCAGTTTTGGGTCCGTTACTTTTTAATTTATTCATTAATGATCTGGATGTAGGAGTGAATTCTGAGGTAGCAAAGTTTGCAGACGACACTAAATTGTTCAGGGTAGTTAAAAATGAAACGGATTGTAAAGAGCTCCAGAAAGATCTCTCGAAATTGAGTGAATGGGCAACAAAATGGCAAATGCATTTTAACCTAAACAAGTGTAAAGTCATGCACATCGGGGCAAAGAACCCCAACTACACCTACAAATTGATGGGGTCAAAGCTTTCCGAGACAAACCAGGAAAGGGATCTTGGAGTCTTGGTGGACAGCTCAATGAAGATGTCAACCCAGTGCGCAGCAGCAGTGAAAAAAAAGCAAATTCTATGCTAGGCATGATCAGAAAGGGAATCGAAAATAGGTCAGCAAATGTTGTATTACCTCTCTACAAATCGATGGTAAGGCCACATTTGGAGTACTGTGTACAATTCTGGTCTCCGCACCTTAAGAAGGATATAACGGAACTGGAAAAGGTACAGAAAAGGGCAACAAGAATGATCCAAGGGATGGAGCGGCTCCCTTATGAAACCAGGTTGCAACGCCTTGGTCTTTTCAGCCTTGAAAGACGGCGTTTAAGAGGTGACTTGATCGAAGTGTATAAAATCATGCATGGGATAGAAAAGGTGAATAAAGAAAAAAAATTCTTTGTCACAAAACACTAGGACTAGAGGGCACTCCCTGAAGCTCCAAGGTAGGAAAATTAGGACTAACAAAGGGAAATATTTCTTCACCCAGAGGGTAATTGGGTTATGGAACTCACTTCCAGAAGAGGTTGTGACAGCTGTCAGCCTGAACAACTTCAAGGCAGGATTAGACAGATTCATGGATACCAAGTGTATCGGTAGTTACTGAAAAGGACATTCAAGTGCCACCTCGGAGTTGGTTGAGGTAGGCAGGATTTCCCTGGGTACTGGTTGTGGGGGTCGGGAGCAGGTCAGGGTTTTGCCCTCCCTTCTGCTCGAGATCCCCGTGTACAACTGGTGGGCCACTGTGTGATACAGAATGCTGGACTAGATGGGCTGAGGTCCGATTCAGCATGGCTCTTCTTATGTTCTTATGAATTATAGCATGGATAGCCTCAAGAGCCAGAGCCTTCCAGAGGAAGCCTATGCTCAGCGCCCAGTGAGGTCCAAACATTTTGGAGAAAGAAAGAATTCTTATGCAAAGGTTTGATGATACTTGGCAATATGTATCTGTTGTAGCATGCAAATTAGAGTGTTCAACTAATTCTAAACAAATGCAAGCATTAGACAAGAGTTTAAAAGGGTCTTTACTCTGGGAAATTCAATTGGAGATGAGATCCTCCAGGTGTTGAACAAAATTAACACTTCAGAGGTTATAGAAAGGCCTAAAGATTACTCACTTAGCCTGCACAGCAAAAGGAATAGATACAACACCATTTTAGACATGCTTGAGTTTAGTCCCTCACCCAAAGGGGACAAAGAAAGGGATCAGTGCTTCTCAGGTGAGAGTCTCAGATCCAGTTTGCTAAAACTTTCACCTAAGGCCATTAGTTTTACATCCAAACATTCTAGTAAGACATCTAGACACAGCAGGCATAGTGGTTCCACCAGATCCACACATATAATTAGTACTTCATCTTCCAGGGCAGCCTATTTTAATAAGGAGGCCATGCACCTGGAAATTAAAAAAAGAAGCCCTTGAAGCAGAAGCAGCTGCAAAGATGGCCCAGCAAGGCCTACTCTTCGGCAAATTGGAATTGCACCTGCAACAGGCCAAGGCCCAGCAAGAAGCAGATCTAGCCCAGAGGGAAGCAGACCTGCAACAGGTCAAGACCCAACGAGGAGCAGATCTAGCTTTGATCAAGGTCCAACAAGAAGCAGATCTGGCCCAAAGGGAAGTAGACCTGCAACAGTCCAAGGTAAAGGCTAAAGCTAACCAAGACAGATTACAGATAGTGTTACACTTGCTCCAGCTTAAGAAGGATGCAGCGCAAAAGGTAGCCAGCGTTCGAGCAAAGGCCTTAACAGAAGAACTAAGTGAAGAAAATCTTAGCCTCCTACCAGTTCAGGAACCCATAGCAAAGGTTTCAGCACACCTGCAACTGGAACTACCTAAAGCACAGAGTCACATCACTTTTGACCACTGTTTGATCCAATGTTTGCAACTTCTGAGCAAATCTATTCTTCCAAAGTGCAGCAAGACATGGCCAGGAGGACGTCACCACCTGTATCTGTCCCTGCAACTAAGGCCAAAGTGTACCAGCTGTTCACTCATGAACAAGAAGACTGCACCTTTGAACCGGATCCAGCATCCACAAAGTTCAATCCAGTCACCAACCCAGATTGGCAAGGCATGTCCGGGAGTGTACCACCGCATCCATCCCTGCATACCAAGCCAACTGCTTCCAACAAGATTGAAACTTTGAATGTGCTGCCTAGCAGCAATCCTTTCAAACCTGCCCAAGAATTGGCAACACCCATAATTGCTCCAAGGTGCGCTCAGCCTAAGAAAACAGACTTCGCCACGCCACATCAAACTCCTCAGATGTACCCCTACACAACAGATTCACAACCTGGCTTGCTCCTGTGAAATCTTAGGAAAGACATCAGGAACAAAGGCATCCAGAAATTCTTGGATCGGCCAGAGGACTATTTACTGTGGAAGATCACCTTCAAGAGGGCCATACGAGACTATAGGCTAGAAGCAGAAGAAGAACTGTCGCTTCTCTTGGCATGGCTTGAACCCAGCTCGGCTGAGCAAATCAAAAGATTTTATGCTGCTCATGTAGCAGACCCTCAAAGAGCATTGTCTACAGCTTGGTCTCACTTAGACCAGCACTATGGTGCAAGCACAGAAATAGAAGTATCCCTCATGGACCGTCTCAACAGCTTCCTATCGCTGAAGATGAAAGACTGCAAACAGCTTTGGGATCTTAGCGATTTACTCACGGAACTAGCTTCAGCCAAAGCAAATCCAGAATTGCCAGGATTGGCATGTCTGGACCAGCATACATCTCAAAGTGCCATTCTTCACAAGCCCCCCTCCCTTTCAAGAGTCATGGGGTAAAGAAATGTTCAAGTTTAAAGAGGTGAACGCGAATGTGTACCCACCCTTTGCCTATTAGTGGACTTTGTAACTAAGGCAGTCCGTGAGAGGAATGACTCTCAAACAGGTCTCCCTGCACTATACCAAGGTCTGGAACCTGAGAAGGTCATCAAAGAAGTCAAAGGGCAAAGCAAAGAACCCAAGAGGAATGTAAGTGTCAAGACCACAGACACCACTCCTTCAACTTCTGTTCCACCAGCTAGCACTATACCTTGTTCCATCCATCAAAGGCCACATAGCCTGGCTGAATGCAGAGAATTCACCAAAAAGCCCTATAAAAACCTATTCCAGCAGGCCTTCGGCCTATAGGTTTTGCTTAGGCACGCCCGTCGTACTTGTAATTTCTGATACTTGTTATGTCGTGTCTTTCACATCAGGCTTTTAATTTGTTGGTTTTATATTGTGTTTTTTCTTGCCGTGTTTTAAATTGTTTTACCTTGTTGTTTTATCCGGCGCTTGTGAGCCACCCCGAGCCTCCCGGGAGTGGCGGCATAGAAGCCCAACAATAAATAAAATAAATAAAAAATAAAGAAAGGCTCCAGATCGTACAGAAAGCTAAAGTGTGTTATAGATGTTGCAGTGCCACTCCTCACTTCTCAAAAGACTGCAAAGAGAAGGTGAAACGCCAGCACTGCAATAGCCTCAAGTATTGCTCCGCATGCACAATTTTGACCTTTCACACTTTAAAACTAAGCCAAAGTCTTCTGACAAGGAAGAGCTTAAAGAAAATAGAGACCAGAAGCCTGCAGAACTTCAGATAGCCCTCCTGCGGTTGCCTGCACCAAGCTTTGCCAAGATAATAGCAACCCAGGATTTGTCACCCTAATCTGCCTGGCAGAAGTGTATCCGGGTAATCAACCATGGGACAGGGAAAAGATATACGTTGTCCTGGATGCCCAAAGCAATGCATTTCTTGCAACCCCAGAGTTCTTCGACATGTTTGATCTTCAGACCAAGAAAGTTGAATATACCACCTCCACCTGTTCTGGAAAGAGAAAGATCCATGGAAGAGTAGTGTCAAAGTTCAGAATTTAACCTTATGGACAAAAAGTCAGCTACGAACTTCCTGATCTCATAGAATGCAGCCTAATCCCAAGAAACAAGGCCCAAATTGCCACAAAGGAGATGGTACAAGCCCATCCTCATCTCAAAAGAATTGAAGATCTAATTCTAACTTTGGACTTAGAGACAGATATTGTTATGCTCATCGGCTCAGATTGCCCCAGTCTGTTCTGTGTCAGCAACCAGATCAAGGGTCCTCAGGGATCACTTATAGCTCAGCAGTTGCCACTGGGATGGACGGTGTTGGATCCAGTCTGCCTGAACAAGATTTTCCAGCCCATCACCAAAAGGCCTTCACTCATGTGTGGATGCACCAACCACATCTCAGTTTGCTGTCAAGGAATAATGCCCAACTACTCATCCATATTCGAAATTACGGAGAGAGAACAAACAGCTTTCTCCAAAGATGAACAAAGGTTCCTTGAGTGATGAACAACCAAGTCACACAAAACCCAGAAGGTAATTGGATAGCAGCCAGAAAGACCTTCTCTGCCTAACAACAAGGATGTTGCCTTAAATCGCCTCCTGTCTCTAAAAGGAAGGATGTTAAAGGACCCTAAGGTAAAGGCCCAGATCCAGCCACTGCGTGTGTGGAGGGAAAAGAACAGTGATTCCTGCCGTACCACAAAGTGACTCATCCACAGAAACCGGATAAAGTGCGCATTTTTTGATGCCAGTGCCGAATGCCAAGGTACAGCTCTAAACCATGTGCTCCTCAAAGGCCCCAACTTGCTCAACAGCCTGCTCGGAATTCTCCTGAGAATCAGACAAAAGAAGTATGCAGTTATAGTCCAAGTTAAGATCGTTTCTAAAGATAAGGTTTCTTTATTTGACAGGCCTATCAGTGACCTGCTCATTTCGTTTTCAGAAGACAAACCATAAAAGATTAATTAAGTTTAAAGGTGTTTGATCTTATAAATGTAAATCTCCAAAAGGTTTACATTGTTATAGTGTCTGCAGCCTGTATAGTTTGCAAAGGGTTTGAGTTCGTAAAGCCCTTTTTGCACTGTTTAAATGTATGTTTGTAGCCTGCACAGTTTGCAAAGGCTTTGCACTGTTTTTAATGTGTTTGCAACTTGCTAGAGGTTTAACTGCATTCATTGGTCCTTGATTTCTGCCAATCATTGTCTACATAGCCCAATCAAGCTTGCTCCACCCCCTTTCCCCAGGGATTTGGGGAAGGATGCAATTTTTCTTTCAGTAGCCACCAAAGCTCCTACAGGAGAGGATGTGCTGGAAGGTTTGCCAGCAAGGCCTTGGTCAGGCCATTCTTCAGCACTACTTCTTCACATCTTGAGATTCATACAGTATACCCAGCATATTGGAAGGCTGGGTGACGCTGAGGAATTCTCAAGCGCCTTCAAAACAGTCAGTTGGCAGCCAAGAGGAAGGTTTCCTGCCTTCATATAGAGTATAGACCATCTGACTGGGACTTCAAGCGTCTATTGCCTTGAAGTCAGAGAGAGAGAGAATTTGGAGAGCCAACCGGCTGAAGCATCCAGGACCACATCTGCACAAAATTGTAAAGTAAAAGCGTTTCTTTGTTGTTTTTGGGAACTAAGAATAGAACTTGAGTACTTGTAACTTACGTATTTAAGAATAAATCTTTTGAGTTAGCTAAAGTGTCCAGTTTGGTCATTGGGAGCCCCAAAGCCTCTAAAGGAAGGCAAGAAGCAATCCCCTGAGAAGAGATATCACATCCTTGCCCCTTTTCCAGCCATACAGCCCACGAACGATGGCACACTACCTAAATAATAATAACTTCCTAACAGCAAGAGCAGTTCAATGGTGGAATATGTTGCGTGTGAGTCTTTTCTATGGAGGTTTTGAAAAAGAGGCTGGATAACCATCTGTTGAGAGTGCCTTGATTTTCTGGCAGAGTAGAGGGTTGAACTTTGATCTCTTGCAATGCTATGATTCTATGAATTGTATGGATGATATATACATTGTAGTTACTGGGTTATGCAGTGATTTCTAACTCAGCCCACCAATCCCCGCTTTCTGCGGAGAAGCCACTGTAGTCAACAGGGTTCTGTTTTTCCACTGATTGGGAAACAGTTGACTGCATGGGTCCACACTTCCCATGAGTGATGACTGGTACAAAAGACACAGACAGAACTCTTGTTGCAATCCCCCTCAAACCAGAGATCACTTGCGCAAGGTTGTGTGTGTGTGTGTGTTGGGGGGGGGGGGATAAGACTATTAGCCAATTGCTTCCTGACCAATAGAGCAACAGATTCCAATCAATGACAGCTACTGCTATGCAGTAATTAGGAATTGGGGGATTTTGACAGTTCTTTCATAGCCTCTAAATTAGGGGCTATGTAGGGTTCATGAAAGCATAACTGTCCTCCTTCCTCCAAAACCGCCGGCAGCGAGTGAAGTGGGGAGGAGTGGCCTCCGAGGGCTCCCCCTTATGTTGTGGGGTCCCTCAGGGGGCCATCCTATCCCCGCTGTTATTTAACATCTATATGCGACCACTCGCCCAACTGGTGCGGAGTTTTGGGCTGGAGTGCCATCAATACGCTGATGACACCCAGCTCATTCTGAGGATGGACCCTGGGGTGGTCTCTGTACCCAATAATTTCCATCTCTGCCTGGAGGCCGTTACTGGATGGCTGCGAGCCAGTAAGTTGAAGGTGAACCCGGCGAAGACGGAGATCTTGTGGCTGGGCCGCCCGGAGGGGGTAGAGACCCAGTTGCCGACGTTTGACGGTGCGGCCCTTCATCCGCAACCGTCTGTAAAAAGTTTGGGGGTCCGGCTGGACGCCCAGTTGTCTATGGAGGAGCAGATTGCCTGCGCCTGCAAGACAGCCTTCATTCATCTATGTCAGGCAAAATGCCTGGCTCCTTACCTCTCCCGCTGCGACCTGGCCACGGTGATCCAAGCCACGGTCATCTCGAGGCTCGATTACTTTAATGCGCTGTACATTGGCCTACCCTTGTCGGCAATCCGGAAACTTAAGCTGGTGCAGAACGCTGCAGCGCGTCTGCTCTCGGGAGCCTTAAGATCCGACCATGTGACTCCACTCCTGCGCGAACTGCACTGGCTTCCAGTTGAATTCCGGGTAATCTTCAAGGTGTTAGTTCTAACTTTCAAGGCCTTATATGGTTTGGGGCCAGTGTACCTGAAGGAGCGGCTTACCCCTTATGTGCCCAGGAGATCACTGCGCTCAGAGGGACTTAACCTTTTGGATGTGCCTAATATCAGGGTTTGCAGATTGGCTACTACACGCCGGAGGGCGTTTACCGCAGCCGCGCCAGCTCTGTGGAACGGCCTCCCCGAAGAGATCCGGGCCATCCGAGCTCTCTTGCCGTTCTGCAGAGCAGTAAAAACATGGCTGTTTAGGCAGGCATTCGGCCCATAGCCAACTGCCACTATCTGCACCTACGGGTTCGTTGTTAGCATGCCACTGCTAATTATTGCTATTGGCTGGCAATATGTTTTAATTCGGGTGTTTTAACTGTTTTACTGTATTTTAATGTATTTTACTTGTTTTATTCGCACTAATTTTGTGAACCGCTCTGGGCGCCAGAGAGAGCGGTATATTAAGTCGAACTTAATAAATAAATAATAATAATAAATAAATAACAGTCGCACGTGCATAACTTGAGGTTACACATCTTCATAAACAATATCAGAGTCAGGTGGTGTCTGTCTACAGGACTTGGGCCAAAATAAGACCAGTGACAAAAAAGGGACACACATTTGAAAGAATCCCAAGATTTACAGGATTACAACAACATCCCTTTCAAAGATCAGATGTAAGGAGACAAAAATTGGAAATCCCCAAACAGCCCATTAAAGAGTCATACTAGCCTTGGGGACATGGGTGAAGGGTTGAAAATCAGAGGAAACAAAAGAAATACTAAAAATGGGCTGGAGATTAAGAAATAGGATGGAATGTAGTATTGTGTAAGAGGGCATTGTTAGAACCTAGAACAGAATAATTCCTATAAGAATATCTGCAACATCCCAGTTGAATGAGCACCTAAGCAAATCTTTTTCTCTCCTACAGAGAAGTGCAGTGTTGACTTTACTTTGAGCATTTGAATCAAATTCAGTCTGTCAACAAGCCAGTTAAAATTCAATTTGGTAAGAACCTACAGGGGAAAAATGGGTTGCCGAGATGGATCTGTTAAGAGAAAACCTTGCCTAAACAATTTATCTTCCTGTTTCAACAAGATACATGGTTCAGGTGCTAAGGTACAGGAGACAAGAAAGAACGTGGCTATGTGATGTGTCCTCTGGTACAAGGGGCCCCCTTTAATTTCAATCAGTCATTTGTTTTGGGGGTGGGACTCATGTAGCCAGCACAGCTGTTAGTGAGGAAAGCAGGAAGGTACTGTTTAACAACAATTGAAGGGTCAATTTCCATTGTTGCTTGATTTGAAGGACTGTCCAATCAAAATATAGATAGGGGAAAGTCTAGAAAGTTGCTCATCAGAAATAAGGATTTCAAAATAGGCTTAGAAGATTCATAAAGGTTGGCCACTAGCTCACAGGTTCCCACCATTGATGAACTCTATTGACTTTCTATTTCAACTATCCTGGCTTTGCCATTGAAGACCATGGGGTGATCTTGATTAATTCCTCTTTGAGGAAATCAAAGGCAAGTTCTCTGTGAACAAATCTTGCCAAGAAGACAACAAAATTATTCCTTTATATATGTTGTTGTTGTGTGCTGCAGTTTAGGGAATTGCATCTTTAGAACATCAAAGAGAAGGAAGGGCATCAAAAATAGCCAGCATAGTATAGTGATCTGAGTGTTAGACTAGGACAGGGCTGTCCAACTTCTACCAGCCCAAGGGCCGGAATTCCGGTCACTGATCACCTGGGGGGCCACTCCGTCCCGCCACACCCCCGGCCACGCCCCCGCCCCTCCTCCTCCGGTTTCACCCGCTTTTGAGGCTGGTGTGACGCTTTGGGCGAGAGGGCGGAGCCACGGGGGGCTCCCCATGGCTCCACCCTCCCTCCCAAAGCGTCACACCAGCCTCGGAAGCGAGCGAAACCGCTGCTTCCAAGGCTGGCGTGACGCTTTGGGTGAGAGTATGCAAATAAGAGTAATAATAATGCATGAATGTGCCTGTATGTAAACAAGAAATAATAATAGTAATAATAATAACAATAATAATAGAAAAGTGGTGCCAAGAATGTATGAACGGGGCTGTATGTAGTTAAGAAATAACAGTACTAATGACAGCACAATGTGACTGTATGTAAGTGAGAAATAGCAGTAGTAAGAATAGCACAATGTGAATCAATGCTAATCAAGGAGGCCAATGGCAACATTCACACTTTTCTCAAGCAGACCAGAGTGCTTTCATGCTAGCTTTCTTTCTCCCTGCCTTGGTACATATTGGCCAGGCATCCTGGAAAACTGACAACAACCCAAGAGTAAGAGCAATAATAACAACAACAACAACAATAATAGCAAAAGGCGAGGGTATGTAAATAAGAATTGATAATAGTCATAATAGGAAAAACAATTTGCTGTGATTACTACTATTCTTTCTACTCTGAGAAAGGATAGTAGTAATAATAACGATGGCAACCCTTTGCAGGGAACACACAACAACAACAACAACGAGGAGGAGGGCAATGTAGGCGCTGATAAGAACAACAAGGAGGATGGTGGGGAGGGTGGCTGGCTGGCTGACCTTGGCGCGGGTGAGGAGGTGTGTGGCCAGCTTGACGACGGTGAAGTTCCCCTTTCCGATGGTGCGCCGACCTCGTAGTGCCCGATGTGGGCCAGGCCCGGTGGGGAGGAGGGGGCGCCGGGGAGGCGGCGGAGGGGGAGGAGGGGGCGCCGGGGGTGAAGGCGGAGGGTGCGCAGGCGGCGGGGGCGGGCCCAGGTGCGGGCCCGGAACCGGGGAGGGAGACCCCGGTGAGGAGGACGGTGAGGAGGAGGCTGCGCATGGCGCGCCCCTGCCACCGCCTCCTGCCACTGCTGCTGCTGCCGCCATCTTGTCCTCCCTCCCTCCTCCCTCCTCGTCTCCTTCCTGGCACTGAGTGAGCTCATCTGTACGGGGGCGGGGCCGCAGCCATGGCAACCGCAGCCATGAGGGAGGAGCTACAGCCGGAAAAAGCAGGCCTCTGATGCCAGAGGACGTCGACGCCACCTGATTGGCTGCCCTCCGTCGCCAATCTTGTCCTCCCACACTCCTCCTCCTCATCCCCATGGCGACCGCAGCCGCGAGGAAGGAGATAAAGCCGCCACCCGATTGGCTAATCCCCGCCACCATCTGGTCCTCACTCACTCACTCCTCCTCCTCCCCAAGGCAACGGGCCCAAGGAGGGCGGAGCTACAGCCGGAAAGAGCAGCAGACGTCTCCGCCAATAAGGGAGCCATTAAGGGCTACCCTCCCCTGCCATCTTGTCCTCCCTCCTCTTCGCAGGCGGCGGGGGCGGAGCCACAGCCGGAATGAGCACGCCTCTGCCAGCTCGCTTCCCAGGCTGGCGTGACGCTTTGGGAGGGAGGGAGGAGCCATGGGGAGCCCCCCGTGGCTCCGCCCTCTCGCCAACGCGCCACGCCAGCCTCGGAAGCGGGCGAAACCACGTGCATGCACACTTTTTCAGAATTTTAAAAAATAATATTTTTGTAGGAGGGCGAGGGCCGCATCCAAGGGGCTGGCGGGCCACCTGTTGGACAGCCCCGGGGTAGGACATTGAAATATTACTATTCAAATTTCTGCTTGAGCATGGAAGCCCACTGGGTGACTTGAGCAAGTCACACTCTAGGAGCCCCATCTACACTGCCATATAATGCAGTTTCAGAATGCAGTTTAAGTGCACTGGACTGCATGATATGGCAGTGTAGACTCCTATAATCCAATTCAAGAAACTGCATGTTATGGCAGTGTAGATGGGGCCCTCAGAGGAAGGCAACGGTAAACCCTCTATGAAGAAATTCTGCTAATAAGCCCTACTCAGTGCAGAATGCCGCTGCTCGCTTGCTGATGGGAACGTCAGTAAGGGAGCATATTACGCCCATTCTTCGGCAGCTGCAGCTGGCTGCCTGTCGAGTACCGAATTGCCTTCAAGGTGTTGGTGTTAACCTTTAAGGCTTTACACGGCCTAGGGCCTGCGTACCTGAGGGACCGCCTTGCCCCATATATACCCCCGAGATCACTACGCTCAGAGGAATCCAATTTGCTCCTGATTCCATCGGTCCGCACCTGTCACCTGTCCGTGACCAGGCAAAGGGCCTTTTCTGTGGTGGCTCCGGTACTCTGGAACTCTCTCCCAGAGGATGTTCGAGCCGCCACGGAGCTTATTCCGTTCCGCAGGGCCTGTAAGACCGCCCTGTTCAGACTGGCCTTCGGCTAAATAAGCCGAATGTACTCATCTTCTAACCAGCACCCTGGTTCAGGGAATGCTAGGGCATGACATAATTTTTATTCCGGGACCAATGTTGTATTTTAATGTTGTATTTTATGCTGTTTTATTGTACGGCGACATGGATGTTACATGTCAGCCGAGTTTTTATGATGTTATCCGCCCCGAGCCTGCAGGGAGGAGCGGAATACAAGAAGGAACAAATAAATAAATAAATAAATAAAATAAATACTCATAGGGTTGCCTTAGGACCATCATAAGCCAGAAATGATTTGAAGGCACACAACAAGAAGTTACCAGACACAGCAATGAAAATGAAGCTCTGTCATTGACAACCTGAATCTACGTCATTGGGTTTTAAGAGGATTGTTCTATTGATTTCAGTTAACCTATTCTAAGTCAGACAGCTCTAGCCCATGGATCAACCGACAAGAAATGAGAAGGGATGTTATGTAGATTCTAGCTTGTGTTGCTCTGTCTATTTATCTATCTACAGTATCTATTAGGCATGAGAAAAAAGTTATGAAAATGATTCGTTTCGTAAGAAATTCGTAAGAAATGCTACTTTCGAGTATTTCCGCACCTGGAACGCCAACCAGGAAGTGGACTTTCTTTTTCGAACTTCGGGGGCCAGGATTTTCTTAAGTGTCGTTATTAGGTCGTAAGGGGGGGGGCACCCTCCTTCTCTCTCACCACCCTCCCGCCTCCCTTGCCAATAAGTATTATGGCAAGGCAAGCCCTAAACTCGCTCCTTCTTTCGGCTGGAAGCCGGAAAAATGTAAACAGAGAGGATTACTCAAGTAAATCTGCAAAGGAGGGCACTTTGGATGAAGGGCCCTCCTTTGTGGATTTACTTCTGAGTAAACCTCTCTGTTTACATTTTTCCAGGCTTCCCTGCCTCTCCTGCCTGCCAGGATCTAAAGCATCAAAGAGTATTGGGGTGAGAAACCAACCTAATGTATAATAGAATGAATGCTACTGTAAGTGCCTAATATTATAAGTAATCCAACTGGTCATACCTACATTCCATGCACATGCAATAATACAGCAGTAATAACAATAACAAGAGGTAAAATTCAAACCGAAGTATTCTGACTGGTCTCTCCTCATGTGGTGCAAACGGGCTCTTCTCTTATTAGCCCGGGAAAAGCCAGCGTTTGCTGCTTGGGAGCACACACATACATATTCTTTCCGATGGTGCGCTCGACCTCGTAGTGCCCGATGTGGGCCAGGCCCGGTGGGGGGAGGAGGGGCGCCGGGGAGGCGGCGGAGGGGGGAGGGGCGCCGGGGTGAAGGCGGAGGGTGCGCAGGCGGCGGGGCGGGCCCAGGTGCGGGCCCGGAACCGGGAGGGAGACCCGGTGAGGAGGGACGGTGAGGAGGAGGCTGCGCATGGCGCCCCCTGCCACCGCCTCCTGCCACTGCTGCTGCTGCCGCCATCTTGTCCTCCCTCCCTCCTCCCTCCTCGTCTCCTTCCTGGCACTGAGTGAGCTCATCTGTACGGGGGCGGGGCCGCAGCCATGGCAACCGCAGCCATGAGGGAGGAGCTACAGCCGGAAAAAGCAGGCCTCTGATGCCAGAGGACGTCGACGCCACCTGATTGGCTGCCCTCCGTCGCCAATCTTGTCCTCCCACACTCCTCCTCCTCATCCCCATGGCGACCGCAGCCGCGAGGAAGGAGATAAAGCCGCCACCCGATTGGCTAATCCCCGCCACCATCTGGTCCTCACTCACTCACTCCTCCTCCTCCCCAAGGCAACGGGCCCAAGGAGGGCGGAGCTACAGCCGGAAAGAGCAGCAGACGTCTCCGCCAATAAGGGAGCCATTAAGGGCTACCCTCCCCTGCCATCTTGTCCTCCCTCCTCTTCGCAGGCGGCGGGGGCGGAGCCACAGCCGGAATGAGCACGCCTCTGCCAGCTCGCTTCCCAGGCTGGCGTGATGCTTTGGGAGGGAGGGAGGAGCCATGGGGAGCCCCCCGTGGCTCCGCCCTCTCGCCCAAAGCGTCACGCCAGCCTCGGAAGCGGGCGAAACCACGTGCATGCACACTTTTTCAGAATTTTAAAAAATAATATTTTTGTAGGAGGGCGAGGGCCACATCCAAGGGGCTGGCGGGCCACCTGTTGGACAGCCCCGGGGTAGGACATTGAAATATTACTATTCAAATTTCTGCTTGAGCATGGAAGCCCACTGGGTGACTTGAGCAAGTCACACTCTAGGAGCCCCATCTACACTGCCATATAATGCAGTTTCAGAATGCAGTTTAAGTGCACTGGACTGCATGATATGGCAGTGTAGACTCCTATAATCCAATTCAAGAAACTGCATGTTATGGCAGTGTAGATGGGGCCCTCAGAGGAAGGCAACAGTAAACCCTCTATGAAGAAATTCTGCTAATGAGCCCTACTCAGTGCAGAATGCCGCTGCTCGCTTGCTGATGGGAACGTCAGTAAGGGAGCATATTACGCCCATTCTTCGGCAGCTGCACTGGCTGCCTGTCGAGTACCGAATTGCCTTCAAGGTGTTGGTGTTAACCTTTAAGGCTTTACACGGCCTAGGGCCTGCGTACCTGAGGGACCGCCTTGCCCCATATATACCCCGAGATCACTACGCTCAGAGGAGTCCAATTTGCTCCTGATTCCATCGGTCCGCACCTGTCACCTGTCCGTGACCAGGCAAAGGGCCTTTTCTGTGGTGGCTCCGGTACTCTGGAACTCTCTCCCAGAGGATGTTCGAGCCGCCACGGAGCTTATTCCGTTCCGCAGGGCCTGTAAGACCGCCCTGTTCAGACTGGCCTTCGGCTAAATAAGCCGAATGTACTCATCTTCTAACCAGCACCCTGGTTCAGGGAATGCTAGGGCATGACATAATTTTTATTCGGGACCAATGTTGTATTTTAATGTTGTATTTTATGCTGTTTTATTGTACGGCGACATGGATGTTACATGTCAGCCGAGTTTTTATGATGTTATCCGCCCGAGCCTGCAGGGAGGAGCGGAATACAAGAAGGAACAAATAAATAAATAAATAAATAAAATAAATACTCATAGGGTTGCCTTAGGACCATCATAAGCCAGAAATGATTTGAAGGCACACAACAAGAAGTTACCAGACACAGCAATGAAAATGAAGCTCTGTCATTGACAACCTGAATCTACGTCATTGGGTTTTAAGAGGATTGTTCTATTGATTTCAGTTAACCTATTCTAAGTCAGACAGCTCTAGCCCATGGATCAACCGACAAGAAATGAGAAGGGATGTTATGTAGATTCTAGCTTGTGTTGCTCTGTCTATTTATCTATCTACAGTATCTATTAGGCATGAGAAAAAAAGTTATGAAAATGATTCGTTTCGTAAGAAATTCGTAAGAAATGCTACTTTCGAGTATTTCCGCACCTGGAACGCCAACCAGGAAGTGGACTTTCTTTTTCGAACTTCGGGGGGCCAGGATTTTCTTAAGTGTCGTTATTAGGTCGTAAGGGGGGGCACCCTCCTTCTCTCTCACCACCCCCCTGCCTCCCTTGCCAATAAGTATTATGGCAAGGGAAGCACTAAACTCGCTCCTTCTTTCGGCTGGAAGCCCGGAAAAATGTAAACAGAGAGGATTACTCAGAAGTTAATCTGCAAAGGAGGGCACTTTGGATGAAGGGCCCTCCTTTGTGGATTTACTTCTGAGTAAACCTCTGTTTACATTTTTCCAGGCTTCCCTGCCTCTCCTGCCTGCCAGGATCTAAAGCATCAAAGAGTATTGGGGTGAGAAACCAACCTAATGTATAATAGAATGAATGCTACTGTAAGTGCCTAATATTATAAGTAATCCAACTGGTCATACCTACATTCCATGCACATGCAATAATACAGCAGTAATAACAATAACAAGAGGTAAAATTCAAACCGAGTATTCTGACTGGTCTCTCCTCATGCGGTGCAAACGGGCTCTTCTCTTATTAGCCCGGGAAAAGCCAGTGTTTGCTGCTTGGGAGCACACACATACATATTCTTGGGGGGGGGGGATTTGCTGCAGTATCCCAGGCTCATAGAGAAGATTCTGCCGCAAATCCCCCCCAAAGACTATGTATGTGTGTGCACCCAAGCAGAAAACGCTGGCTTTTCCCGGCTCACAGAGAAGAGCCCGTTGCACCGCATGAGGCAGGGACCAGTCAGAATACTGGTTTGAATTTTACCTCTTCTTATACCCATTGTTATTACTGCTGTATTATTGCATGTGCATGGAATGTAGGTATATGACCAGCCTGGGCAAACTTGGGCCCTCGCTCCTCGGGATCGGGGTGAGAGAGAGGCAGCGAGGAGCCAGGGGTCCTCCTCCTTTTCTTTTGCTGCTTCCAAGAATAGAATACCCCCTCCCTCCCTCCCTCCTTTGCTCCCTCCTTCCTATTTGGAGAGTCCCATCTAGAATTCAGTGTGATTTATTCAAGTTTTGGCCTACAACTCCCAGAAATCCCAGCCAATTTACCAGCTGTTAGAATTTCTGGGAGTTGTAGGCCAAAACCATCTGGAATGCGCATGCGCTGGCATACGAACTACTAACAAATTTCGTTAGTAATTAAGTTACATTTTAGAAATTTTTGGAATTTTTTTTGTAAGTCTTCCTATTACTAATAAAAAAATCCCCCCCCCCATTAGATTTTCGATTTCCTATTTTTGGGTTCTAAACCATGCCTAGTATCTATCTATCTAAACCTGAGACTAAAACCAGGGGCCAGAACTTGGGGTGATAGATTCAAATTATAGAAAAAGAAATTCGCCTAAACTTTAGGAAGACATTTCTGGTGTAATCAAAGAAGCTGTTCAAAATGGTATATTTCCCCTTGTGTGTGTTGGAATCACCTTCTTTGATTATGTAATCTTGTAAGGTAGGGGGTTGGGCTGGATGGCCCTTGGGGTCTCTTCCAACTCTATGATTTTAAGCTTCTATGATGAGCATGTTTACAACAGCATTAAACAACATAAAAGCCAAATTCCCCACATATCTGTAAATCATAAAATATGTCCACAGAGGTAATGTGTTAAAACTTCACTGAAAACAGGAAATAAAAAGATGCTTCCCTGTTAAATAGACTGTAAATTTACTTCCTTGCTCCTAACAAGTTTAAACACGATCACTCTTGTTTTCTGGAAGCTTAAAAGAATGCAAAATATTCACAAATCAAACCATGTTTCTGGCCTTAATGGAAATCAACATGCTTGCCCATCACTTTTTAGAAGAGACTGTTTTCTTTTATGTCCTGTTATTAGTCACAACTGCAGTAGACCCACTGACTCAATAGGATTTATCTAGATATTGACTTAATGGGTCTTCCATAGTTTAAGCTAACTCATAGGACTCAGACCACCTTGTGCATATAGGTTTTGCTCTTCCTATCAGAAACAGAAGTAACCGTAGGCATACTTTCCAAAAGTCTGGGAACTAGGGACCAAAAATATAACCCTTCCAGACTCAGGTGTTTTCAATGCTTATACAGGTATGTAAAAAAAAAAGGTCATAATTATACTCCTCAGTTCACTTCATAGCAGTACACGTGGAGAGCCACACTCCAGGACATTGGTATTTTCTGTGTATAGAATAAAGTGGACATACAATGTGTTATTTCAGGTTGTAGGACAGTTTGTGACTTCCATGATAACAAGGTGGTGAATTTGTTCTGGGTTTTAGTCCAATGTGTAAAAGAGCTATTCAAGGTACTGAAACCCTCAAATATAGCTCTGACCTGCAATAGAAGGGAATATGTCTAGAAGAACAATTGTAGGGGAGGGAGGGAGGGAGGGAGGGAGGGAGGGAGGGAGGGAGGGAGGGAGGGAGGGAGGGAGGGAGGGAGGGAGGAAGGAAGGAAGGAAGGAAGGAAGGAAGAAGGAAGGAAGTTCAACAGGGACAAATGCAAAATACTCCACTTAGGAAGGAAAAATGAAATGCAAAGATACAGAATGAGGGATGCCTGGCTTGATAGCAGTATGTGTGAAAAAGATCTTGGAGTTCTCGTGGACAACAAGTTAAACATGAGCCAACAATGTCATGCCACAGCTTTAAAAGCCAATGGGATTTTGGCCTACATAAATAGATGTCTAGTGTCTAGATCCAGGGAAGTCATGCGACCCCTCTATTCTGCCTTGGTTAGACCACACCTGGAATAATGTTTCAAATTCTGGGTAGTGCAATTAAAGGGAGATGTTGACAAGCTGGAATGTGTCCAGAGGAGGGCGATTAAAATGATCAAGGGTCTGGAGAACAAGCCCTATGAGGAGTGGCTTAAAGAGCTGGGCACGTTTAGCCTGTAGAAGAGAAAGCTGAGAGGAGACATGATAGCCATGTACAAATATGTGAGATGAAGTCTTGGGGAAGAAGGAGCAAGCTTGTTTTCTGTTGCCCACAGAACAATGGGTTCAAAGCTTCAGGAAAGGAGATTCCACCTGAACATGAAGATGAACTTCTTAACTGTGAGATCTGATCAGCAGTCGAACTCTGCCCCAGAGTGTGGTGGAGGCTCCTTCTTTGGGAGCTTTTAAGCAGAGGTTGGATGGCCATCTGTTAGGATGCTTTGAATGAGATTTTCCTGCTTCTTGCCAGAATAGGATTGGACTGGATGGCCCATAAGGTCCCTTCCAACTCTTATGATTTGAAGGAAGGAACGAAGGATATTGTTTATTTCCAACAACAGTAGAGACATTGACTCAACCGCTGAATGTTGAATTACTATATAAGCAAATGCCATTATTTCAATAGGTCTATTCTAGCTGGGACTAATAAGATTTAGGCCAGAAAAAAAGCTTATGTTTTCTTTGGGAGGGGAGGGAGGAGGGGGGAAGATTTTTCCTGTGTAGAAATATATTTCAAAACCAGATTATTTTGAAGGGAATAAAATGATTCATAGCTATTATTGTATGGCTACTGATGCTCTGAGATGTGGATGACAACTCCAAGATGGATGGTTCTGTTTCAGTTCAGTAATGCAACATAACTTTCTTCTGTAATACTATTTTCCTATCACTTTTTCTCCCAAATCAGATCATGGAAATAAAAGATATGCAATCAGCAGGCAGAAAGATGCTGGAAAGGATGGAAAACCAATGGTATGAAACCTGGGTTTTGGTTTTCTCTGACAATGTGAACAATACTTGTTTTGTTTTGACACAGGAGCTGTTTTCCCCTCATCAGTGTTTGATAAAGCACAATGAGAGGTTATCAGTTCACCTTCTTTGCAGACAGCAAATTGCACTTGCATATTATTTGATTTAATCAAAAATATAATAACAGTAACAACAAAACTCCATCAGGAAAAATGGAAACAACAGGCTTCATCATGAGGTACAACCAATTATCTCATATCCAGGCTCCATTCAATAGCAGCAGAATAATATGCCATACATGCCTTGCCTTAGCATTGGAAGGAGTGCTAAGGCCATCTTTTCTTCTTTCTTCTTCTCAGGGCAGCATGCTTTCTTAATGTGTGCTGAATTACTCAGCTCCCATTTGGAAAAAAAAACACATAGCTCAGCCATTGCTTTAATGCATTGTTAAATATATATTTTAGACTTTTCAAAATAGAGTGCACAGCAATGGGTTACTGGTTTCAAAACTCACCAAATAGATAAGAGAGGAGAAGATAGCGAATAGATTTTTAAAAAATCAAGGGATACTTATTTTATTTCTTTGATTTATAATGAACGTTTTCCTAAATGGGGCTAGACCAGGCATAGGCAAACTTTCTAACTTGGGGGCTGCATGGTGGGCTGGGAGGGAGAGGGTTCTCCCCAAGTCCCCTCCTTGCCCTTTCCTCCCCTTCTTCTCTTTTGGAGGCAGAAAGTGAAGGAAACGTTTGGATCCCAAAATAGTTGGTCTTGGTCAGGATGAGATGGTGGATGGGAGAGAAAAAGTATATCCATTAGACCCTGTATTGTCTACTCCTGATATAGAATCTGAGAACTGGAAGAGGCCCCCAAGAAGGCACAATCAAAGCCTTTGCAGAAAAGCCTCAAGAGAAGGAGAATCCACCACATTCTGAGGCAGCCTATGCCACTCTCCAACAGCTCTTATCTTCAGGAAATTTTTTCTAATCTTTTCAGTTGACTCGCTTTCCCTGCCATTTGAAACCATTGCTCCCTTGTGCCCTGGTCTCTAGAGCAGATTATTTTGAAAATCTTCTCAAAAGTTAGGGGTTGTCTTATACGTGAAAGTCGACGTATACCCCAGGAGTCGTCTTATACACTGGGAGTCGTCTTATAGAGCGGGTGCTGAAACGTTCAATCCAGATTGGAGAATCTGTGGTTGCCGCATATGGTGGGGGGAGCTCAAAAATGGCAGTAGACACATCCCTGCCATATGCAGTGACTGTATGAAAGCATTAAGGGCGACGCTGTACAAGTACAGTAGAAGAAAATCCATTCATCAGGATTCGTGGACTTAATGCGGTCCCGCTGGTGAGGTGAAGGAATGCCTCACGGGGTAAGTGAAGGGCGGAGCAAGCTGCAGGCGTCCAGGGCGCCCGGGGCATGTAAAAAGGAGATTGAGTGGCTCTAGGCCCAGAAAAACACACCTCTTTTCCCTGTCTGGCCCACTCTTGTATCCTATTACTGTGCCTCCTCCTCTGCCTCTCAGATCTCGCTTCTGAAGACTGCAGTGAAGCGGTGCAGGTGCACATGTACGAGATCTGAGAGGCAGAGGAGGATATACAGTAATAGGAAAATTACCATATTGAAATCAAATCTGATGCTTTAAAATTTTTTATTTGGTGTGCATTGGAAGAGAGGTAGTTCTATACGGTGAATATATCTCAAACTATATTTTAACTGGAAAGTTGGGGGTCAGCTTATATGCCCAGTCATCTTATACGCCGGAAAATATGGTATATATCTGTGGAATTCCAGGGTGGGGGAAAGAACTCTTGTATGTTGGAAGTAGGTGTGAATGTTTCAGTTGGACACCTTGATTAGCATTTGATGGCCTGACAGTTTTTAGGTGTGCCTTGTTACTGCCTGGGGGAATCCTTTGTTGAGAGGTGATTAGCTGTCCCTGATAGTTTCTTGTCTGGAGTTCGAATATAACAACAGCACCCGGTTGGAGGCCAGGAGGAGCAAGTCTCAGTCCAGGGGATCCTCCTGTTATATGTGTTATTGGAATCAGCGGACAGGTCTTGTCCTGGATTGGAACCTGGCTAAACTGTAGGAAAGAAAGGGTGGTAATAAACGGACATTTCTCTGGGTCGAAAGAGGTGAGAAGTGAAGAAATTTATTCATTAATGATCTGGATGTAGGAGTGAATTCTGAGGTAGCAAAGTTTGCAGACGACACTAAATTGTTCAGGGTAGTTAAAAATGAAACTGATTGTAAAGAGCTCCAGAAAGATCTCTCGAAATTGAGTGAATGGGCAACAAAGTGGCAAATGCATTTTAACCTAAACAAGTGTAAAGTCATGCACATCGGGGCAAAGAACCCCAACTACACCTACCGATTGATGGGGTCAAAGCTTTCCGAGACAAACTAGGAAAGGGATCTTGGGGTCTTGGTGGACAGCTCAATGAAGATGTCAACCCAGTGCGCAGCAGCAGTGAAAAAAGCTAATTCTGACATGAGCGGCCCAGGCGACTGTCACTATTAAAAAAGTCATCAAATATACAGCAATTTTGGTGGCTAGGAGATGATGGACACTTTCATCGAGTTTCTGATCTGGATGTATCTTCGTATGGGCCACAGGCAAAATCATGACTGTGGCGATGATGGAGAGGAGGGCATCGCTGTCGGCCAGGAGCCGCTGGGAGGCCTGGGTCCCGCCGCCCAGCTCCGCCGCCACCGAGGCCTGCGTCCGGGAGGGAGGTGAAGGGGCAGCCATCCTCGGACTCCTCCGCCTGAGGCCACCATCAAAAGCTAATTCTATGCTTGGCATGATCAGAAAGGGAATCGAAAATAGGTCGTCAAATGTTGTATTACCTCTCTACAAATCTATGGTAAGGCCACATTTGGAGTACTGTGTACAATTCTGGTCTCCGCACCTTAAGAAGGATATAACGGAACTGGAAAAGGTACAGAAAAGGGCAACAAGAATGATCCAAGGGATGGAGCGGCTCCCTTATGAAATCAGGTTGCAACACCTTGGTCTTTTCAGCCTTGAAAAACGGCGTTTAAGAGGTGACTTGATCGAAGTGTATAAAATCATGCATGGGATAGAAAAGGTGAATAAAGAAAAATTATTTTCTTTGTCACAAAACACTAGGACTAGAGGGCACTCCCTGAAGCTCCAAGGTAGGAAAATTAGGACTAATAAAGGGAAATATTTCTTCACCCAGAGGGTCATTGGGTTATGGAACTCACTTCCAGAAGAGGTTGTGACAGCTGTCAGCCTGAACAACTTCAAGGCAGGATTAGACAGATTCATGGATACCAAGTGAATCGGTAGTTACTGAAAAGGACATTCAAGTGCCACCTCGGAGTTGGTTGAGGTAGGCAGGATTTCCCTGGGTACTGGTTGTGGGGGGTCGGGAGTAGGTCAGGGTTTTATTTTATTTATTTATTTTATTTTATTTATTGGGGCTTCTTCGCCGCCGACTCCCGGGGGCTCGCGGCGGCTCACAGAGCCAGTGGCACAACGCCACAGGTTAAAACATAAAAACAGTTAAAAACAGTTAAAACAATTAAACAGCAAAATGCAATATAACAATTGAGCAGCAGGAGATATCACAGCCCAGAGAGTATAGACGAGGCCTACTCGCCGAAGGCCTGCCTAAACAAATGAGTTTTGCAGGCCCGTCTAAATGGCAGCAGATCTCTCAGGGCTCTGGCTTCGGCCGGGAGGGCGTTCCATAGTGTGGGAGCTATAATAGAGAACGCCCTCCGGCGGGTCGATGTTAGATGTGCCGACTTTACAGATGGTACTACCAACAGGTTGGCCTCTTCGGACCGAAGTGATCTCGCTGGGCAATATGGGGTGAGACGGTCCCTCAGATACGCTGGCCCCAGGCCGTGTATGGCCTTGAAGGTAAGAACCAGCACTTTGAAGGCGACCCGGTGCTCAATAGGCAGCCAGTGCAGATCCTGCAAAATTGGTGTTATACGGCATCCTGCTGGTGCCCCAGACAGGAGCCGGGCGGCAGTGTTCTGCACCAGCTTGAGCTTCCGGATCGACGACATAGGCAGGCCAACGTAAAGCGCGTTACAGTAGTCTAGCCTTGAGATGACCGTGGCTTGGATCACCGTGGCTAGGTCGCTCCGGGAGAGGTAGGGCCAGCCTCCTTGCCTGGCGGAGGTGGAAAAAAAAAGCAGCCTTGCTGGCCATGGAGACCTGGGCCTCCATGGTCAGCTGGGAGTCCAACTGGACACCCAGGCTCTTCACAGACGGCGCTGGATGCAGCGCCGCACCGTCCAGGGTCGGAAGCCGGGCACCCACCCCGCCCGGGCCGCCCAGCCACAAGATCTCCGTCTTCGCCGGATTCACCATCAACCTACTGGCTCGCAGCCATCCAGTAACGGCTTCGAGGCAATGTTGGAAATTATCGGGGACGGATTCCTCAGAATGAGCTGGGTGTCATCGGCGTACTGATGGCAGACCAGCCCATAACTCCGCACCAGCTGTGCAAGCGGCTGCATGTAGATGTTAAATAATAGAGGGGAGAGAATGGCCCCCTGAGGGACTCCACACACTAATGGGGAGCCCTCGGAGACCTCCCCGCCCCTCCTCACACGCTGAAACCGCTGGCGGAGGAAGGAGGACAGCCATTTAAGGACAGTCCCCCTCACTCCGGCCATGGCCAGGCGGTGGATCAAAAGATTGTGGTCGACCAGGGACTTCCGGGGAAGGCATCATGGCGGCCGCAGCAGTCTAGCGAGGCTCCTGAAGCCCGGAGAAGACTGAGCCCTCCACAGGGATAGGAGACGAGCGTCTCAGCTCACCGACGGACTTGAGGTCGGTGGGGGGCAAACTCCGCGAGGACGTGTGGTACCGGGCAGTAGGGGCCCCCCCTCAAGGGGGGTCGCTCAGCCTGGCGCGCCGTCTGGGAGGTGCCACCTGGGAGAGGCGCGGGCACAACCGTGCCCCCAAGGCCGACCGCCTTCTTTTAAAATTCTCAAGAGGAAAAGGATTTTTTTTAGAGAGAACTAGAAAATAGAAGGAAAGGAAGCGGACCCAGAAGGTGTCACCTGGGAATCATTCTAAGTCCGAGAAAACGGCAACGGCAAGAACGGACCCACCTGTGGGTGAGTTACGAACTCTCGGCGCTTCTCTTCTCCAAACTGATACCAAGCTTGTTAGTCGGGGAATCTGTCGTCCAATTTCGTCTCTCATTTAAGTTAAGAGGAGAGACAATATTTCCTTTTCTTTTTGGCGATAATACCAAAGAAGAACGACGCGAGGCGGCCCCTTTAAGGCCCCCACGGCACAGGAGACTGACGCCAGAGAGAATCGACTGGGTGATGCGCGAGAGGGCGTTAGGGGCGCCGCGTCAGGACGCTGCGTACCCGTGACGTCATCACGCACCAGTCTCGCAGTGCAATTGACAGTAGGAGCGGACCACCCAAGCAGGGAAGCAAGGGGTGGATCTCCCCCAACACAGCGCTAAGGTTGGGAGCTGCTGAAATCCAACGAGGAAACGAAGTGTCCAAAGAGGAGCGGCTGAGCCTAAGAAGGAAGAAGAAATAAGCCAAAGTGACGCTGGGGGAGGCAGTAGCCAACAGAGATCGCCAAACGGGAGACTGGGAAGACAACCAGGCTAGAGGGGGCTATATATGATGAGTAGAGGGCTACAAGCCCAAGCCCAACGAATAGCTAAAGAAGAGAAGCCCTATAAGGAGGTGGATTATTTTTTTTTCTTCTCTCTTCCTTGCTTTTGTTTTTCTTTTGCTGCCTCGTCCCCATTGGATTTGGGTGGGAGAGCGATCTCCCCCCCCCTAATGAGTAGGTGGTAAGCGGAAAGTACCAATTAACCTCGAGAAGGTGAGAATAAAGAACAGGATAAGACGAGAAAAGGAGAGGGAAAACACCTGCTATTGATACAGCGAGAACAAGGGGCAATGGATAAATACACAACCGCCTTGAAATCAGGTAAACTTAATGCAACCTCACCAATGGCCAGAAGAAACTCCCTACCAGGAGAGGTGACGGGCAAGGACCTTGTGGGAGAAATCCATAAGATGAAAGAAGAGCTGAAAGAAGAGTTACATGATCAAATTAAAATAAATAGCGATGCCATGCAGGAAAAAATGAAGAATATATTTCGAGAAGAGTTAGGGAATATGAAAAAGGAGTTAAAAGCAGAACTAAAGGAAGAGCTAGCCGAGTTCAAAAAAGATATGGAAGGGATGCGTAAGGAAATTAAGGAGATAAAAAAGGAAAATGTAGCTTCAATAAAAGCACAAAAGAAAACGGAGGAGAAACTTACAAAAGTGGAAGAAATAACAGAAAAACTAGAAAGACAACACGAAGTATTAGCAAGAAAGGAAGTGGAGCTACAGCTGAGATTTAGGGGAATGGAGGAACAAGACGGCCAAGATCTGAGAGGAATTATAGCAGAAATTTCGGCGGATATGCTAAATACTTCAAGAGAGGAACTTCTACTGAGTATAGACAGGGCATTCAGAGTAAATACGAACTACGCAAGGCGAAACAAAGTGCCCAGAGACGTGATAGTCTCCTACAATAGAAGAACAATCAGAGAGGAGACTCTGAAAAATAAATCCAAGCATCCCCCAACATACAAAGGAAAGGCTATAATCATTTTAAAGGAATTTACACCCACTTCTCTCAATAAGAGGAAAAAATACTACTTCTTAACGGATGAACTTAAGAAATACCAGGTGAGATTTAAGTGGGAAAGGACGGAGGGGATCTCACTCACCTTCAACGACACGAGGCACTGGCTAACATCAGAGGAGAAAGCAAAAGTTTTTTACAATGATTTCAGGAAGTATATGGAGACGAGGAATAAAGAGGAAGATAGGGATAAAGAAGAAGACAAGGGAAAACAAAGGAAGCAAAATGATAAGCCTGGCCCTTCGAGGGACCCAAGAGGAGAAAACGACTACCGAAAACAAGATAAAAAAAGAGCCAGACCAAACTCCTCAGAGGATGGGGAACCTCGAGTGGTACAGATGGACGAGGAACTTTTAGAAGACAATAAAGATGATGGAAGTGACACTATTTTCGAATAATGTTAATGGGTTGAATTCTCCCAATAAAAGAAAATTGATTAATAAATTTTTGAAGAAGGGTCATTATGATTTAATCGCTCTACAGGAGACGCACATCTCACAAAAACATGTGTCACACCTAGTACAGAAACAATTAGGAAGAGAATTCTATTCCTCCGCTCCTCAAAAGAAAAGAGGAGTGGTGGTATATGTTAAGGAGACTCTTCAGGCCAATTTGGCATTTAAAGACAATGAGGGGAGCATGGTTGGGGTTAAGATTACTTTAAATCAAAAAGTCTTTTTACTTTGTAATATATATGCCCCAACAGGGGCTAAATCGAAATTCATAAAACAGCTCACCAAGAATATACAGGAACAGAGATATGATGAATTAATAATAGTGGGAGATTTTAATGGAGTCCTGGACCCCACTTGGGATAGGACCAAGAAGCGGAGGAGAGGAATCGATACAAACGGGGGCAAGCTACCAAACAGCTTCTTACGTTTAAAAAAAGAATTGGCCATGGAAGACATCTGGAGATTAAGAAATCCACAGGGAAAGGATTATACCTTCTTCTCCTCACGCCACGCTTCATGGTCAAGGATTGATATGATCTGGGCTTCAAAAACATTATCCCTACAGGTCTCACATTCAAAAATCCTTCCAAGACTCTATTCAGACCACTGCCCGGTGACGATGGAAATTAGGAGAAAGGATCGACAGAGAAGGTGGAGATTGAATGAACAGCTATTAAAAACAGAAGCAGACATAGAACTCAACAGGTCTCTACTGAAGGAATATTTTGTTATAAATAACAAGGAAGAGACAAAAAAAGAGATACTGTGGGATGCTATGAAAGCAGTAATGCGGGGCAACTTTATCCAGCAAGGTAGCAGGAAAAATAGGCTAAGGAATGGAAAGTGCAGCACCTTGCAGAAACAGCTGGAAGAAAAGGAAAAGTTGCTGAAATTACAACCCACGAATACTAGAATGAAAATGGATGTGGAACTAGTAAAGAAAGAACTCCTGACTTTGCAATTGGAACAAACTGCGAAAAATCTAAAATTTCTAAAGGCAAGATATATGATGTGTGCCAACAAGCCGGGGAAACTGCTGGCAGGAATGTTAGCAAAAAGACGACAGGCACAGTTGGTAACTCAAATAGTAACGGAGGGGAGATCCTACTGTAAAGAGGAAGAAATAGCAGCACAATTCCAGGAATTTTATAGTAATCTATACAAAAGGGACAACATTGAAGTTGGGAAAATAGTAGAATACGTGGCAAAACAAGGCTTGGAAAAAATAAGTGATCAACAAAGAGAGGCACTGAACAAGCCCGTAACGGAAGAGGAGATAATGGAAGTAATCAAAGCATTACCATCAAACAAAGCACCGGGCCCAGATGGGCTCACGGCCATATACTATAAAATATTCAGGGAGGAGTTAATGCCCCACCTCAAAGAAATCATAAATAATATCCTAGAGAAAAGTATAATTCCGGAGTCATGGAGAGAAGCGAATATTACCTTTATCCATAAAGATGGAACTGATGCAACTAATGTAAGAAATTATAGGCCGATTTCGCTTCTCAACTGTGACTATAAAATTTTCACTGCTATTATTGCGAATAGGCTGAAAGCTTTTCTAAGCCATGACATACATGAAGATCAGACGGGCTTCCTCCCAAACAGGAAAATGAGGGACAATATAAGATCGCTTCTTAACACCATAGAGTATTATGAAAATAACCCCCAGAAGGAAGCAGGGTTAATATTTTTAGACGCGGAGAAAGCGTTTGATAACGCTAACTGGAATTTTCTAAAACAAATCCTCTCCGAAAGAGATATGGGCTTCCATTTTCAAAATGCCATCCACTCGATTTACTCCAAACAGACAGCCAACTTATTGATCAACGGACAATCTACTGCCAGAATCAATATACAAAAGGGAACTAGGCAGGGATGCCCTCTATCCCCGTTGCTGTTCATTATGGTGTTGGAACTACTACTAGAGGCGATAAGGAAGGATCCAAAACTAAAAGGGCTTAAAATACGGAGAGAAGAGCACAAAGTAAAGGCCTTTGCGGACGATATCTTATGTACAATTGAAGACCCACTAGAAACAGTGCAAGATTGGTTAGATAAAATCAACGAGTTTGGAGAGGTAGCTGGTCTGAAGATCAACTACACAAAGACTAAAGTTTTAACCAAGAATATAAAAAAAGAGCGAAGGGAAAAACTACAAGAAATGTCGAAATTGGGAGTGGTGAATAAAGTCCAGTACTTAGGCATACATATAACATCTAGCAACAGCCAGCTCGTGAGAAATAACTATGAGGAGACATGGAAAACTGTTAAAAAGAAATTGGATAGTTGGAAATTTCTTAATTTATCATTTATGGGCAGAATATCGGCTGTAAAAATGAATATATTGCCCAAAATGCTTTTTTTATTTCAAACCATTCCAGTGATCAGGACTAATCATTTATTTAACAAATGGAGAAAAGACGTGGCAAAATTTATCTGGGATGGAAAAAAAGCAAGAATTAGACACAAGATCCTGACGGATAGGAGAGAAAGAGGAGGGATGTCACTACCTGATTTCAAGATTTATTATGAGGCCGCGGTGTTGAGTTGGGTAAGAGATTGGGCCACCCTCTCAAAAAGGAAGATGCTCAACCTGGAAGGGTACGATATAAGACGAGGGTGGCATGCATACCTTTGGTATGATAAATCTTCGATCGAAAAAAATTTCACCAATCACTTCATCCGGGCGGCCTTAATAAAAGTATGGAAGAGATATAAGACTAATTTTTATCAGAAGACACCACTCTGGATTTCGCCAGCCGAAGCACAACATAGAAGGGAGACACCACATAAGGAATGGCACACATACAGAAAGCTCTTGAAAAGAGAGGGATCGACGTGGAGGCTTAAATCTTTAGAAGAAATCCGTGACATGGATAGCGAGATTCCATGGCTCCAATACTTCCAGGTGAAAGAGTATTTTCAAATAGATAACAAGACTGGCTTTAGTGACAAGGCCACAATATGGGAAAAAGTGATGTCCCTAGAGAAGGGTCAAATCAGGATTTTATATAATCAATTGTTGGAATGGAGCACTGAAGCTGATTTAATTAAGGACAATATGATTAAATGGGCTCAGGATTTGGGACATTCAATCCCCTTGAAGGAATGGGAAAGGCTCTGGAAAAGGAGGATTAAATACGCAGGACTAACACCAGTAACGGAAAACTGGTATAAAATGTTTTTTAGGTGGCACCTAACCCCATTAAAACTTGCAAAGATTTATAAAAATCTAAATAATAAATGTTGGAGATGCCAAGACCAGGTGGGAAATTATATACACTCCTGGTGGAATTGTAACAAGATAAAGAATTTTTGGAAAAGTGTTCACGACCACTCACAGAAGATGTTAAATATTAGCCTACAATTTAAACCAAAAACCTACCTCCTGAATATTATGGACGACACGATTGATAGGAATAAAGACAAACTTTTTTTTTACATTTCAGCAGCAGCACGATTAGTAGTTGCTAAGAATTGGAAGAGCTCCTCCCCCCCAAAGATTGAAGAATGGTTATTAAAGATAAAAGAATTAATGGACTTAGATGTTTTGAAAGATATAATCAACGATCAATCTCAGGACAATAGGACGGACTGGAAACAGATATCCTCATACTTGAAGGAAGTAAATATAAAATAAACAAATAGAGAAGTGACTCTTTGTTAATTAGACACAAAGTAGAGTAAAATATTACAGGAGACACATTCCAGGAAAAAGGGAAGACTTAAGGTTTCAAGAAGACACAAAACCGCGGACTGGACTGGAAGACTGACTTCATCTAATGGCCTTCACATTCTACAACTATACTTATCTATTCCTCTTTTCAACTCTTTATCTACTCTTAACTTCTCTCTACCTTTTTCTACTTTTTTTTCTCCCCTCCCCTTCTTAACTACTCCATTTACCCTTCTTTTCCCTGTACTCTATTCCCTTCTATATCTTCTCTTCCCTTCTGCTATAATGTTTTTATATGTTTATTGAAAAATGCAATAAAAAAAAATTAAAAAAAGTTGCATCATCTAAGAAGGACTGCAGCTGCTCCATTACTGCCCTCTCAACTACCTTGCCCAGGTATGGAAGATTCGACACTGGGCGGTAGTTGGAGGGAACCGCAGGGTCCAATGATGGTTTCTTCAGTAATGGAGCCACCACCGCCTCTTTTAAGCACTCTGGAAAGACTCCTTGCTCAAGGGAGCTGTTTATGACATTCAACAGAGGCCCACGTAACCCCTCCAGGCAAGATCTAACAAGCCAGGAGGGGCACGGGTCGAGGGAGCAGGTGGTGGGGCGAGCCGCAGCCACTATCTTATCAACAGCATCTGCGTCCAGTGGCCGAAACCTTCTGCTTGAGATCCCCGTGTACAACTGGTGGGCCACTGTGTGATACAGAATGCTGGACTAGATGGGCTGAGGTCCGATTCAGCATGGCTCTTCTTATGTTCTTATGTTCTTATGTCTTGTACGTCTATAAACGGCAGGGATTGTCTGCTGTATGTGTTCTGTGAACCGCACTGAATCCCCTTTGGGGTGAGAAGTGTGGAATATAAATAAAGTGTATTATTATTATTATCCAGAAACATATGGACAATTTCTACAGAAAACCATGAAATTGAACAAAATTTGGCTACTCTTATTTTAAAAATCTAAAATCAGGACAATAAATAAAGAGCAGCACTCAGAAAACAGGGAAATTCCAGACAGGAAACCATCAGGGCCAGCTATCACCTCCCAACAAAGGATTCTCCCAGACAGGAAGCAGCAAGGCTTTGAATTTGCAATTCCATTAAATGCTAATCAAGGTGTCCAACTGCAACATTCACATTTGCCCCAAGCAGACAAGAGTTCTTTCTCCCACTCTGGACATTCCACAGATATATAAACCAAACTTGCCTAGTTTCCAACAACCTCTGAGGATACCTGCCTGTCATGTATCATGTTCTGCAGTTGATGGTGGTTGGTGGTGGCAGGCATAGCAGTTGGTGGTGGAAGGGTTAATGTAAGTCTTAGTTCTAATCTAAAGAGTTGAGTAGTCTGTAAGTAGGAGTTCATGGGTGAAAGCAATTAAGGGTGGAGACATGCAAGAGATATATTGCAGCTGGATGTTTCTGGATATAAGGAGCTAGCCTTGGGACTGATCTTTGGGAGAAAAGTATTTGTTTTATTTTGGTAGTAGATGCTGCTGGTTTCCCACAGGTGTCTGGATTTTCAGTGTCCTGATCTGTCTCCTGAACACTTGGAACCTTGAATCTTTGAACTGGCTTTTGACTATGGCATAGACTCTTGATCCCTGGACTTTGCTCACTGATGTCTTGGCATTTGACCACTGGACTGGACTCCCTGACTACCATGTAGCATTTGCTATCAGTTTTTGTTTTACATTCTGTGGCTGAGTGCTATCTTTATGTTTTATATTTTGGACTTATTTTGGACTTATTAAAATAGCCAGAAAGTAAGTGTGGCATTAATTAAACTGTTTGGTACAAACTGGGTGTTTGTTTGATTCACCTCTGCCTGAATACCGGCAGAGCACTGGCATCATGACACTGCCATAGATGTGGGCAAAACGTCAGGAGAGAATGCTTCTGGTACATGGCCATACAGCCCGGAAAAATCACATCAACCCTGTACTCTTATTTCCACAATCTGTCTGATTTACAGTTGTATCTGTCAAGTAGGAAATTAAGGTACCACTTAGTGGGGAGGCTTAATTTAATTAATTTACGAGGCCATAAAAAGATCTCCAGAAAAACACGCTGAGGAACAAAGGAGTGCGACAGCTCCCCCTGGTGGCCAGATGTTAAATTGCCTCTGTCTGTCTTGTGTGTTTGTGTGTCTAAATGTAATGTGTACATTGTAATCCGCCCTGAGCCCCCTGCGGAGTGAGAAGGGCGGAATATGAATGAAGTAAATAAATAAATAAATTCACATGATTTTCCCCAGTGATTGAAAAGTGTTTATGCCTATATTGACATTCCCATTTCAAATCTGCTCATTGGTTTGAGCTTACCTTATTTCCTATAACTCTCACAAATATGTGAGCACTTGAGAAGAAGTGAGCATTTCCTTTCAACAGGCCCTGGGAAGTGAAAATGTGGAATAGCCATATTTAGTTCAGTGCTCTGGAAGTGGAGTGACATGATGCATAACCATCTTTTTCCCAGTCTCTCCTCCCTAATTTCATAAGGGGCTCATTTTACGTGACATCAACAGGAACTATTCCTAGGTCTCAGGGTTTCACCATGATGCTCAGAAAATTCAAATGCATTTGAATGTGGTTGCATATTGTGTATGGATGAGCCTGGATGCACATCCATACACATAATTTGCTAAGGGGATGGCTGCAGAATTCCATGGTGACTCATTGGAGAAAAAAATCATCATGCTCAGCAAAGTGGAAGACTTTAAGAAAAAAGGAACATGATTCTGCAGTTGGATAGACTCAATCAAAGAAGCCATGGTCCTGAATTAGCAAGATCTGAAAATGACTTTTGCTGACTGAGGTACTTGAAGGTCTCCTATTCATATTGATTTCTCCTTAACTCTTATTGTAACCTTTTGTGCCTCTTATCTTTTTCCCAGTCTCTCCTCCCTAATTTCATAAGGGGCTCACTTTACGTGACATCAACAGGAACTATTCCTAGGTCTCAGGGTTTCACCATGATGCTCAGAAAATTCAGTATGAGATTCCTTCATTTACACCAGGAAGTAGCTGGGAGTAGAACTGCAGAGAAGATAATTGTTTCTAATTAGAAGCAGTTGGGAGGAGCAAACCTCCTCCCAATAGGTTGAAAGGAGACATGATAGCCATGTATAAATATTGGTTTTTGCTGCTCTGGAAATTAGGACTCAGAGCAATAGGTTCAAATTACAAGAAAGGAAAATCCACCTGAACATTAGGAAGAACTTCCTGATCATAAGAGCTGTGGAACTCTGCCTCAAAGTATGGTGAATGCTCCTTCTTCTTTTTCTTTTGTAATATTTCTTTTATTTAGATTTATTTATTTATTTATTTATTTATTTATAGTTCAAACTTGCTATACCGCCACTCCCCGAGGGCTCGGAGCGGTTTACAGTTTGACATAAAAAATACAGAGCATACAACAAGACAAACAACATCGACAGGGAATGACAAAACTAACAAGAAGGGGAAGCCAAGCTCGGGCCCATGTGGGTCGGAGCTTTCTAAGGTCAGCTATCAGGCTCGACCGTCGAATGGGGGAAGCCTAGGAGGGTCTCACAGATCGAACAACGTCCTCAGGGACTCGAGATCCATACGGTAGCGATCGTTGCAAGCCTGTGGCTCCGGGTTCGCCAGCGTCGGATTATCAAGCCTCCTGGGGTAGGGGTTCATCAATGGGGGAACCCGGCGCCTGAGGTTGGTGTTCCTGAAGGTTCTGGGACGGAACCCTCTGGGTGTTGCAGAGCAGGGCTGGGATTTCCCCTGGCCCCGCCCCCTGGCCCGCCTTCGGCCCCTCCTCTGTTTCGTCTGATTGACACAAAACCTACAAATAAATATTAAAAAAACACAAAAACCCATATCATCTACAACAAAAGTTTAAGATACTTATTTTCTAGAATAATACCATTACATCATAAACATAAAAAACCCCTCGGTAACTATGAGCTACAAAAAATCTGAAAGCCAGAAGGGATGAAGTCTGCTTGATGTCACTGGGGAGGAAGCTCCACAGCTGAGAAGCCACCACTGAGAAGGCCTTGTCTCTCGGCCCCACCAATCGCGCTTGCAAAGGGGGGTGGGACTGAGAGCAGGATCTCCCCAGACATTCTTAAAGTTCTAGTTGGCTCATAGGAAGAAATGTGTTCGGACAGATAAGTTGGACCAGAGGAACTCAACACTTATGTAAATCTCATTGAGATGTACCCTACCCGAGGCAAAGGTACAATAGGGTACAATAGATGTACCCTACCCGAGGCAAAGAATAGGAGTCATTCCAATATTTCAGCCATGTTCTGAGAAATCTATCACCTGAATGACTGCCACTTTCTGACCAGTCCAGGTGTAGTTTGAGTCTCCCTTATCTGGAATGTTTGTGATTAGATTTTTTTTTACAGATTTAGAATATGTTCACTTATACATAGTAAATGGGGAATGAGGGGATGGGAAGCTGTAAGACCACTTCGATTTCTCAATGAGACATGCGGAGTCCTCCGGTAGATCCAACTGAGTTTATTGAAGGAACAACACCTGTAAAGCCAGAAGTGCTTTACTCCCGCCACCATACAACTTTTATACCCTCGGACCCCCCGTGCCAACCCCTTCTCTTTCACATGTAATGTTCATGAAGGTTGCATCATCCATTCTGGCCAGCTGTTCTTTGTTTAGTCTATGTCAGGACCCAGATCCCGCTGGCCTTCACCAAGGCCGTGGGCATCGGAGCCTGACAGGAAGCTGCTTATACATCCAGCGCCTGCTGGCTTTCCTTCAAGGAATGCTGAGGGAGAAAGAGAAGAAGGGCAAATAGGGAGAAAATTCTGGATAGAAACCCCCCCATCAAATGCAGGCACCCAGACTTTCTTGGCTTCCCTCATGCTTTTTGCCCTTTTAGGAAAGTAGGAAGGGAGGAAAAATCTTCTCCCTGCCACTTCTCATAGAACAATATTTATTTATTTATTTATTTATTTATTTATTTATTCGATTTCTTGGCCACCACTCCCAAGTGGCTCGGGGCGGCTCACAATTCAAACAACAACAAAGCAGATAGTACATTAAAACATTAAAAGCATTAAAACATTACACATTAATAACAGTACTTAACTTGAGATTACCAAATTAGATCAACTTAATTAGGCCAGCTTAGAATGTAAAGGCCTGCCGGAACAGCCAGGTCTTATAGGCTTTCCGGAAAGCCGGAGTGACCTGATCTCCGGCGGTAAGGAGTTCCATAATGTAGGTGAGGCAGTAAACTTTGGCACTCGGGATAAGAAGTAGATCTTGATCTTCTGATCTCAGTGATCTTATTGGACAGCATGGGGTAAGGCGGTCCCTCAGGTACACTGGCCCCAGACCATACAAGGCCTTGAAAGTCAAGACTAACACTTTGAAGGTGATCCGGAATTCAACGGGCAGCCAGTGCAGTTCCTGCAGAATAGGCGTGATGTGATGGCTCGTAGGCGTGCCTGTGAGCACCCGAGCTGCAGCATTCTGCACCAGCTTAAGTTTCTGGGTCATCGACAGAGGTAGACCAATGTAAAGAGCATTACAGTAGTCTAACTTTGAGATGACCGTGGCTTGGATCACCGAGGCTAGGTCGCATTGAGACAAGTAGGGGGCCAACTTCCGAGCCTGGTGGAGGTGGAAAAACGCAACCCAGCTAACCATGGAGACGTGAGTCTCTATAGAAAGCCGAGTGTCCAAGTGGACTCCAAGGCTTTTTACTGTTGATGACGGGCATAAAGCCACGCCGTCCAGGGTTGGAAGTTGGAGGTCCCCACTGCCTGGGCGACCCAGCCAGAGGATCTCCGTCTTTGCTGGATTCACCTTCAACCTACTGGAGTTGGAAGAGAGTTGGAAGAGACCACATGGGACATCTAGTCCAACCCCCTGCCATGTGTGAGGCCACTTTAATGCATAAGATGAATCACACGGAGTCCTCCGAACGGTCCAACCAAATTTATTAAAGGATCAACACTTGTAAAACCAGAAGTGCTTCCCACCACCAACACACAGCTTTTATACCAACACACACCTGTGACAAACCCATGACAAACCCCCCTCCCGCCTTTCCCATGGGAAGCAATCGGGGATTCGGATCTTTCGATGAAACCTCTCTTAAGGTATTCATCAATCTGCTCTCTCAGAGCCTCTTTTTCCCTTAGGGACATGGGATAGATTTTAGGCTTTGGTAATGGCTTCCCCTCCTCGATCACTACCCGGCATTCCACATTTCTTTTGGGGGGCAGGCATTTTGCCAGCACAGGACTGAATACGTCCGCATAATCGCTATACTCCTTTGGGATTGTGGGGCCTTCTTTAGCCACCCCTCCCTTTGCCAAACCCTGTTCAACCGGGAGCCCGTCTTGGGGTGGATTTGCAACCTTACAGGAAACAGTGCCTAAACGCCAATCAATTGTTGGGTTGGCTTGCGCCAACCACGGCATGCCCAACACCACTTCTTGGTCCCCTGCAGGCACAATAACAAAATCAATCGGCCCTTCCCATAGGCCGACTCGGCCCTGTAGGCCCTTAGTGCCCAACGGGAATGGACCCCCGCCCGCATATGAACCATCCAACTGGGCAAACTCAATTGGAGCCGGCAAGATTTCGGTTTCGCAACCCAAGTCCTTTACCAGGCTGGGGGACATTATGTTCTCCGAACAGCCGCAGTCTATGAATGCCTGATGTAGCTCATAGTCCTTCTGTCGCCGGAGATCCAGCCGACACTGGATACTCTTGGGGGCTGGACTCACCCCTTTGGACTTTGGCTCAATCCTCTCCGCTTTATGTGCAGGCCGCCATCCCTCTGGAGCTTTTTTCTGCCAGCAACCCGCCGCCTGGTGCCTCGGCTTGCCGCAGTTGAAGCAAAGTGCTTTCCCCGGCTTCCCTGGCTCTCTCCCTGGCGTTAGTTTCCCCGTCGCCACGCCTCGCTTGGCCTCCGTCCGCTGCTTAGCCACTGGCACCGCCTGGTTCTTTCTCCGCCACACCTGCGCCAGGATTCCCTCTACGACACCCGCCAACTGGATCCACCCGTCGATGTCGCCCGGATCGTCCTGATGCAGGCACCACTCCAGAATATCCCGACGCAGCCCATCCTTGAAAAGCTCCAGCAGGGTGGCCTCCGACCATTCGGCCACCTTCCCCGCTAGACCCATGAACTGATCGGAATATTCGGACACGGACCGTGTCCCCTGAGAGAGAGAACGGAGCGCCTCTTTTGCTTTAACCCGTTCCAACGGGTCCCGGAATCGGTTTCGCACAGCACGCAGAAATGCCCTCACCGTGCCTAGGCAAGGGTCTCGCCGGTCGTGGCATTGTATGTACCACTCTGCCGCCCGGCCCTTGAAGACTGCTCCCACGGCACGGACCCGACTCGCCTCACTGGGGTATAAGTGACCATAGTCCTCTATGTGGTCCCTAACCGTAGCCACAAAGAACGCCACCTTGCAGGCTTCGCCTTCGAACTCAGCCCGCAGTGGTTCTCTTCTCGGAGGGCCCCATGGCCCCGGTCCATGTCAGGGGGGGTTCCCCCTCTTGGTTGTCCAGCGTGCATGTCTTGGCAATCCTCGACGCCACCTCTCGGAGCATGCCAATCCGTACGCCAGACCCCTCTTCCTACTCCGGCCGGCGCCGCCGTCTGGCCAAAAGAGCGTCTTGACCCTTGGGAGCCCTGGCTCTCCAACTCTTCCTCCTCACGCAGGGTTCCCATCCCGAACCCCATGCTGAGGCCCCTCTTTGGCCTGGTCACTCTAGTACTGGCCTTTCCTTCGCTTGCAAGTAGTGTGGACAGGCTGGGGCGTCCGACAGCCAACGAGGCTGCGGCTGGCTTCCCTTCCTCCATCCAGCTGTAGCAAGTGAAGTCACCTGGTCCCGGCGGGTTCCAGGTTGAGCATCCTCGCTCCTCGACCACACGGCGTGGGCGACGATGGCTCGGCTGTCTCGCTTCCATGAGACGCCGCCGCTGTTGCCCTGCCACAAGCCAGCTGCTCTCGGAAATCCGCTTGGGCTGACGAACCCCATGCCGTCGCCACTCTGGACTCCTCCGGGGTGAGGTTCCACGCCTCCAGGCGTGCTTCCTCCTCGGCGGCGAACAGGGATGCTCCCGCCTCCATCTCGAGCCTCTCCGGTTTCCCGGGAAAACTCATAAGGACTTCTGGTTTCTGTGAGACCACTTTAATGCATAAGATGAATCACACAGAGTCCTCCAAACAGTCCAACCAAATTTATTAAAGGAGCAACACTTGTAAAACACACAGCTTTTATACCAACACACACCCGTGACGAACCCATGACAAACCCCCCTCCCGCCTTTCCCATGGGAATCGCTCTGTTCCCAGATCCCAGCCAGCCAGATGTCCATTGTTTAGGCTACGTCGGATCCCAGATCCCGCCGGCCAGTTTCAGGGCCGCGGGAATCGGCATCTGACAGCCATGCATATGTCTTTTTCATTCTCTCTCAGCTGAATATAGGCCATGGCCAATGGGGTTGATTGCCATTGGCAAGTTCTGGGTGTGTGACTAGCCTCCTTTCCCCAATAGCACAAGTAAGCAATGGGTGACAAAAGTGTTCAGATTTCAAGATAAGGGAGAGTCAGTCTGTACTGTGAAATAGGGCAGTTCACTCATTTCATTTCAGAATGAAATCTGTTCCCATTTCCATACATTATTAGTCCTCATTCTATCTTTGGGGCAAAAATTAGCATGCTTTGTTCTAAGCACACAAAGCAAAAGATTTTGTATTGCTACCAGTGAGTTGAAAGCCATTCCTACCCTGCTGCCTGCTTCCTCCCACACTTTACTTACAGAGGCAGTGTAAGCCTTTCTTTGCTGCTTTTATAAATAATATTCAGTGGCCTGGTTATAACTGTTCTGTTCCTCCAGCTCTGAGCCTAGCATCTGTGTGTGTGGTGATACACCCCTGTTTGCTCTCCCTCCTGCCATATGGCATTACTAGTTTGACTCACTTCCTGTGAACACCTGTTCCCATAGATGCTTCGATTGTGCTAATTTTACACCAACGGTTTAACGTCATGGCAGAAACATTCAAATGCAGCTGAGCTGAACTGCACAAGACAAGGAACGTGGAATGGATTATATGCAATCTCCCCCATTCCTTCAATGAGGGAGTATTTTTGCTAGAAACTCGAAGTATGTTCTGCTAGGTTTTATTGCAATAACTGTGCAGAAGCCAGAGTGGCTCTTGCCAAAAGTGAAAATATCTGTAAAGTGTGACCACTACTTTGTTTAATCTCTGTTTTGTGTACATATTTTATAGAAATATGTTGGAATATGTATTTCTTGTAGAAATAACATTTTAATATGTATTCATGGTATTTTTTCAATGTTTATGCATTTTAATTATTCTGTAACTTGCCTTGAGTAGAGGTGAGTATGAAAAAAATTATTATTATTACCATAGTTAGAGAACTAGCATGGTATCGGAACTATGACTCTGGATACCAGGGTTTGATTCACCTCTCAGCCATTGAAACCCACTTACGTGGTTGCAATATATGAATATACTTGCCATTAAGAAACCTTAACCAGGAGAACTTTGTGTGAGTAATTGTGTTCTGGAATATTTATAACTTAGTATTTGCATGTTTGTATTATATGAACATACTTGCTATTAAGAAACCTTCTTAGCCACTCTTTTTGTTCCCTTTAGGTCCACTTTATTTTGTAAATCCATATTTCTTCACCTGAACAAGACTGTGTATAAGTCAAAACCGGTCATGAAGAATATCTGTACTCGGGAACTTGTCTTTATAAATTCTCTCTTATAAGAGAGTAAATTACCTTGAAGGAGGAATCTGCTTCAAAGAACCTGTGACTGCAAACTCTCTGCTACAAAGAAGATTTACTATTTGGTACTGTGAATGCAAGGAACCTATGTCTCATTATTGGTTGTATCTTGTAGAAGATCTCAATAAGGAAACAGAAGCTCTTCGTAATTGATATCATTTCTTCTTCAAAATACTAAAATCAGTATTGTGAACACAACATATTTAGGTTTATTGTGCATTTTTATTTTGTACAAACTTTGAAATATATGCTTGGTATTGTTCTACTTTGGTAATAGCACCAACTGACGCTCTGAAGCCAGAGTGAAGAGGGGTAGCCAGGAAGACAGATTTCCACCATGTCTCCTGGGTCATCGGTGGGCAGCCCTCCCCCCAGCACCAACTGACGCTCTGAAGCCAGAGTGAAGAGGGGGAGCTAGGAAGACAGATTTCCACCATGTCTCCTGGGTCATCAGTGGGCAGCCCCTCCCCCAGCAACAATACTACATCTCCCTGCTACCTCAGGAGGAGAAGGAAGAAATACTGCTGCTTCTCCCTCTCCCCCACCCCCAAGCCAGCTGAGAGGAGAAAGGGGGAGTGAGGAAGTGACTTTAAAAACACCTGTCTCCTGACTATTGCTTATTGTTTCTGTTGTGGTTTTTATATTGTATTTAATGTTTTTATGCGCATTACTTGCTGCCTATAAACCGCCTTGAGTCGCTGAAAGACTGAGAAAAGCGGTATACAAATACAGTAAATAATAATAATAATAATAGTGGACCTGTGTGTCCTCTCAAACAGGATGTGTGCTATGATTTCTTGGTCCCCGGATTACCTTTGTGGCTTTAAAAAAAAATCCCTGAGCATAATGGATATCTGCAAAGTCTTGGATTTTTTCAGCCTTCTTTGTTCACCAGATGTTGTTGAGTTCTCTGGTCCTTCTTTGAACCACAGTTTTTGCACTAGCTTGGATCTTTTTCTTAGCACAGTTGGTGTCTCTCTGCCATGTTTGGAAGGCTTTCCTTTACTTATCAATTAATTTTTGCCTGTCCATACTTCAATGCCTCAACTGTACTTTTTAAAACGTTCAATTGAAGTTTTGCATTACTGCAATTGTAGAAGCTTTGGAAAATTTCATGGCAGTGCAGAATTCTTCTTGTAGGGAAATGCCCTCATGTTGCTTCCTTCCATTGGTATAACATTGTCCTGGCAACACACCAGCTTGATAACACCCCCTAATACTACAGTCTTTGGGGGCTCACTCTCTTTCATGCAATTCCACTGACTTTTGTGTATCATGACTTAGGCTATGATTCTAATATTTCCGCAAATCAAACCATTTCAAGATTACCCCTTTCATAAGATATGGAAATGACACTTCATTTATAGCATGTGAAATTGGAAGCTTTTTATAAAGAGAGAGAACCTATTAGAAAACAAGCAGGTCACTATTTGTAATGGAAATTGAGTAAAGATTTGTTTCTCACCCTTTATCTGAAAGGATGCTCATTTTTTTGTACTGTAGGTTATACTGTTGACAGCTTTCTCAAGAAATAAATGAGATTTCCAAACATTCACTAGTGCACAGGTTGCTGACAAAATGTGACTTTGCAGGAGTTGCTAGCCAAAAACAGGGAAACAACCTGGTAACACCTCCCACCCCCATGGTTTTTTAATCAAGAAAAATAAGCTGCCAGTGCACAGAGATACGGAACTGATTATAAAGCTCAAAATTCATTCCCAAAACTTATTGGGAGGTTCATGACAACATCAAACATGCAGAAAGTCAGGAATGAGCAGCGAAATTATGTTTTCCACATCAAAGCTTGAACTGACTATAGAGGGTAGTGTTGAGTCTCAACTGAAATATATTAGAATTCTGCATTTCTGGATCCAGATATAATATTTTACATAAACCATCCACAGGTGATTGAAAGGCAGAAGGTGATTGAAAGGCAAATGGGGTTTGGAAGCAGCAAACGAGAACAAGAAGGGAGACAGAATCAAGAAGAGCTACCGTATATACTTGTGTATTAGTTAATTTCATGTATAAGTCCAGGGCAGGGTTTGGGGCTGAAATTATGGGTTCTACTATGGTTTCCATTGCCAAGCAGGGATTCTCATCTTGTTCTCCAGAGTTCTGATCCGAAGCTCAAACCACTATACCATCCTGGTTCTCATGAAACAGTTATCTCTTCTCTATATATAATAAAAGGGAATGTTTGTTTGTATGTTTGTATGTTTGTATATTTGTATGTATGTATGCGCCAGCTTTCTGATTGGCTCCCCAGCCTCTACATTCCCACAACCTGATTGGTTGGCACTGAGGGACTCCTTGCATCATGGACTCTTATTGGCCGTCATCCATTCTCTGAGGGAGGATTTGCTAAACCTGCTCTGATTGGCCATGCCTCTACATTCAAACATCATGATTTGTTGCCACTGAGGAACAATTTGCTACACTGCCTCTGATTGGCCACCATTGCCTCTACATTCAAACATCAGGATTGGTTGACACTGAGTGAGATTTTGCTACACTGGCTCTGATTGGCCGCCATTCCTGCATCCCTAATCTCAAAGCTCTCACGGACAGCACTTTACAATCAGGCTTCCTTTAGCTAGGCCTCAGCCTGATTTCACAGTAAGACTTACTTTACTTATTTTTCCTGACTAGGCCCCCTACAAACACAGAAAAAAACCACACTTGCCACACAGCCCCCCCCCCCCCACCCGCTCTACATCCTGGTACAGTTTGAGGGATGGGGGGGGCACGGGTGATAGGACTTGAAGTACCTTCACTAACTTCCTAGGACCACTGTGACTCTCATCCAATAACCAATACAGACCCAACTGCCCACAAACAGCCCCCATGACCTACTGCAGTTTGGGGAAGGCCACAGCACAGGTGATGAGACTTCTAGTACCATCACTAATTCCATGATACCACTTCAACTCCTTCTCATGATGGATCAAGACCTCACTTGGCACACAGGGCGCCCGTGACCCACTCTACATCCTGCTGCAGTTTGGGAGAGGGTACACCACAGATTATGGGACTTGCAGTACCTTCACTAATTCTATGATACCACTGCAACTCCTTCTCATGAAGGATCAAGACCTCACTTGGCACACAGACCCCCATGACCTACTCAACATTCTGCTGTGCTTAGAGGACAGAGGACCATGGCTGATGGAATTTCCACTACCTCCACTCACTTCCCAAGACCAATATGACCCTCATCCAATGACTGATCAAGACCAAACGAGGCACACAAAGCCCTCATTATCCACGCTACATCCTGGTACTGTTTCGAGGGGAATAAACCATGACTGATGGGACTCACAGTACCTTCACTAACTGCGAGCCATGCAAATATCTGATGAGGACCAACCTAGCACACTATGCCTTTCTCTAATGACATGGGCACCACCGGGTCCCCAAGCTAGTGTGTTAATAAATCTAAATAAGTATAGTTTACTAGGCAGCTGATACAAAATTCCAACCATTTATGTCACCTACACCTACACAACCACAAAGCCAATAGGAAATTGAAAGTTACCTGGGAAGGCCAAGAACTCGAACACTGTTTCCATCCTAAATATCTTGGTGTCACTTTAGACTGAACACTAACAATTTGGAAACACGGCATGAACACCGAGCACAAAGTAGCTGCACGCAATAACATCCTCTGGAAACTTACTGGCAGTGCATGGGGAGTAGACCCAAAATTAGTAAGAACATCAGCCCTGGCCTTGTCTTACCCAATTGCTTAGTATGCCTGCACTGTTTGGCTGGGGAAGTATGTCTCTGCTGGTTCTGCTGGACCTCTCAGTGGCCTTCGATACCGTCAATGTATATAACAGAGAGGGGGAGTTGCTACAAAGCAACACAACACAAAGAGTGTAAGCAATATGCAGTAGTAACAAAAGTATTTTTTGAAATTCAACAGTGATAATACACATTCATAATCAACAAAATATCACAATAACGTATACATGTCAAGCATGCCCGCCATGGGCTCCTACCCCATACGCCAATAGCGTCATTCAATGTCCAAGATACTCCGGGTCCGAGGGGAAAAGTTCAAGGGTTCATTGAGTGGGAGTGGATTTTCAGGTAAGTAAACAAAGGGGAGGAGGAGCACAAGCCGAAACAGGTTGCGCCCAAGCCCAGCGGGTAGGCTCTCCTTCCCAAGGAGAGCTGGCAAGCCATGTAGAGAGTTGATGAGTCGAAGAGTTGTTTGCAGGCAGAGTCCAGGAGTGATTTCAATTTGTGTCAAAGATGAGAATTATCGCTGGACTGCCTTAGTATATTGATGGGCCAAGGCCATAAATGTAAGGCAAAACTCATATCCATCCTGGTGCAAATGCAAGGTCTAGATCATAGAGGCAAATGCGTACTTCTACATCATGACCATTGTACTGTGGGGTCCTGGAGGGCTCAGTACTGTTCCCTATGTTATTTAACATATACATGAAGCCGTTGGGGGAGATCATCTAGAGTTTCGGGATGCGGTGTCATCTGTATGCAGATGATGTCTACCTCTGTCACTCCTTTCCACCTGCTACTATGAAGGGTGTTCAAGTCCTGAACCGGTGCTTGGCCACTGTAACAGACTGGATGAGGGCGAACAAATTGAAACTTAATCTATTTATTTATTTATTTATTTATTTGGATTTTTGCACCGCCGACTCCCGGGGGCTCGCGGCGGCTCACAAGCCAATGGCGTAGTGCCAGAGGTTCAGCATAAAAACACAGGAAACATACATTGCTTAAAAACATGCAATACAATAAAACAGTTAAAACAGTAAAAATTAAAACAGTACAATGAGCGGTGGCCAAAGAGCGGTCTATTGTGGATGCAAGGGCCTACTCCCCAAAGGCCTGCCTAAACAAGTAGGTTTTGCAGGCCCGTCTAAAGGGGAGTAGGTCCCTCAAAGCTCTGGCCTCGACCGGGAGGGCGTTCCATAGCGTAGGAGCTATCACAGAGAACGCCCTCCGGCGGGTGGATGTTAAACGAGCCAGCTTAGCAGATGGTACAACCAGTAAATTGGCCTCTTCTAGACAAGACAGAGGTACTCCTGGTCAGTCGCAAGGCCGAACAGGGCATAGGGTTACAGCCTGTGCTGGACGGGGTTACATTCCCCCTGAAAGTGCAGGTTCTCAGCTTGGGAGTGATCCTGGACTCATTGCTGAGCCCGGAACCCCAGATCTTGGTGGTGGCCGGGAGAGCTTTTGCACAATTAAAACTTGTGCACCATCTGCACCTGTACCTTGGGAAGTTTGACTTGGCCACGGTAGTCCATGCTCTGGTTACATCTCGAATAGACTACTGCAATGCTCTCTATGTGGGGTTGCCTCTGAAGACTGCTTGGAAGCTGCAATTAGTCCAACGCTCAGCAGCCAGGTTACTAACAGAAGCGGGGTACAGGGAGCACACATCTCCCTTGTTGTGCCAGCTCCACTGGCTGCCAATTAGTTTCGGAGCACAATTCAAAGTGCTGGTTTTAACTTGAGCTCCTTATATTTTTATCAGTTTTATACTTATGCATGCAATGCTTTTGACACAACATAAATAAATAAAGCTGTACTTCCCTACATCGTTCTTGGATGGACAGATCGATCGATAGCTCCCCAGATGTGGAAGGCTTTATACCAGGGCTGTCCAACTGGCAGCCCGGGGGCCGTATACGGCTCCCCTGCCCCTTCCCTGCGGCCCCCTAAGCTTTTTAATAAAAATAAAAATAAAATTAAATAATAATATTTTTTAACATTACCCACTTCCGGGTTCCAGAGCAAGTATCGCGAGACTACGGAAGCCACACAGGATTTTGCTCTCAACGCGAGATCACGCCTGCGTTGAGAGCGAAATCCCATGTGGCTTCCGTAGTCTCGCGATACTCCTGTTGCCGAAATCTCGGCTACTTAATCCCTGCGGCCCACGCAGACGTGATTTGGACCTTCTCGGCTGCTGCCTCGGTCGGTCGTCGCTTCTGCTCGTGGTCCAGCTACTCCTGGATCCTGCGCATTTGGGAAGGTAGGCTAGCCTTTATGTTATTATTATGTAATTGTGTATGGATGCCCCTTATGTATTCCCTCCCTGCATTTCCCCCTAGTAAAAGATTATATTTGATTGTATGGATGCCTCTAATGAATTCCCACCCTGCATTTCCCCTTAGTAAAAGATTATATTTGATTGTATGGATGCCTCTTATGTATTCCCACCCTGCATTTCCCCTTAGTAAAAGATTATATTTGATTGTATGGATGCCTCTTATGAATTGTAAATAAATTGGAGCCGGGGGAGGGGCGGGGGCGGAGCCGGGGGCAGAGCCGGGGGCGGGGTAGACCCTTCGGTCTCCCAGGTAATCAGTGACCGGAATTCAGGCCCCTGGGCCGGTAGAAGTTGGACAGCCCTGCTTTATACAATGCAACCCCATTCCAGTATCTCAGCTGAACCTCAAAAGTTGGATCAAATTGCAATAAGAAAGTAAGCCATGTGTAAATAAATTGAAATTTGATTGCTCTTATAAAAATGGTGAAAGAAGAAGAGGAGCAATTTTGTTTGTGATAAAAGGTAATCGCTCCAAGCTGTGTTCAGTAAGAAATCCTCTCAGTGACTCAGTTTAGTTATAGAGACATTCCTTTTACTATCCTCATTTTAAAAGAAAACAACACACGCCTTAACTGTTATGTAAACAATTATGCTTAATTAAAATGTTACCATATTCATGACTGATTAATGTTAACTGCCGGTATTTTAATGATAGAGATATCTTTCTAATTCAGAAAATGCGTCATGAATGTTCGTAAGTCACCTAGGCTGGCTATAATGGGTAATCAAGTGCATTTAGATACATGGATGCTTTAAAATGCACAGCCTTGCTGACGTGTAGCAAGAATCATAGAATCATAGAATCATAAACCTCGTGGGCCATCCAGTCCAACCCTCTGCCAAGAAGCAGGAAAATTGCATTCAAAGCACCCCCGACCGATGGCCATCTAGCCTCTGTTTAAAAGCCTCCAAAGAAGGAGCCTCTACCACACTCCAGGGCAGAGAGTTCCACTGCTAAACAGCTCTCACAGTTATAAAATTCTTCCGAATATTCAAGTGCAATCTCCTTTCCTGTAGTTTGAAGCCATTGTTCCGCAGATGGAGATCCTGTGGTTGGGTCGTCTGGGCGGGGTGGAGATCCAGCTTCCTCCCCTGGATGGCGTGACATTATGTCCGTCACCTGTAGTTAAAAGTCTTGGCATCACCTTGGACTCTCGACTGATGATGGAGACCCAAATCTCCGCCGTCAGTGGAGTTGCCTTCTTCCATCTTCGTCAGGCGAGGAAGCTGGCTCCCTACCTCTCCCGTCACGACCTAAATAATAAACTAAAAAACTTTATTACTTATGAGTCGCCCTCCACGGGAAGTGCTCCGGGCGACTTACAGGTGACACATAGACAAATACAGCAGAGACAACAGATAGAGTGGACAAGGGAAGAACAGGAGGGTTAGGGAGGGGGGAAGAAGGGAGGGAAGGTGTCAGGGCCGGTGTCCTCTAGAGCCCCGTCCTGCCATCAAATGGAGGCAGGAGGGGGTGACCCGGAAGAAGCACCGGTGTACAGGAGTCCATGGGGACCGGGGGCCGTGGGTGCCCACATGGGGGCCTACGCCGGGGGCCCTAGTCCAGCTGCAAATTGTTCTTTAAGGCTCTCGGGGAAGTCCGGTGGAGCCCTTGGAGCTTCGACTGCTTATAGCAGGAGCTCCAGAATGTCCTGGTGGGAAACGCCTTCGGTGTCAGAGATGATGGTACATCCTTATCTTTTAGAAGTTTCTTCTGAGCAGATCTTGATGCTGGGTGCCTCTTCCGCACCTCCCCTCGGCCCGGTGGGCCAACGGAGGACCTGGGCCTGAGGACACGATCCTCACGGCGGGGGGGTCCATCTGCATCCCGCACAGCTCGATACTTCCGTGTCCGGCGGCGCCACCTCCTTCTGCGGGTGGCTTGCTGCTTCCGGTCAGGGGCTGTGTTGTTATTGGAGTCCTCCAGAGGCGGGACTTCCGGGCAGGGGTCACTTCCGGGGTTCACAGAAAGATTGTAGTCCTCCAGAGGCGGGACTTCCGGAAGGCCACCATTTCCGGGCCCTGCTTCTTCCTCGGAGACCAGCACATGGCGGAGTGGGGCGTCCTCAAGGCCGGTCGCCATATTGGGTCACTCCATCTCCAGCTGGCTCCCCCAGCTCCTCGCGTAGCGCCGTCGGCGAGCCCGGGAATTCCGGGGGAATGCCAGGCTGGCCGTGAGGTCAAGATCTTCCAGCAGGTCTTCCGCATGCGGCCGGTGGACCTCGGAGTCATCCGGAGCTTCCTCGGTGTGGGCCGGGCAGGTGAGCAGCTCGCCCTGGTCATCAGGGCTCGGGCTCGGCATTTGCGGGACGGCCTGGCCCCCGGGGGTTGGGCTCTGGGCTGCCACCAGCTCCCTGGCAGGGGTTAGGCCGCCTGCGGTGCTGGTGGGGAAGTCCCATGAATGGTCCCAGGCGAAGTCTGGGTCACCGCGGGGGTCCGGCTGGAGCTCGTGGTGGGGGCCGGCCTGCTTGGGGGGTCCACAGGGCGCATCGCCCGGGGGTGGAATCCGGGGGAGTAGCGGGCATGGCATGCCCGTCAGCTCCAGTATGCCACCAAACCTGTCCCGAAACTTCTCCATCTGGGCCGCGAGCTCATTGTATTCTGCAATGAGCTCCGCCATCAGGCAGGAGTCGAGTTGACCAGGGTCCGGTTTGTCGAGGGGTGGTTCCAGGGATTTAGGGAGCTCCGACGAGGTGTTTCCCGGTAGATAGGCCGTTGATCGGCAAAGTTGGTCGGAGGTGGGGTCCTGGCCTTCTCGTCGTGGCCTCCTCGGGGAGCTGCTCCGGAGGGAGCCGCATCTCTCGGGGAAATTAATTCCCAGGCTGGAAGGGGGCTCTACCTTCAACGGAGTCATCAGGGGTGGTGGGGGGGGGGACATTTGCCCAGCGATCTCCTACCGAACCTCCTCAGGAAGCGCGCGCCCGAAGACGTGACTGGTCGGATGACCCAGCCGTTCCTGGGCGTCTTAGGTGTCCTCGTTAGTAATCCAGATGCTTTCCCCAGCCAGATTACGTTCTCCGGTGTCTGTGGGTCACCAAAAGTGACCCCCTGAGTCTGGCGATCGACCGCCATCTCCCCAGGGGGGGGGACAGCGGGATCGGCCTGATATATCCAGGGAATCCAAGAGATCCTGCCGGAGCTCACCCAAAGGGAGCTCCACAGCAGTCGCCATCTTGAACTATTATATCGACCTAGCCACAGTGGTCCAAGCCACGGTCATCTCGAGACTGGACTACTGTAATGCTCTTTACGTTGGCCTTCCTCTGTCGGTGATCTGGAAACTGAAGCTGGTTCAGAATGCAGCAGCTAGACTCCTGCCTGGCGTACCGGCGACCGCCCATATAACACCTGTTCTGTAGGAGCTGCACTGGTTACCAGTGGAACACCGGATCACCTTCAAAGTGTTGGTTCTGACCTTTAAGGCCATAAACGGTCTGGGGCCAGTGTACCTTAGGGACCGCCTTATCCCATACTGTCCCGCTAGGTCACTACGCTCTGAGGTGGGTCAACTATTGGAGGTGCCCGGCGTCAAAATGTATCATCTGACGGCCACAAGGCGAAGGGCCTTTTCGGTGATCACCCCGATACTATGGAACGCGCTACCTTCTGGAGTCCGTGTTCTCACGGACTTAGTCACGTTCCGGAAGGCGTGTAAAACCCTCCTGTTCCGGCAGGCCTTCGGGTATTGATGACAAAGATGGGTAGGCGCTTGCCTTCTGTACTGTGCACATTACACTGATGTTTTATTGTGTTTTATTGTATTGAATGTTGTGATGTTTTGTGGTGTTTTATCTTGTTTTTAATCTTGAATTTGGTGTAAGTCGCCCCGAGCCTTCCGGGAGTGGCGACTCACAAGTTTAAATAATAAATAAATAAATAAATCCTAGTATCCAGGGCAACAGAAAGCAAAGCAAACTTGCTCCCTCAGCCCTATGACTTTCCCTCACATATTTACACATGGCCTTGAGGCAGCACTTGCTCTTTCTCTCTTCATGTGGAATGAGTTTCAGCTTGTCTATGAAAAAACTCAAACTTCATAATTTTGTCCCCAAAAACTGCCCTCAAATGATACATGAAGTATATGGATTCATCAATCTGACTTGTTATCATTGGAAGCAGGCATGTAGCCGGGGTTGAGAGGCTTCAGCCCCCCCTCCCCGAAATTCTCAGGGTGGTCCACAAGAATGCCTTACTGATACATTATTTAAACTTATGTTTATTCATATCATGATCTGATCACCATGCTCAATATATCCCATATGCATGGGGGTATTGGGGTAATGATACAAAAGGTTTGCTAGGGTAGACCCTCTATCGCTCAGACTCAGTCCCGTGTCCCCGTCCCTGTCCCCGGAATGAAACTCAGCCCCTCCCGAATCAAAATCCTGGCTACGGCCCTGATTGGAAGCATATTTGGAATATGAAAAACCTTAACATGTGGGACACAAAACAGTCCTTTGAAATGATACCATATCCTTTCTGCATCTCCACCCCACTTTTTTCCTGGTGCTCCTATTGTTGAGCTCAAATATGCTATACATCCTGTTTATTTTCCTAAGCACAGTCACCAGAAAACCCAATTCAAAGAGTGTTAGATTGGAGAATGTCTCCTTTTTTCCGGTTGGCACACAAAAACAAGCACAGCAAATATCTCACTTTGCTTTGAAGCTCCCAGTTTACCAGGAAGGCTGCCGTTTGCATACCAATGAGTGAGCTAGTTATGCCAACCCTCCATGGCCTCGGAGCAGTGGAAGGGAAATGTTTTGTGCTGAGTGGGGCCACAGGGAAAGATAAGAGCTTCCAAAACAACCCATTATGACATCTAATTAAGGCATCTGTTCTTCAGGGAAGGGGGTGTTCATTGCCTGCCCTAAAACCACTTTGTAGAGTTTTCTGGGAAATATTAGGAAACAGGAAAGCCACATGCCTTATTTGAAACAGCTTCCACAGCTCCTGGTTTGTATCCAAGCTCAGTTTCAAGGTTCTGCAGGAGCTTATGTTTAACATCCTAAAGAAACTATGGAGGGCAACGACATGTGGCCCACATTTTAAAGTAAAGAGATCTAATTCACACCTTGGCTAAAATATACTTAGTGGAAACTATACTGGATGGAACCAGAGTTTGGCAAAGGGTACATCTACACTGTAGAATGAATGCAGATTCAAAAAGTAAATTAGCCTGAACTCTATCTAGACGACTAGATTGAGACGACTGTGCTTTGGCCATGTTATGAGAAAATAGAATTCATTAGAAAAGACAATAATGTTTGGTAACATAGATGGCAGTAGGAAAAGAAGCAGACCACATTCCAGATGGATAGAGACAATTGGAGAAGGTCTGCAATACCTGAGTAGGGATATTGAGGATAATGTGGCTTGGAGGTCTCTCATTCATGGGGTCGCTACAACTCAAAGTCAGTTGAAGACAGTTAACAACAAAACATATGGGCCATTCAATCCAATCCCTTTGGTAAAGTAGAAAGTAGTAGGAAAAGGGAGGGGCCTCATTGTAGATGTATAGATTCCATCAAAGAAGCTACAGTTAGCCTGAATCTGCAAGATCTGAGCAGGATTTTTAATAACAGAGTGATTTGGAGGTCTCTCGTTCATGAGAACATCATTAACATTTGTCTATATATGTTGTATGTCAAATGGCATTGAATGTTTGCCTGTATATGTGCATTGTGATCAGCCCTGAGTCCCCTGCGGGGTGAGAAAGGCGGAATATAAATTATGTAAATAAATAAATAAATAAATAAATAAGCTGAAATCAATGTGGCTGCAGTTAATAACAACAACATATAAGCTAGATTTACAAAAATATTTTTGTCGTTATTTCTGATTACATTATTTTTAAATTAAAATTATAAATTTCTAATGAAATGTTGCCTTTGAAGACTATTCAGAAGCTTCAAGTAACCCAACAAGCTGCAGTCAGGATTCTAACTGAAGTAACACACAGGGAGCATCAGTTGAGCCACCTCAGTTGAGCCATCTCCACTGGCTGCTGGTTTGCTACTGAGCACAATTCAAAGTGCTTGCTTTAGCCTATAAAACCCTAAATGGTTCCAGTCCCACTTACCTATCCAAATGTATTTCCCTTTATGAGCCAGTTAGCACATTAAGATTGGCTGAGGAGGTCCTGCTCTTGGTCCCGCCACGCCCCCGTGCGGACAAGAGACAGGGCCTTCTTGGTGGTGGCCCCTCATCTGTGGAACTCCCTCCCCAGCAGGATCAGATCAGCCCCCTCCTTCCTGGCATTTAGGAAACAACTTAAAACATGACTTTTCAAGCAAGCATTCAGGGAGTGAGATCAAGTAGTCAATACAACTTCGTGATTGGTGCCATGTCGAATGTTATATGCTTTATGTTGACTTTGTCCAATGTTTTATCTTTTATAGTTCACTATCATTTTATGCTATTTTAGTTATGTGATGTATTTATATTTTGTAAGACACTGAATTTTGCCATTTACTTTGCTGTGAACCACTTTGAGTCCACCCCTGGGGTGAGAAAAGTGGTAAATAAATAAATAAATGCTGCACAAAAATGTTAACAGACAGTCACTTTGGTGTCCCCTCCTGATGGTGTCACCCAATGTGGTCTGCCATCCCTTGCACCCCTAATGATTCTACTGAAATAAATAAGTTATTAATTTATTTTCAAAAGCTTTCATGGCTGGAATCACTGGGTTGTTGTAGGTTTATTGAGCTTTATGGCTATGCTTTAGAAGCATTCTCTCCTGACATTTCGCCTGCATCTATGGAAGGCATCCTCAGAGGTTGTGAAATTGTGAGGTTATTAATTTTGTACAAGAGCATGATTGTACCTTTTGCAAACATAGAAAATAGTTTAAATAAGCATTCTTAGCAACAAAAAAGGGGGAACCACAAAATCCTGTTATTTTTGAGATAAACAGAGAAGCTCTAGAGCTTCTTGTTTACACATGAGAGAATAAAACAAACGTTGATTTACATCTTTGCACAATTCAGGAAGTTTAGAACAAGCATATGTCTCTTCCATCCCTAGTCCTGAATGTGATCTTTGTCATGTGAGTTTTCTTTCTGTAATAATAATAATAATAATAATAATAATAATAATACATCTTTATTCAAGGAAAACACAAAATAAAACATGTATCACCTCAGCTTTCAAGTTTGTTCAAGAATAATTCCTCAAGTCATTATGCTTTCTTAAGTGGGCTGTGGATTGCAATGGCACCAAAGAGAGGCCAGAGAGGTCTTTCCAGTCACTTTTTGTTGATTCAAACCACTACCACATAATGAATCTTCTCCTTTATTACACTGCCCCTTTCCTTTTCATTCAGGTACAGTAATTTCAGCTTCTTTCATGTGTCAGTGAAACTCTTCTTGGAAAAGCCTCGCTTCCCTCCCCTTGCCCTTGATATACACAGGCTAAGGCAATTATGTGTTACAAACAACACAGGCTTACAACGTCAGATTACTTATTCTTTTGATGAAGATTTTTTAAAAACAAAAATCAAAAGACATCACATTCTCAGTAGCAAGCTAATTACCAGAAAGAAGAATGTGTCAGCTACAAAGAACGCTACATGGGATTAGCAATAATGGATACATTATAGGATATGCAAGATGGGTTTCCCATTAAGCAATTTTAGAGAAAATCACACCATGAAAAAAGAGGCAGTTTTTCCATAACTGAGCAATAGGTAGGTTACATTTGGTGTTCTGGGCACTACCTAATAAGTTACCACTTCAAGCAAGCCTGAACAGATACATTGTTATTTTTGTTATAGACAGATACTAGAAAGACAGAGTTAGTAGAGACTACAAGCACCATCCAGTCCAACCCTATTCTGGATCATCCAGCCAAACCCTATTCTGCAGAAATACACAATCAAAATACTCTCAGCATGACCATCACCACACTCTAAGGCAGCATATTTCACTGTTGAAGATCTATGGCCTTTGCCGTAGCCGCGCCAACTCTGTGGAACACCCTCCCTGAAGAGTTACGAGCCATCCGGGAATTAATGCCGTTCCGCAGAGCCGTAAAAACCTGGCTATTTAGACAGGCATTTGGCCCATAACTAATGAGTATTATCAGCATCCTGTTGTGCCGCTGCCAGCATATTTCTACTGCCATCGCAGTTTGCTGGAATTGATTTTAACTGGGGTTTTTTAATTGGTCTTATTGTATTTTATTGCATTTTATGTGTTTTATCTATTAACTCTGTAAACCGCTCTGGGCTCCAGAGAGAGTGGTATATTAAGTCGAACCAATAAATAAATAAATAAATAAACTCTTTCCATCATGAAGTTTTTCCTAGAACAGGACATAGGGTTACAGCCTGTGTTGGACGGGGTTACACTCCCCCTGAAGACGCAGGTTTGCAGTTTGGGTGTGATCCTGGACTCATTGCTGAGTTTGGAACCCCAGGTTTCAGCGGTGACCAGGGGAGCATTTGCACAGTTAAAACTTGTGTGCCAGCTGCGCCCGTACCTTGGGAAGTCTGACTTAGCCACGGTGGTCCACGCTCTGGTTACATCCCATATAGATTACTGCAATGCTCTCTACATGGGGCTCCCTTTGGAGACTGTTAGGACAGCAGTCAGGTTGATAACAGGAGTGACATTCAGAAAGCGTACAAATCCTCTGTTGTGCGAGCTCCACTGGCTGCCAGTTTGCTACCGGGCACAATTCAAAGTGCTGGCTTTAGCCTTTAAAGCCCTAAACAGTTCTGGTCCAACGTACCTGTCTGAACGCATCTCTACCTATGAACCATCGAGATGTTTAAGATCATCCGGAGAGGCCCTGCTCTTGGTCCTGCCTTCTTCGCAGGTGCGATTGGCAGAAATGAGAGACAGGGCCTTTTCAGTGGTGGCTCCTCGGCTTTGGGACGTCCTCCCTAGTGACATCAGATCAGCCCCCTCCCTCCTGACATTTCATAAGAAAGTGAAGACCTGGCTGTTTGAGCAGGCATTTGCTGATGAAATATGACCGGTTTAATTAGATCTATGGAATGACGACGATGTGACGGAAAATGATTTCAACGTGATGCTGGGAACTGTAATTGTATGTTTTTAATTGCTATGGTTATTGTTTTGATTGTTTTGGTCGTGTTTGGATTGGAGGGCAGTGATTGCCTTGTGTAAACCACCTCGAGTCGCCTTCAGGCTGAGAGGGACAGTATAGAAATGTGGTAAATAAATAAATAGAATTTCTCTTCCTGTAATTTGAGTTTGTTGCTCTGTGCCCTGGGGCAGCAGAAAACAACCTTGTTCCCTCTTCAATGTTCTTTCATACATTTAAACCTGGCTATCATGTTCCCTCTCAACCTTGTTCACGCCTCGTGTCCTAAGTCACTCCTCATACCTTTTCAGACCTTTCACCATTTTGATAACTTTCTATGAAGTCTTAGCTCTGCCTTCTCCTCTCCTCTGCTTTATTTCCCCCTGTTTATAGACCTTCCCAATAGTGTAGATCCGTGATTATCAACCTTTTTTGAGCCGCGGTACATTTTTTACATTTACAAAATCCTGGGGCACACCACCAACCATAATGACACAAAATGACACTCTAACACAGTAATACATATAGTTAATATGTTTTAAAATGTATTTATACACTCACTTAGTGTGAAACCTGGGCCTGTTTTGATGAACACAAAATAGATACCCTGGCAGGAATGGCAGAAAGACGCACACGAAGGTCTTGCTCAACAGCTGTCAGTCTCTCTCTGTCCCTTCTCAAAAATTTATCCATCACTGTCATTCGCTTGTCTTGCTGTGATCCCAAATTGACGCGCAGCTGCAGCACTAACTCTAACTTTGTTTACTTAGCCACGTCTGAGTGAATCCAAGATGGCGCAACCATAGCACTCTCGCGTCACTTCTTAGGTAACATGAGAGTGCTATGGTTCCATTTCTTAAAGGGACAGATGTGCCTTATAGTTTATATATGAATGAACATTGAAAATAATTTCCCACGGCACACCTGATGATCTCTCATGGCACACTGCTTGAAAATCACTGGTGTAGATAACTTCCTTTGTATTAGTTTTTGGGTGGAGCTTAAAATCCCCCCAGAGGCCAATCTTAGTTGGTTTATTCCATTTCCCCATTTAGAGCTTTTGCTGACTCCTTCCCTTTTCTACAGTCACTAGAGGCTTGGGATATTGTCTGGAAATCTTAGGCTTAAGCAATCTAAACAGGCATTTTTAGCACCTGCTGCATTTAGCAGTATTTTTATACCAACAGTCCAAATGACAACAGAAGCTTTTGGCCAGCCTAAGCTTCACAGGAAAGAAGATTATGGCAGTTTGTAAGCAACGATTTATAATCCATCCCTTTACATCAGAGGCTAAAGACTTTCAAAAATTCCAGAAAGATGACTGCAGCCTGCAAATTCCCCTTTTGTAATGTACTCTTTTAAGTTACCTTATGATAGACCCGGGTGGAGTTAACTCTTTATTCATCTTGTTTCAGTAAACTCAGTTTGGTTATCTTTTCACCTTGCCTAAAGTGTCTCTGTCTGCTAAGGGTCTTAATCTTAACAGAAGGTATACAGATAGCCTCTGAGTAAAACCAGACAATATAGTTTTCCCAAAGGCTCGGATGTGCCCTCACACTTTCCTGTGAACATGTTTCAACATGCTTTCAGAATTGCTGTGCCAAGATAATCATCACCACCATCACCACCACAACCACCACCACCATCATATGGTATTTATTTATTTATTGACAGTGTTGCACAATACGGAATCATGGTATGTAACACAGATGGACTGGCATAGATCAATATCTATTTTGTACAGTAGAACTTCCACTTTCATTGCAATTAGTGGCACAGAATAAACACAAAAGTGAAATAAAAAAATACTATTTTAAAAACTCAGAAGGAACACCTCTGTAGGAAGCTCTAGTTCCTTCAGCACATGTCTATGGTCAACTTCTGGCAAAAGGGGATCATCAGGGACTTCACTAGAGATGGTATTTGGCCCAATGTGGATTATTTCCACATGTGGTACTATTATGCTATGTTGAGCCATTCAGGGTTGAGTTCAGTATCTCCCTTTACTCACCTTTAAAACCTTGACCGACATAGTGTTGTATCTATTTTCATGGGGAATTTGTCTTGACCTCCTACCCCAAAAGGACCAGTATGTCACACATTGCTCCTGGATGTGGTAGATAATCTCATTAACAGCCTCACACAGACATTGGACACCTTTCCTTAGGTTAATTTGTTCCCTCCTTGATTGCTTTCTATCAGAATTTGAATACTTGATGTTCCCTCTGCCCCATCACCATTGAGCCTTGGCAATGTCAATTAATTGTTGACCAGAACTGATTAAAATACTATACATTTGGGAAGGCAGCATGCCATTTCATTTGGAAACACAATTCATATTTCATCCCACACCCTTCATTAATTTCTAATTTCTTTTCAGAAGATTAGATTGGAGTCATACTGTATGCTTCATCAATGCCTCAGATGTAGTTATCAATGGCAGAACACAGTGGCAAGAAGATTGTGTTGGGTCAATAGCCATTTCTAAAATTAGCTTCGTCTAAGCCTAAGGAACATCTTTAAAGGTCTCTTTTTTCTGAGCGTATTGTTCCAATACAATGAAAAAACAAAACAAAACAAAAATTGGTTTGTAAATACTGACAGTCCAGGGAAAGCTGCAATTACTTTGTGACTTAGCTTGATTATATGTTTCAGCTTGAGGCAAATATTGCTGTTTGTGGAAATTAATAAGGTGATGGGGACCTGAAGTACCTACTACAGAGCAATCTGATTTATTTATTTGTGGGAATATTGTTTTCATTCACATTTGGAGCAACTCTTTCCCTGGTTCATCATAACTGAATTCCCAGTTTATAATTCTGTTCCTTATTCTTGGGTGGATAAATTCTATGATTCCAGCCAAGTAGGGATCACTAAAGCCTTAGTCTTGCCATCCATAGACTGTAATGGAGATTAACTCTTCATTTTCATAAGAATACAAGAACATAAAAGAATAATGTTGGATAAGATGAAATAACATCCTAGTCTGACATTTTCCCCACTGTGTCCAGTTGGTTACTCACAGTGGGGCATAAATGTAAATACTATATCATGATTCCCAAAAATTATATACAAATAATATATAGAGACACAAAGACTCTAATGTTGGAAGGAATATAGAGCTATACTGTATAGTGCCATTGATAGACTCATCATCCCTGAATTTATCCGGTATTTTTTTTCTTGATATTTTAGAAAATGAAATAAAGCAGATGAACACTAAAACATGGAATCTAATTTGATAAAGACATCCATGCTGAAAATCACTGCTACATCTAAGAACCAAAGAATCAAGATCTTCGAATTGGACATTTAATCCAACCCTGTGTCAGGCAGGAAGACACAGTCACAAGACTTCTGAAAAATGCCCAGCCATACATTTTTGAAAGACCTCCAAAGAAGACTTTCACACCTCTAGGCAGCTTGAAGGACTGAAATATTAGTCCAATAGTATCCTCTCAGGTGGAACACAAAGCTAGGATGAGCCCTGAAACTGGGCAGGAACAACAAACAATATGTTTGGCCAAAGGATTCACTATGAATTAAGAGTGCTTTTGGTCCCACATACTAACATTACTGGTTGGGATAGATAATGTTTATTTCAGGCATCGGTATCTCATAGTATCCCAGCATTACTCAGAAAAAGGGCACATGAGCAATATTTAATGCATACAGAGCCAAATGTTGTTTGCAAGGATGCTCTCAGGGTCTGATATTATTGCCTCACCATCAGATCAGATGGCCACATAATATTGTAGCTAGCTACAGCATTTCTAGCATAACAGAAATGGCAGAGCTCGACAAAACAATGCAAGCCATGGGTACAGTTGCTGCTGGTGCTGCTGCTGTCGTTGTTAAGATGTCAGCTATGGGAAAATGGCATTAACTAGGTCAAATAATAATAATAATAATTTTACAGACACAAAACACAGTATGACACAGCAAATGAGATATGTATGCTGGATATATTTGCTGGATTTCGTGTCACAAAATAACAAGTCAAATACTTCCCAAGCATCTAGGACTGTGTGATGTATTTTTGAATGATGCATGCAGATCCAAGTAAGGTGGCCTTTTGCAGTTGACAGATCATAATTTTGTCAGTGTTTATTGTGTCCAAATGCTGGCTGAGATCTTTTGGCATGGCACCCTTTGTGCCGATTACCACTGGGACCACCTGTACTGGTTTATGGTAGAGCCAGTGCAATTTGATTTTGAGGTCTTGATAATGGCTGAGTTTTTCCTAATGTTTTTCCTCAATTCGGATGTCATCTGGTATGGCAACATCAATAATCCACCTAAGGACAAAGCAGGGTACTACTACTCCTAAGGGTGTGTGAAAATAAAAGGCAAAAGGAACCCTGGTGCTAGGATAATATATTTTTTGGGATTATATAAAAACAATAATGTTATTTCTTCTATATGGTCTGCACAACCAGTTATGAAATTGTAGACAATACAATGTGCAAAGACTATACATGCAAAGTATACAAAAGCATGAAAATAGCACTGAGGTTGTCTTTTTGAGACAATTATACTGCATACAACATTGAATAAACATTCAGGTTAATTCACCAATTATACAGTATAAATTATATAATAAATGTGTCTCTTATTCAAATGTCATCAGAATGAATAACTCAGAATAAACAAAATACAGGTTAATTCACTAATCCAATGTATGAAACAAATATATCAGAGATCTGCCAGATTCAAGCACCAGTAAACATTATGTATAAATGCTAAATACAACCATATCTATATACATACAGAGTAAAGCTGGGGCTAACTGGAACACACGGGCAAAAAAGAATTGCCGTGGCAGACCCGAGTAATCAAACAAGAGAGTTGGATGAGCAGTTTTGCACATGTGCACAAAGACAAGGCAACAGCTGTGGTAACAATGTTGTAACGGATTAAGTGGAATAATAATCCAAATTATGTGAGTGGTATGTAATATCAATCTGCAATCCACTGTATGGAACACAACAAGGAAAATGTTGGAATATCTGCCCATTGATGCCTTTACTCCTCACCCACCAACATGAGATGCTGTCTGCTGTACTCATACTTTTCGTAACAGCTGGTTGCTCCTTCCCAATGTCATCTCTTATTTTAGTTCAAAGTTTTGAAACCAGAGAACCCATATTGGTATGGACAAGAGTTCTCTAATATGGGGAGGTATTTCTTTAAAATACAAATCCCAGGATCCCATAGGAAGATAGAACATGGTAGATAAAGTACAGTCAGCCCTCCACATTTATTGGGGTTAGTGGCACAAGATTCTTGTGAAAGTGAAAGTGAAAAACCTTAAAGAAAGACATTGTTATTTCTCTTCTAGGTCTTCCATATTCCCCCGAGATCACTGCGCTCGGAAGAGCAGAACCTACTGGTTATTCCATCACCCCGCTCCTGCCACTTGTCCAGCACAAGACAGCGAGCCTTTTCTGTTGTGGCTCCCATGACTTGGAACTCATTGCCCAGCCACGTCCGGGCGATCCACGAACTTGGCCCTTTTCGAAGGGCCTGCAAGACTGCCCTCTTCAGACTAGTGTTTGGCTAGCCTGAATGTAGATGCATATCATCGTCCGAGTTAAGATCTGAAACTTACTGGCTACTGGCTATGCATTATGTATTGTGCGTTTTACTGAATTTTATTGTATGTTTTATTGTGTATTTTATCGCTGTTGTGATCCGCCCCGAGCCTGCAGGGAGGAGCGGAATATAAAACCGAATAATAAAATAAATAAATATAAATAATAAAGTGACCATAGAATGACATTTTGGGACCTATATATTTCTAGAGAGAAGGTCTCTTTAACAATCCAGTGGAATCAAAGGAGGCTCTTCTTGTGTACTAAGTCAACAATCGTTTGTATTTTTACGATCTCTAGTTTGAACCCTAACCTTCTCCAAGCCTCTCCTGGAAATCATGCCATACCACTGTTGATAAGGATCAATCATCATCATCTCCACCACCACCACCACTGACAATTTACTTTAATGGCAAAGTGCAGGTATGATTTATTTCCATTTCATGGGCGAATATAATTTCCTCCCATAATGTTGTTATTAGCATTTGTCAACTGTTCTGAGCAAGGCAACACTGCTCTTTAAAGTCTCTGCAGAGTGGCTCAAAGAACAATAATTTACAGAGCTGGCTGAATCGTAGAGGACATATGTCAAAATTATGGCATCCTCAGAGTGCTTTAAAAAGCAACAACCGAGATAATAAAAAGAGGATAAATGTGCAGTTCGTAGCATTGTTCTCAAAACAAACAAGCAAGCAAACCAAGACATATGTGTGGTAATAAAAAGCTAAAGCTCCACTTTTGAAACACACAGGAAACATAATTCTAACTTTAAATATCTAAATCAGCCATATTTGCTACCATCTCCATCTAGTGTTGGCTGATGATTCCCATAACAGTGGGCCATTGAATCCACTCTGAGTTTTGGACAACTTTAAAGGAGCTCTCCATGATGCTAAACCTATTTGGAGGTTGGGTTCTGTATCTTGGGTAACTCCTTTGAAAAGTGCATTAAAACCTAGAGTAAATTCACCACCACACTAAGGTCTTCACAGAGGAATGTGTGAACAATTTATTTCCAATGAGATTATTTCGATCTTCTCCAACTATATGTAGAGTGTATGCAATTTACACAACCCAACCCCATTATCCATGGATTTAGATACATAGTACACTCATTCAATCTCCCCGGAATTGTTTGTAGGCCTCGCTAGTTTCTCCAGCATGATTCAATGGTATTTTTTCAGCCTCCCCCCCCCCCAATTAATCAAATTATACAATTTGATATTTATTGATTTATTATTTATTTACTTCATTACATGGTGGTTTACAAAGCGGCACTGTTCAGTGCCCATAACAATATAAAAACAGATAAAAACCACATAGCTAAAATCACATACATATTAACATCAATAAAAACATAATAAAACTATAAGTCCTCCACACTTCATCACCAATTCATTGTCCAGTCACATTGTCCAGCCATTCTGAGATCAGAGGTCATAGCTACACTGCGTTTGGAAACGCCTGCTTAAATAACCAAGATTTTACTTTTTAACGAAATGTTAAGAGGGTGGGAGCCGATCTAATGTCCCTGGGAAGGGCATTCCATAGCCGAGGGGCCACCGCTGAGAAGGCCTGTCTCTTGTCCCCGCCAGCCGCGCCTGTGAGAATGGCAGGGCCGAGAGCAGGGTCTCCCCAAAAGATCTTAAGTTTTGAGATGGTTTGTAAGGAGAGATACATTTGGACAGATAGGTAGGGCCAGAACCATTTAGGGCTTTATAGGCCAAGGCCAGCACTTTGAATTGTGATTGGTAGCAGACTGGCAGCCAGTGGAGCTGGCGGAACAGAGGAGTTGTATGTTCCCTGTAAACAACCTGGCTGCCACCCTTTGAACCATTTGGAGCTTCCGAACAGTCTACAAAGGCAACCCCATGTAGAGAGCATTGCAGTAATCTATACAGGATGTAACCAGACCATAGACTAAAGTGGCCAAGTCAGACTTCCCAAGGTACAGGCGCATATATGGGTTCATATATCCTCATGGGGTCTTGGAGCGTTTTCCCCAAAATAAGGGGGGGGGTCATAGTTTGTTCTAGAATCCTCATATGAATAGAAAACCATGGATTATGGGAACTAGCAAAAGTTATCTACCTTTATTTCAGAATAATTTTTTCTGGCTGATATAAAAAGGTGGTTAAGATGGAATGTACCAGTGAAAATGATGGTTGGGGACTTAGAGAGAGGAAATGGAAGATCAATTTCCTACATAAAGAAGGCCAGAAACAAGAGATATTGGCTGCAATTTTTTTTTAAAAAAATCCTGTCTGATTACCAGACAGCCCTCTGTGGAATAAAGTCAAGACAAATCAACTCACTTTATATTAGCTTACAGAAGATGTACACAACTAGACTTTTTGGTAGCTTCTTCTGCCCAGAGGAGGATTGATCAGAAAAGACAGGCCACAAGCAAGAAAGAGAGGTCCTCAGTGACAGAACCTGTTCAACATTCCTTGATGTGAGATCCCTGGAGGGTGGGGAATATTGTGCCTGGTCTCTTTGTTCACCTGAGAGGGAGATAATGCTTGCCCTTTAACAAACCACTCTTTTATGATCCACAGAGGGGAGAAGGGATGATGGCTACTATATCAGTGAGATTAATCTACTCTAATTTTCAGTTTGAACTCTAAAGAAAAGGTGCTGACCTTTATCCCAAATAAGATTTATTTAGATTTACATTTTAAGAATTATTTGTACTCTGCCACCATCTCCCCAAAGGATTTTGGAGCGGCTCACAGAAGCACTACAAGTGCCACCTGCAGACACAGACACCAATACATAAGTATAAATACAATGACATAACTATAATCAATAGCACATAAAATATCTCATTGATAAAATTCTAAAAAATTGAAAATTATAAAATTCCTAAAACACAGTGGAACCTGTGGGCCATCTATGTCATACCAATCAATCAAAGTGTGCATCAGTACTATCAATGATTCATCACGTTGGCTATGGATTACTCAGGATCAAAGGCCTGTCTGAAGAGCCATGTTTTTAGACTCACCCAGAAATCCTGAAGAGAGGAAGCTAATCTAATTTCTTTAGGGAATGTATGCCAGAGCTGAGGAGCCACCACCAAGAAGATCCTCTCTCTCATCCCCACCAACCATGTTTCAGACGATGTTTGGGCCGAAAGTAGGGCCTCCCCAGCAGATCTTAATGCCCGCACCGGTTCAGAGAAGGAGATGCAAGCTCAAAGCTAGGTTGGACCCGAAGCGTATAGGGCTTTATAGCTAATCACCTGCACTTTGAATTGGGCCCGAAACTTATCGGGAGCCAATGGAGCGGCTTTAAAAGGGGAAGGGGTGGTATGCTCCCTGAAGCTCACCCCAGTTAATAATCCAAAGATCCAAATAACATCCAAACCTTGGACAGCTACCTTAAAGATTAGGCCAAAACATAAAGTGGATTCACCAACCTGGCTGTCATTAGGCAGCACGGTATGGAACTGGAAGAGGGAGTGTTTCATCACATTCCTCCTGCCTTCTCTCCTCCCACAACCCTTTTATGGGAGTGTTTTATTGTTCCATTTTAGCCCTGTTGTACCCCACATTGAGCCAAAGAGAAGTGAATAATAATAATAATAATGATATTGTGGCACAAGCCAGTAAAGGTGGCCCCAGTGGTGATCGGCACACTGGGTGCAGTGCCTACACTTAAACACAATTGGCACTGACAAAATTACCATCTGTCAGCTGCAAGAGGCCACCTTACTGGGATCTGCATGCATTATTCACCAATACATCACACAGTCCTAGACACTTTGGAAGTGTCCAACATGTGACCCAATACAGCAGCCAGCAGAGTGATCTTGTTTGCTGTGGACTCATCTTGTTGTGTTTCAAATATAATAATAATAATAATAATTTATTGCTGATAAGCCCTGATCCTATGAAAGTAGCCTGCGAAAGTAGGCGTGCGAAAAGAAACTGAGCAAAGTGATTAGATGATCCAATTTCCACCTCCCATTCTATAAATCCCCTAAAGCTCTCCCTTGTCTGATGCATTTCCCCCTATCTGTGGGACACAAATGATAGTCCCTTTGAAGTCTGGGCTAAAACTCTCAAGCAACATGGACACCATTGGTAACGTAGTCATGCAACAGTCTAAGCATTGTTATTTTGGGCTAATATTTAACACGAAAACCTGGGAATCCCAATGACTTTTGCAATGAGTTTGCTTCTCAGTAAAAATATTTTGGATTGAGCTGGAAGCACTGTTTTTTCTTACTTATTTATAAAGACTTCCCCTTTCCCAGTTTTTAATGGGTTGCATCACTTAACTACAGAAAAGAAGATTCCACCTAAACACAAGGGAACTTCCTAACTGTGAGAGCTGTTCAGCAGTGGAACTCTCTGCTGTGGAGTGTGGCAGAGGCTCCTTCTTTAGCGGCTTTTAAACAGAAGCTGGATGGCCATCTGTCAAGAGTGCTTTGAATACCATTTTCCTGCTTCTTGCCAGGGGGTTGGACTGGATGGCCCACAAGGTCTCTTCCAACTATCTGAGTCTATGATTCTATAATTCTAAATGAATGTAACAAGACAGGAAGAATCTGTGTAGTCTGTGAGGCTGCTATTAAAACAGCTCTGTCTCTCAAGGTCTGCATTTTCATGTTCCACCTTGCATACTTGTAGGATATGCTGATGATACAAAAATGCAGCACATTATCTTTAATTCTCCTGCATGGGCTACTCCTGAGACCTCCTAAGAAATTGAGAAATGGGAAATGTAAAACAATAGAAGATATACAGATCTAAAAAGTAAAGCATCTTCCTTTAAAAATACTTTTAGATAGATTTTCAAAGCTGCAATTCAATGCATTTTTACCTTGAAGTACAGGCTATTGAGCTGAACATGGGTTGCATGGTAAAGCAGCCACTTTATGTAAGCAGAATACTCCAGGGGAAAGTAGCCTATAATCATTGGCAAGGTGTGCGAAAAGAAACTGAGCAAAGTGGTTTGATGATCAAATTTCCACCTCCCATTCTATAAATCCCCTAAAGCTCTCCCTTGTCTGAAGTATCCACCGGTCGCAACCTTGGACACAAACTTGTAAGCCTTGTTGATTGATTTTCACATCTGATGCAAGTTCACTTCCCAGAAAGTTTGGATGCTCTCATGGGAAGCTTCCCAGTAAATGAAGTTTTGTGCCAAATTCCAGGGAAGGGTCCTCCAGAGAGAATGTGATCATAACCTATTAAAACTTTCAATGGAGCAATGTAATACAAGAAAGAGGATTACTGAAAGTCAGGAGAGAAGAGACAAAGAGGGAAAATAAGTGTCTGAAGGCACTGTGAATATTAACTGTGAGATGTTATTATGGTTCAACACATTGTACATTTTCCCATCTATTCAAGTGTGCCGTTTCTGTAGACCTCAGAATGGGATACTGGAGCAAGAGTTGGAAGGGAAGGCAAGGGCTCTCCGGTTCAACCTCCTGAAACTCCAGACCAGTACGCTGATGACACTCAGCTCATTCTGAGGATGGAGGGCCGGCTGGACTCCGTACCCGATAATTTCCATCTTTGCCTTGAAGCTGTTACTGGATGGCTGCGAGCCAGTAGGTTGAAGGTGAATCCGGCGAAGACGGAGATCCTTTGGCTGGGCCGTCCAGGCGATAGGGAAATTCAACTGCTGACCCTGGATGGCGAGGCACTATGCCCGTCATCATCAGTAAAAAGCCTGGGTGTCCATTTGGACCCCCTGCTGTCAATGGAGACTCAAATCTCCAATGTCAGCAGCATTTTTTCACCTGCGACAGGCAAAGCATCTGGCTCCCTATCTCTCACGGAATGACCTAGCCATGGTAATCCAAGCCACTGTCATCTCAAGACTTGACTACTGTAACACTCTTACATTGGCCTACCCTTGTCTGTAATCCAGAAACTGAAGCTAGTGCAGAATGCTGCAGCCCGGCTGCTCGCGGGGGAGCCTGCGAGTTGCCGCATAACACCTATACTGCAGAACCTGCACTGGCTGCCGATCGAATGCCGGATCACTTTCAAGGTGTTAGTTCTTACTTTCAAGGCCTTACATGGTTTGGGGCCAGTGTACCTTTGGGATTGCCTGATTCCGCATAACCCTCCAAGATCACTCCGATCTGAGGATCAGAACCTTCTGGTCATTCCCGGTGTGAGGGATTTTCACCTGACTACAACAAGGCACAGGGCATTTTCGATCATTGCCCCTGTACCACAAATATGCTACCACCAGAAACGTGGGCTCTGCAAAATTTAGTTTCTTTTCACAGAGCCTGCAAGACTTACTTGTACAGACAGGCTTTTGAAAGCTCGTGATTCAACTGTGTTTTATCTGTTCTATTGTTTTATGTTTCTATTGTGATGTTTTTTACCTATTGTTTGCTCTCATTGAGCTATGTTGTAAACTGCTCCGAGCCATTGGGAGTGGCGTCCTTGCAGATGGCCAATTCTCTCACACTAGAAATGACTTGCAGTTTTCTCAAGTTGCTCCTTTCTCAAGTCTACAAATCCAAATAAATAAATAAATAAATAAAACAAAAGAGCATATGGTATCTCTTTACATAAGTCAGTGAAAGCATTAAGATCACAAGGATGAGCTTTCATGTCAGGAGCGACTTGAGAAACTGCAAGTCATTTCTAGTGTGAGAGAATTGGCCGTCTGCAAGGATGCTGCCCGGAGTACTCCCAGATGTATCTTGATGTCTTATCTTCCTTGTGGGAGGCTTCTCTCATGTCCCCACATCCGTACTCTCCCCAGATTCGAACCTGCCAGCACAAAGGTTTAACCCATGTGCCACTGGGGGCTGACAACTAGCGAGAGAGCCTTCTCCATGTCTGATCCCAGGCTGTGGAACTCCATGAGATCTGACTGGCCATGTTTTGCTCTTTTTCCACCAGCAGGTGAAGATGCATTGCTTTCGGTTGAGTTTACAGGGAAATGCAAACTTCTGCTTTCTCTACCTGTTGAACACAAACTATTTTTGCATTTTGAACTCAGCGGGCAGAGACAAAGAGGGGAAACGAGGAGGAGACAGATGAGAGAGAAGCTGGGACATAATAAAAACATCTGAAAAGTTGGGTGCAACAGGGTATTAATTGAGACTTTTCCTTCTAAATTGAGACAGTGATATGAAAATACCAGAATAATGAAGGCAGCTGTGCTGAGTTGGAGTTGGCTATACATTTACACTGCTAAGGCTCATTTAATGCTGCAGAAAAACACCTCCACTACCTTGGTTCTGTAGCATTCCCTGCTCTCTAGTTCTCCTGAATCTTGGCTTGTGTGCATTGATTCTTGTGTTTAGATCCTGGACTGTTCAACCAACATCGATTCTTCTTCAAGATCAGTGTTTCTCAACCTTCCTTATGTTGTGGCCCCTTAGTACATCTCCTCATGTTGTGGTGACCCCCCAGCCATAAAATTATTTTCGTTACTACTTCATAACTGTAATTTTGCTACTGCTATGAATTGTAATGGAAATATTTGATATGCAGGATGTATAATCATTCACTGGACCAAATTTGGCACAAATATACACTCAAATTTGAATACTGGGGGTGTTGGGGTGGGGTGATTTTGTCACTTGGGAGTTGTAGTTGCTAGGATTTATAGTTAACCTACAATAAAATAGCATTCTGCATGGCACCAACGGTGGAATTGACCCAAATTTGGCACACAGAACTCCCATGACCAACAGAAAATACGGGAAGGGTTTGGTGGTAATTGACATTGAGTTTTGGAGTTGTAGTTCACCTACATCCTGAGAGCACTGAGGACTCCAACAATGATGGATGTGGACCAAACTTTGCATGAATACTCAATATGCCCAAATGTGAACACTGGTGGCATTTGGGGAAAATAGACCTTGACATTTGGGAGTTGTCGTTGTTGGGATTTATAGTTCACCTACAATCAAAGAGTGTGCTGAACCCTACCAATGAGAGAATTGGGCCAAACTTCCCATACAGAATCTCCATGCCTTGAAGGGACTCTCTAGTGTGAGCCTCCTTCTAGCCTAGTATGCTCTCCCTCATCCGCACATGTGCACCATGCTGCCATGCACTGAGCACGTCTGCTCTCCTCTCCACCCCTTGGCTGAGACACTGGACAATCACAGTGGAGAGGGGTTTTTGGTGGGATAATTCTCCGTCTGTTTCCAAAAAGGAAGAGGACAGCCTTCTCTGCCAAAATGGTTCCTTAGACGATCAGAAACACCCTCATGACACCCCCTCCCCGGGTCCCGACCCCCAGATTGAGAAACACTGTTCTAAATTCTCTCTGTATGACTCTGGATTGTTTTGATTCCTCCGTCGTGGTTTCTTGATCGAAATATACTCTCTTGGACACATGCTCCGTGTAAACAGGACATTTTTGCTAGTGGGGGTGTCAATTGGGCATCAGTTTAAGCCCTCCACTGAGCTGATCTATCCCATGCTTAGAGTTATCTTGTAATTTTTTAAAAAATAAATGAATATATGAGCAAATCAGAAATTCAAGCAATGGGGAAAAATATATTTTCACACCATTGTGTTTTCCACATTTTTCTCCATAATGACACATTTGCTCTTCCTCACAAGCCATGGCATCTTCTGCAATTTTGATGAGATACTAGAGTTGTTCATCTTTGAATCACTATATAGGTTGAGCATCCCTTATTTGGAACTCCAAAATATTCGAAAAAACCAAGACAGATGAGATAGTTGACACCTTCACTTACTGAAACTTCCATGTCAACAAACAAAATTATTGAAAATATTATGATAAATTATTTTCAGATTATGTGCATAAGATGGATATGAAACATAAATGAATTTTGTGTTTAGATTTGGATCCCATCTCCAAAATATCTCATTCTTCACTTATTCGCAAGGACACGTATATCAAAATTTGCAATAAATGCACTTAAACCAACTCTGATACCACAATACAATTTAAGAAAAAAAAAGTTACAGTAATCATTGAATCATATAATCATTCGGTTCAAAGAGACCTTGTGGGCCATCCAGTCCAACCCAATTCTGTCAAGAAGCAGGAAAATCTCATTCAAAGCACTCCTGACAGACGGCCATGCAGTCTCTGCTTAAAAGCCTCCAAAGAAGGAGCCTCCACCACACTCTTGCAAAGCAGGGAGATATAATTTAGTCACTTTACAGAAATAAAAGAAAACAAAAATGAAAAAAGGGGGAAAATCTCTGATGTGGCAGCAATTAATTATGAATACTATCAATGTGAAAGTGGAACGGTACTTTGGTAATCATTAAATCAGTTGTGCAAGTGGCATTAAACAGATGTTATTGCATATAATTACAAATGTTACAGTGGTAAAGCATTTTTGTTTTGTTTTAATTATTTCAAGTAATGTTTTGGTAGATAGAAAGAGAAAAGAGTTGGGGGGCAGGACAAAAAACACTGAAGCTTGTTTTTCTCTCTTGTCTGGTCTGGTCAACCGTTAATGGTTTTCTGCTGCATTTTTAATATTTGGGATGCTGAATGCTCAGTCACAGGATAGTGTGTGTGTGTATATTATTATTTATTGAGCTTGCTTCATCTACATACACCTGCCTTGACAGCTCTAACTCAAAAAAATAATACTTTTTGAATGTGGGGAAAATTAAAGGACAAATTAGGAAACTGTTAGGAAAACATTGCATACAATGCATTCAGTGTGTTTCTGGGTATAGAAAAGAAATTTGACAGGCTCACATTTCCCTATAAAAATAACCTTTATGCACCCAAGCATTGAAATAGACCATTGTAATATATGTGCTTGTGATGCATTTTGGCAAAGAAAAGGAAATGTATAAAACCAGGCATGTGTTTCAAAAATGTACAAGGTTAAAATGCACATAGCGAAAAATGTGCACAAATATGTTTTTTTCATTGGGGAAATGTATCACATACATACATTAGGGAAAATGCATTTCACATATGGGTACATTTTCATTAATGTACCAAAAGCCTTGCAGTTCTGTATGGAGCAGAGAGGAGATAAGGGGTGCATCTACACTGTAGAACTAATGCAGTCCAGCACTGCTTTAACTGCCATGGTTTAATGCCAGGGAACTCTGAGAGTTGCAATTTTACCAGGTATTTTGTCTGCTTTCTCAAAGAGTGCTTGTGCCTCGCCAAACTACAAATCCCAGGAATCTGTAGTATTGATCCAAGATAGCTAACATAGTGTCAAATTGCATTACATCACTGTAGAATTACTACAGTGTAGAAAATGCATCAAAGGATACAATTTGAGTAATGCAACGAAGAAAATAAAAACGTCAATGGAAAATAAAAGAAAGTTCCGGTGCCTTCCAAAAAGCATATCGGTTTCAGCCATGATAATTAAAACAGAATCTTCATGTAGTACTCATGTTGTGGGAAAGGCACCTTAGTTTTGTATTAGTTTCAAAGAACTAATGAATGATCAGACTAGCTGGTTCAGCAAGAGCTTTCAATTGATTGCTTTCTCTTTCTAGGGCACTTGATCTTGGAATTGGACATGTCCTTCAGATAAACACCTTCCGATGGAGAAACAACAATGGTCAGCCATGCTGAAGGTTTTGGAACTGTAGTCCAAAAAAAGAGTAATACTTCTATGTTCTCTGTGGCTTATATTCCCCAAGAGATCTGCCATAATCTGGATGGTTTTGTCCAAGTCCTAGTTATGTCTTAAATCCAACTGTAGAATTGAGAATTCCATGGACATTTGAGAGAAAATATTATTGATTAGACATGTATCTCCTGAGCTACTTGCACCAATACTCTTTAATCTATACTTGAAGGATATAATACCTGAACTCTCAGGGCCAGAATTTTTCCCACCTACAGTAGGATCCAAGAAAATATCCATTCTATTATATGTGGATGACATGGTTCTAATCTCACTTACCCAAATTGGCCTGAGAAGACATTTCTAAGCTTGGTGCATATTGTTCTAAAGAAAAGCTGAATATCAACTATAATAAAACAATGGTAATGCTGTTTGGAAGAAGACACTGTCAATGCAGATGACATCAGGGGTCACCAAATAGAACAATGTCAGGAATTTAAGTATCTTGGAATCCATTTCACACAAAAACTATCCTGGAAACCTTATATAGAACACACTAAAGCAATGGATTTGAAATCTGTTAGAGCAATACTCAGATTCTACAACACTGCAGGGGTCATCTAGTTGTCCCAGCCCTTAAAATATTTCAGAGCAAAGTTATTTATTAATTAATTTATTCGACTTAGTAGACCGCTCTCTCCGGAGCTCAGAGCAGTTGACAGCAATAAAGTACCAGATAAAACACATAAAAACAACATTATAAAACCAATTAAAACCCCGCTCCCAACAATAAAACCACAGCAGAACAACAATAGTGCAGTCGGCAGGGTGGCAGGTTATGGCGGGCACCGGTCAGAGCCGAATGCCTGCCTAAACAGCCAGGTCTTAACGGACTTGCGAAATGCCATCAAGTCCCGTAGGGCTCGCCTCTCCTCAGGCAGCGAGTTCCAAAGGCTCGGCGGGGCCACTGTAAACGCCCTCTGCCGCGTACTCGATAGCCTGTAGGTCTTTATGCCAGGCACCTCCAGCATGTTGAGCCCCTCTGAACGCAGTGATCTTCTGGGCACATATGGGGTAAGCCACTCCCTCAGGTACACTGGCCCCAAACCATATAAGGCCTTGAAAGTTAAAACTAACACCTTGAAGGAGACCCAGAATTCAATTGGGAGCCAGTGCAGTTCAAGCAGGAGTGGAGTTACATGAGCAGATCTTGTGGCTCCTGAGAGCAGGCGTGCTGCTGCGTTCTGCACCAACTTGAGTTTCTGGATCGCCGGCAAAGGTAGGCCAATGTTCAGCGCATTGCAGTAATCGAGCCTCGAGATGACCGTGGCTTGGATCACCATGGCCAGGTTGCAGCGGGAGAGATAAGGAGCCAGACGTTTTGCCTGTCGCAGGCGGTAAAACGCTGTCTTGCAGGCGCAGGCAATCTGCGCCTCCATAGACAGCTGGGGGTCCAGCCGGACCCTTAAGCTCTTGACTAAAGGCTGCGGGCGTAGTGCCACGCCGTCAAACGTCAGCAACTGGATCTCTGCTCCCCCGGACGGCCCAGCCACAAGATCTCCGTCTTCGCCGGGTTCACCTTCAACTTACTGGCTCGCAGTCATCCAGTTACGGCTTCTAGGCAAAGATGGAAATTATCGGGTACAGATTCCACCCTCAGAATGAGCTGGGTGTCATCAGCGTACTGATGGCACTCCAGCCCAAAACTCCGCACCAATTGGGCGAGCGGTCGCATATAGACGTTAAATAACAGCGGGGAGAGGATGGCCCCCTGAGGAACTTCACAATGTAAGGGGGAGCCCTCGGAGCAGCGCCGATCCACCTCGGTCCAAGTGGCAACGGAGTAGGTCTGTGATGGAGACCAGGCCGGTCTCTGTCCCATGGCCCAAACGGAAGCCGGACTGGAAGGGGTCTAGCCAGGTTGCATCATCCAGGAATGTCTGCAGCTGGTCCATTGCTGCCCTCTCAATTACCCTGCCCAGGTACGGTAAATTGTAAGACCTGGTTGTTCAGGCAGGCATTTGGCCCCTGACTGGCATTTGCTACAATTTGCCATCCCGCCGCGCCACTACCACACTGTCTCAAAATGCTATGTGCTCGTTCACTAGGGTATGGTGGGGGGGGGGGGCGACTTTTAAAATTAATTTTTAACTGTTTTAACCGTTTTAACTGTTTTAGCTGTTTTTATAATGTCACTTTATGTGTTTTAACTGGTCCTGTTTGCGTGCTGTAAACCGCCCTGAGCTTCGGACAGGGCAGTCTATCAAGCCGAAACAATAAATAAATAAATAAATAAATTAGACATTGGGCGGTAATTGGAGGGAGCCGCGAGGTCTAACCCAGGCTTCTTCAGCAATGGACTAACCACCGCCTCTTTTAACTCCTCTGGAAAAGCTCCTTGCTCAAGGGAGCAGTTGACTATATTCAACATAGGGCCTCGTAACCCCTCCATGCAAGCTCGAATCAGCGTGGAGGGGCACGGGTTGAGGGAGCAGGTGGTAGGCCGAAGAGCTGCGACAATCCTGTCAACATCCTCTGCGGCCAGTGGCCGAAACTGGTCGAAGGTGGACTCGGCAGAGGGCCACGGAGTCTCAAGTTCCTGTACTGTATCAACCGTAGCAGGGAGGTCCCGGCGGAGCGTCGCAATCTTGTCTGCAAAATGATTCTGGAAAGCCTCGGCGGAGAGGGCCTGATCATCATTATTTGGGATGGTAGGGACCATCGTCAACTGCCGAATTATCCTGAACAATTGAGCCGGTTGTGAATCTGCAGACGCTATCAAGGAGGCATAGTGGGAATTTTTCACCTCCTTGACAGCTTGCTCATAAGCCTCTCTAAAGAGCTCATAAGCTGATTCTGAGGGTCCGTCACGGAGCTTCCTCCACATGCCCTCTAGCCGTCTCTTCTCCCGCTTCATGGATCTAAGATATTCAGTGAACCATGGGGAACAGCGTTTGCGGGGTTTGAGAGGGCGTTTAGGGGTGATCTCGTCGAGAGCAGTAGATAACTTACAGTTCTAGGTGGTAACTAGCTCATCGAGCGAGTCGCTGACAGGCTCCAAATCCCTCAGGGCATTCAGGAACCTGGTTTGTTCCATAAGTCCCTTCGGCCGAACCCAAATCGGTTCGGCACCCTTGCCGGGGGGACGTGATTGTTCGACCCGGACTCTTAGAGCACAGTGGTCTGACTATGGCACCTCTGTTACAGAGGTGACGGACACTTGGACACCCGCAGAGAAAATCAGATCGAGAGTGTGACCGGCCCGATGTGTGGGGCCCGACTTGGAAAGGGAGAGGCCCAGTGCCACCATGGTCGACACTAGGTCCCCTGCTGCAGATGGAGGGAAGGCTGTGTCGGCGTGGACATTGAAGTCCCCCAGCACCACAAGTCTAGGGAACCTCAATGTCCACTCTGCCACAGTCTCCAGCAGCAGGGATAGGCTACTTGCCGGTGCACCAGGTGCACGGTACACCAGCAAGAAGGCTATGCTCTCCGGGGCGCCCCACATCAGACCGACACTTTCAATCCCATCTGTCTCCAGAGCAGGGACCACTCTAAGATGCAACAGGTCACAGGCGAAGATCGCCACACACACCCCCCCCTCCGCCTCCTGTTCCTATTCTGGTGAGTAACAACGTAATCAGCGGGTACCAGTTCTTGTAAGCAGATGTTGTCGCTGTCTTGAAGCCAAGTCTCAATAATGCAACAGAGATCAACTGGATGGTCTTCGATGAAATCTCTAATGGTTGCAATTTTATTCCTGGCAGAGCGTGCATTTACTAACACCAGAGAGGTAGGGGAGGAGATTGGAGGCCTGCCATCAGTGTACTTCGGGATAGGACGCAGGTCAGAGGCACACCGAGTCTTACAATGACTTGGGGTGCCTCTTGCTTTTGGCCTGTGCCTAATGCTGTGCCTCCCCATACCAGAGATCACTGCAATAGGGGTCTCAATTGAGTCCATCACAGCCCTTGTGGGCTCAATTTGCGGCACACCCCCTGAAAAGGGGAATGGGGGGGGGGGGCAGCAGACCAGTGGGTCTCGGCGCATCCAACTGTGAGAGCACCTGAGAGGTAGAGTAGCCCGGGGCAGGGGTGACCGCTGGGACCCCAATCACCCAATGGCTTCCACTACTGATGCCCTCTGGTCCGCTACTGTCTACATTAGACAATTGGGCATGTTGGGCATGATGGGGGGGGTGGGTGTTGGTCCCCTCCCAGTTCTTGGGTCCCTCTAGGCCTTTCATGGGCAGTGGGACCAGCCTGGCCCGCAGGTCAGAGGTCCTTCTGCCACCATAAGCTATGCCCCAAAAGGTTCTTGTCTTAAATGTTCTTTGCAGTCCTAGAGGGCCGCGCGGTTTGGCTGGTTGGAAGGCCAGCTGGTGGTCTGCCTTACTAGGTAATGAGGCTGGGCGGCTAGAATCGCCAGTCTGGGAATGCCCCTTTGCCCGCCTCCTCCTCTGTCTTCGGCCCCGTTTCCCTCTATCACCAGATGGGGGAGGGGGGCGGCTGGAATGCCAGTCCTTGGCTAGGAGGGGGAATCGAGGGCCGAGCACTTGAATCTACCATCGGGGGGGGGGGGGGCTCAAGGTCCGCAGGGCCCACAGAGTCCTTTGCCGGCTTGCTCTCACAAGAGGGATCCGCAGCCGCACTCGGGGATGAAGAGGATGAAAAGGAGCGAAGTTGGGAATCCTCCCCAGCTTCTTCCTGGTTGCCTGGTTCCTGGTTGCCTCTCCAGCTCTGCGTCAGACTCTGCCCCTGGTCCCTTCCAGAGTGCAGTGGACCCGCCTCCTGCTCAGTCGGTGGAGAAGACGGAGGCGGAGACGAAGGCGGGGCTGTGTTCTCCATTACGGCGTCTTGGACAGCCGGCGCCATCTTGGGCTGATCAGTCCGCACCTCCGGGGTCGAAAACAGGGAGGCCCTGCGCTGAGGGCGCTCACCAGGTATCTTGGCCAAGAGGGCAGAGACGTCCAGTAATTCCTGTGGCTCCATGGGAGGCTCGGTAGTCTTCTGGGTCTTCTGGATCTCTGGTCGCTGCAGGTGGCCTCCGCGAGACCACAAGAGAGACGCCGACGGGTAGTCGTCCCCTAAAATACAGCCCTCCGCCGAGTGGGCCTCCGATCTGGCTGGTTCGCCATCGCCAGGCAGTAAGTGGGTGGTGAAGGGGAGAGCCGAAAGCATCATTCCCAGTTTTGTTTATTTATTTATTATTTTGCATTTGTCTGCCCCCCCCCCCCCCCCCAACGGCCCGGGGCGACTCACAACAGTTCGTAAAATACAATTGACAGATATCTCATAAACCACAGTAATGACAAAATATATAGCAGATTTATTTATTTATTTATTTATTTATTATTTGTTGATGGGCTTGGCCTCATGTAAGCCACCCTGAGTCCCCGTTGGGGAGATGGTGGCGGGGTACAAATAAAGATTATTATTATTATTATATTTTGTATGGTGCTGCCATCTGGGGATGGGATGAATCTCAGACAGTGAAATTGGAGGCTCTTCAGAATACTTTTCTTAAGAAACTACTGAAACTACCCCGTTGGCCTTGGTCCGAGCAGAAGTTGGTCTTTCCTTTGTTAGATCACGTGTTCATTTCACCCTATTTAATTATTGGAGAAGTGTAAAATACTCCTCCAATAATTAAATAGGGTGAAATGAACATACTCCTCAGTTAGGGTTCTCCCCAGGGATGTTTTGAAGCTGTATTTAGCTATAGGTAGACAAACAGATTGCTGGTTCATTAAACATGTCTGTGCTATGAACTTCTTCTTCCATCAGCTGAAGCAGCTAAATACAAAGTCTGGAATACAAGATACCAGAAGCTGCTTGAATTTTACCCCACTCTGTCTGAAAAGCCCTCTATCTTGAACTCAAGGGAGAAGTTCCATGAATACATTTTTAATCACTGTGTCCACCATGATGGGCAAGCTATTAATAACTCCAAATTCTCCTGCTGGTTTAGACTGTACAAATTTGACCATGATAGTGCTATCTACCGGACTAGGGGCTCACATTTCCAAAACTTAGGCAAGTCTTCACAGCCCTTCATTTTCAAAGTATGGCCACAGCAGTGATTGATGGCAGATACATGGGCATCCCTCTGGCTCTTCGTTTATGTGTTTGCGGGGCCCTGGAAATTGAGGATTTGCCTCACTATTTGTTTTTCTGTCCTCTGCGCCAAGAACCAAAATCCTGGGGTCTATTCTTCGCCTCCTTCAAACCAACACTTTCTCAGAAAAGATTTTCTATCTCTTGGCTGACACTAACCCTATGGTTACTCACAAGGTTTCTCTTTTTGCCCTGGCAGCACAGAAAATCCAGGCAAAACTAATCTCTGATATTGCAGTCGACTGTGCTGGGGATGCTTTTAACTAATAGTGGCTGTTTATGTAGTATTAATAATGCTGTATCTATTTGGTTTTACGCAGGTGCGAGTCCATACGGTATGTAGTATTTTAAAGGTGCATCTTGCCATCGATGTATGTAGCATTTCAATGATTTATAGGATTTTATTGTGTATTTTATATTGTATTTAATAATCTGTGGATGAGTTCCCTCTGTCAGCTCCAGCTTTCCATGCAGGGACAGGAGAGAAGCCTCCCACAAGGTTGGTAAAACTTCCAGGCATCCCCTGGCAATGTCCTTGCAGTTGGCCAATTCTCTCACACCAAAAGCGACTTGCATTTTCTTAAGTCACCCCTGACACGAAAAGAAAATCTGATTGAAAAAAAGAATTTAAGACAATGGTACAGTCAGTGAATGATGACCACTTGTCATGAAAGATGAAGACAGAACCTTCATTTTATTTATTTATTTTTATTTATTTATTTATGTATTTGAAACCTTTATACAAGCATAGATCTAATGTTGCACATTGCATATTGATTTTAGGTGTAGTTTCCCTGATAAATGTTAACTATAGAAAGGGCAATTTTTTTAAAAAAAAATGCAAGTAGTTCAGTACACGGCATTAATCATTCTTGTCTGGGGAGAGGTCATTCATTTTTATGGGTCTTTTTGTTTTCTTGAATTAACTCCATAGATTTATTTCTAAAGAGCAAGGTTTCTCAGCCTTTTGGAAATTAAAATAAATCTTCATCATATGGACCAAGTCAATATATTTTTGCATGATTGATATCAAGGGTTATGCTCAACAAAATAAATAAATGGTGATAACACTTCTTGGCTTGAAAACAACTTGCAAAGTTTGATTTGGGGCACTAAAACTCTCGGAATCCTTGAGATCCATTTGGGGGAGGGGATTCTGGAAATACCAGTGCCAAGAGCCAACATGGCCAACTTGTGGTTCTTGTCACATAGAAAAACAACAGTATTCTTATAACTCAAGATAAATTAATATTCCGTTTTAACTAAGAAAACATACTGTTCGAGAAAATTCTGGGTTTTCATATCTTTCCAAAGAAAAAGAAGTCTATTCAGTAGAATTTTTCTTCAAAGATACTCCATCGTTGTCATATTTTCCAGTGTGTCACAAATCAAGGCATACATGGCTAAGTACATAGCTCCAAGGAGTAAGGTCCGCAAATCTCACTGAGACATTCAGGGATGGGCAAAACCCTTGGGCTCTTTTCTCAGGGCCTCCTCTCTCTCATTCTATCTTTCCTTCCTTCTCTCTTTCCTTCCTCCTTCCGTCCCTTCCTCTTTCTCCTTCTCTTCAGCCCTTTCCTCCTTCCTTCCTCTCTTTCCTCCCACCCTTTTTCTTTGTTTCTCTTTCCTTCTCTTACACTCCTTTGTCCTTCCTTCCTTCCTTTCGTCTTTCCTTCCCTCTCTCTTTCCTCCCCCTCCCTTCTCCCCTCTTTCTCCCTCCCTCCATTCCCCTTGACCCTTTCAATGTTTTCCTTTTTTCCTTCATCCTTCCCTCTTTTCATCCTTCCTTCCCTCTTTCCTCCCTTTTTCTCCTTCCTTCCATTTTGTCTTTCCTTCCTTCTCTTTCCTATCTCCTTCCTTCCTTCCTTCCTTCCACCCTTCTCTTCGTCCCTTCCTTCCTTCTCTTTTTATTCCCTCCTTCCTCCCCTTCCTTTCCACTATTTCATCCTTCCTTCCCTTTTGTCTTTCCTTCCTTTACTCTTTCCTCCCTACTTCCCTCTCTTCCTTTTTCTTCTTCCATCCCTCCCTTCCTCCCTTTTGTCCTTTCTTCCATCTCACTTCCCTTCCTCCTTCCCTTCCTTTCTTACGTCACTTGGAAATTTATCCTAGCAGGGAGTACTAGTATGCGGCTTTCATTAGAAACTTTGGCCATGTCTGGATTAGATACTTGATACGTTGTCCCACCATGAATTTAAATGGCATATATTGACATTGTAGAGCAGGTTTCAATTTTCTCCTCATCTCTTCTATGCACAAATATCCACACACTCTCTTCTTCCTCTCCTTCCCTTTTCTCACAAACACACTCCTAGTTTGTCTCTCCATCTCACATGTCTACCATCTCTGTCTACACATGACATCTCAAGGCTCCTCCAATAAGCAGTAACCCCTATATGGTTTCTCTGCACCAGCTTGGGGTTTGTTTGTTTTTTTAGCTTTTTCCACAATCCCAAGCTAGTTTACAACCCCCTCACCCCTTGACCACTGGAGAATCTAGGGAGGTCCATAAACACTTGGGGTGGTGGAGCAAGCATTTCTGTCAGGATTGGGAGACCTGAGCTTAGACGAAGTTCAGGCTCTCAACCTGCCATGAGATTGCACCGACCTTTGCCCCAGTTATTTGGTGACCTTGGCTCCAGCTGCATAGAGCCTGTGCTGAGTCAAGTGGGAGTGACGTAACTTCCAGATGTGTGTGTGGCTCCGGAGGGAAGTGAGGTAACTCCTCCGAGCCTGGACATTGGACAATTGGACTCATAACGCTGACTCATGGGGCCATGAGGTCACATCCCTTTGGACTATGGGATATGCTGAATCACCGGATATGGTGCAACCCTGCTTGGACATTGCATGGGGCAATGGGGAGGGGCTCGGGGTATATAAGGTGTGTTTGGGTGGCGGGACGGTGCTTTTGCTTCACATGTGTCGTACCTACAATAAAATCGTGTTGGACCGTGCTACAATCTACGCGTGATCCTTACCGAGTATTGAAGAGTCGTTACAGAAGCAAAAGCCCTTTTTCAACTATCCCAGCAATGGAGAGGTTGGCTTGGAGAGAGGAGGAGTATATTGATGGATGGGAGGAGGAACCCTGAGGAAATCCGGCGTACTATGGAGTGGGATTGGACCACCCTTGACCAAGTGGGGTGCCCGGATGAGTGCCGTGAGATGATGGAAGGTGCGGTTGCCCAGGAGGATGAGTTTGGAGAAGCGGAGCGACTGTGGGAAGCTCAGGTGAGCTTGGAAGTGGCCCGCCGAAGGAGAGAGCGCTATGGCTCCAGACAGGCAGAGGTCTGGAGGGCTGGAAGGATCGGAGGAACTGTTCCGAAGGACTGGTCAGTTCAAGGGGATCCAGATGTGTGCGGGACCAGGGAGACTGTGCCGAAGGACAGGCCAGCTCAGATGGGGGTCCGGAGGGCCGGAGGGATCGTGGAAGCTGTTCCGAAGGACTGGTCAGCTCAGGCGGATCCAGAGGTGCGTTGGCCCAAAGAGACTGTGCCGAAGGACAGGCCAGTGCAGATGAACCTGATGGAGTGTGGTAGTGAAACCACGGAACCTGCATCACCTTCGGAATTGGAAGTGATGAAGTGTAAGATGGAAGCTATGGAGCAGACCATGAGAAGGATGTCTCGGGCCATGTCCCGAAGAGAGCCGATGGAGTCCATGTGGAGTGCCCCGGGGAGGAGGAGACGTCACTTACTATTCATGGATGGATGGTGGAGTATCGGTTGAGCGTCCTAGATCTCCCTTGGGAGTGTGGACCGTTGGCGGCCATCCAGGAGGAAATCCGGCTCAGATGAGGTGCCCGGCGCAACCGGCTGGCATGGGAAGAGGTGTTACCAGGCCAGAGGTCCCTCAAGGGAGGGAAGTGTTGTCCCAGGAGTTTGGGGCCCGTATGAAGAAAGAGCCATTACGGGTTGAATTTGAAGGTGAAGCCTGTAAAGTGGCCTTTTTTGCTGCTGCGGTGCAAGATCATATGGAGGACTACGGTCACCTTTATCCCAGCGATAGCAGCCGAGTGCGGGCCATCGGAGCGGTGTTCAAAGGAAGGGCAGCTGAATGGTATGTCCAATGCCATGACCGCCGGGACCCGTGTTTAAGATCTGTGAAAGATTTTTTGCAGGCGATTCGGAATAGGTTTCGAGATCCATTGGAGAGGATTAAAGCCAAGGAAGCGCTGCGCTGCCTGACCCAGGGATCCCGGTCCGTCACCGAATATGCGGAAGAGTTTATGGGGTTAGCTGGGAAAATTGCCGAATGGTCCCCAGCTACCCTACTTGAATTGTTTAAGGACGGATTGCGGAAGGAGATCCTTGAGTGGTGTCTGCATCGGGATGATCCTGGCAACGTTGATGGGTGGATCCAGTTGGCCGGCAGTGTGGAAGGAATCCTTGCCCAGGTGCAGCGGCGTCGTTTCCAGCCTGCAAGATCCAGGGGGTCCAGTCGTGGTGCGGTTGAAGGGCGATTCCGAGGAGGAGAGCCTAGACGCAGTGGTGACAACCGATCCAGTGTTACGAGGAGGCCAACGATGGGACGGGGCCTTTGTTTCATCTGTTCTCAACCCGGTCATTTTGCGTCCCAATGCCGGCAGAGGCAGGTGCTGGAGCCAGTGAAGGTGGCCTCTGCTAAAGCAGCAAGTGGGGACAATGATGATAAAAAAGTGTTGGGGTGAGCTCTAATATACAATGTACCTTGGGATTGTATAAAGGGGATAAGATTGTGGAAAGGAAAGCTTTAGTAGACTGCGGATGTTCGGAGAACATTATGTCCCCAGAGTTGATAGGGGATTTGGGTGGGGGGACAAAACCCTTAGAAACGCCCATAACTTTTGCTCAGTTGGATGGGTCTTTTATTGAGGGTGGCCCGTTCTCTGTGGGGACTAAAGATTTGAAGGGTCGGGTGGGACCCTGGGAGGGGGACATTGATTTTGTGGTAGCCCCCATTAAAGGGCATGAGGTGGTGTTGGGGATGCCATGGCTAGAGCAGGCGAACCCCAAGATTGATTGGAAAACAGGAATTGTACAATGTGCCCCTAATAAAGAGAAGGAGGGTAAGAGTGAAGTACAAGGGGTGCCTGTAGAGTATTGGGATTATGCAGATGTGTTTAATCCGGTTTTGGCCCAGGGTCTTCCCCCCCCCCCTCGCAATGTACAGTGTAGTATAGAGGTCAAGGAGGGAGCTGTTTTACCTAAACCCAAAATATATGCCATGACAGTGAAGGAGAAGGAAGCTTTGAGGGAACAAATAGACGGGTATTTGAGCAAGGGGTTTATTCGGAGGTCCGAGTCTCCCATTGCGGCCCCAGTTTTGTTTCGTGAGAAGAAGGATGGTAGGTTGCGGCTGTGTATTGATTATAGAGGTTTGAATGCTGTTAGTACTACCAATTGTTATCCTTTACCTTTGATCAAGGATTTGTTAGGTCAGTTGGGAGGTGGTAAGGTTTTTACCAAGTTGGATTTGATTGACGCGTTTCATATGGTGAGAGTGAAGAGGAGCGATCAATGGAAGACTGCTTTCTCCTGCCCCCTCGGGCTGTACGAATGGGTCGTAATGCCATTCGGTTTGGCGGGGGCTCCCGGTATTTTCATGCAATTAATAAATGAGGTGTTGCACCCCCTTTTGTATAAGGGGGTGTTTGTGTATTTGGATGATATTGTGATTGTGACGCGTACTAGAGATGAGCATGTTAGTTTGGTGAGGGAGGTGTTGGAGAGGTTGTGACAAGCGAGTCTGTATGTAAAATTGAGTAAGTGTGAATTTGGCAAGGCTCAGATTGATTTCTTGGGATATAGGATTAGCGGGGATGGAGTCGCAATGGATCCGGCTAAGGTGGAGGATGTGTTGAATTGGGAAGCTCCGCAGACTCGTAGGCAGTTACAGGCTTTCTTAGGGTTGGCCAATTTTTATCGCACTTTTATATCAGAGTTTTCGGCGATAACCCTCCCGCTTACGGAGTTATTGAGAACCAAGGGTAAGGGTGAATCAAAGAGGACTAAGTCTCCAGGTGCTAAGCTGGATTGGACGAAGGAATGTCAGGAGGCGTTGTGACATTAAAGAAAGCTTTTACTGATGGACCTTTATTAATGCATCCGGATGTGGAAAAGCCCTTCGTGGTGCAGTGCGATGCGTCTGCTTGGGCTTATGGTGGAGTGTTATTGCAGGAGGATGAGCGAGGTAGATTGAAGCCGTGTGCTTATTTTTCTAAAAAGTTTGGAGAGCATGAGCGGAAGTGGCCAGTCTGGGAAAAGGAGGCGTTTGCTGTGCGGAATGCTTTGCAAACGTGGCGGCAGTTTTTGGAAGGTTTTGTGGTGATGACTGATCATCAGAACCTCCAGTATCTGAGGAACCCTCAGAAGTTGTCTCCCAAATTGGTGAGGTGGGCTCAGTTTTTCGCTAGGTTTGATTTTCGGCTGCAGCATATAAGGGGCAAGGAGAATGTGGTGGCTGATGCTTTGTCCCGGTATCCGAGTGTAGGAGAGAATGAGTTGCATAAGTCCGGAGAGGTGTTTGCCAGGGAGCATTGGGGTCTGGCTGTGCAGACAAGGTCCCAAACGGCGTGTGAGGTTAAGAAGGAAGAAGGAGTGATAGACGAATGGAGTTTGGAGTTGCAGAAAGGTTATGTAGGTGATGTGTGGTTGCAGAGTCATGAGAAAGAGTGTAAGCCATTGAATGGTTTATGGATTATGGGAGGCAAGGTGTATGTCCCTCAGAGTATGAGAGAAAAGGTACTGAGGTTGAATCACGATCATAGATCTGCTGGTCATTGGGGTGTCACGAAAACTATTTTGACCATAAAGAAGAGGTATTGTTGGCCAGGCATGAGTGCTGAGGTGAAGAAGTATGTAGAGTGTTGTGAAACGTGTGCTAGAATAAGGTTCCCTCTGCGGCCGCAGGGGTTGATTCAAGTGGTGGTTACTCCTGTGAGGCCGTGGACACGTCAGTATGGATTTTGTGGGGGAGTTGCCCTCAAGCCGGGGTTACAAGTACATCTGGACTGTGTTAGATATGTTCTCTAAGCAGGCCCATTTTATTCCGTTAAAGGGGTTGCCTAGTGCAGAGAGGCTGGCTGAGCTATATGTACAGCATGTGTACCGTTGCATGGGTGCCCGGAGCAGGTTGTGAGTGATCGTGGGGTCCAGTTTACTGCCCAATTTTGGGAGCGGTTTTTGAGGTGTTGGGGCTCAGAGGCGTCTTACGACTTCTTATCATCCTTGTTGCAATGGCGGCGTAGAAAGGGCTCAGAAATCATTGGGGTCTTATTTGCGTATTTTTAGCAACAAGGAACAGAATAATTGGTCCGATCTGTTGCCTTATGCTGAGGTGGCCTATAACAGTTCGGTACACTCTTCCACTGGGAGGTCCCCTTTCGAAGTGGTCTATGGTCAGGAGGTGGCTCCTTTGCCCCAGCTGTTGGAGTTGGGGGGGGAGGAGAGGGTGGAATGGAGGATGCGAGCCCAGGAGGATTGGAAAGAAGTAGCAGCGGCTTTGGGAAAAGCACAGCGTTCCTACAAATTGTTTGGAGACCGGAAGAGGCAGGAAGGGGAGGAGTACAGTGAGGGGGACTTGGTGTGGCTATCCACGCAAAATCTGAAATTAGGCTATCCATCGAAGAAACTAAGTCCGAAGTACATTGGGCCTTTTAGGATTAAGAATGCAGTAAATAAGGTCTCATATACCCTTCTGTTGCCCAAGAGTTTAGGGAAGGTTCATCCCACATTTCACTGTAGTCTTTTAAAGAAATATGTGGGGCCTTTTCCTCCTCCAGATTGAATGTATTTTGTCTTCTAGGGGGAGGACGTGGTGGAGGAGACCGTTATGTCAGGATTGGGAGACCTGAGCTTAGGAGAAGTTCAGGCTCCCAACCTGCCATGAGATTGCACCGACCTTTGCCCCAGTTATTTGGTGACCTTGGCTCCAGCTGCATAGAGCCTGTGCTGAGTCAAGTGGGAGTGACGTAACTTCCAGATGTGTGTGTGGCTCCGGAGGGAAGTGAGGTAACTCCTCCGAGCCTGGACATTGGACAATTGGACTCATAACGCTGACTCATGGGGCCATGAGGTCACATCCCTTTGGACTATGGGATATGCTGAATCACCGGATATGGTGCAACCCTGCTTGGACATTGCATGGGCAATGGGGAGGGGCTCGGGGTATATAAGGTGTGTTTGGGTGGCGGGACGGTGCTTTTGCTTCACATGTGTCGTACCTACAATAAAATCGTGTTGGACCGTGCTACAATCTACGCGTGATCCTTACCGAGTATTGAAGAGTCGTTACAATTTTCATATATCAAAGGTCTGGATTTTTCAGCTGATGGAAGAAGAAGTTCATAGCACAGACATGTTTAATGAACCAGCAATCTGTTTGTCTACCTATATCTATCTATATAGTATATCTATCTCCACCATGTAGATTAAGCTCTCAAGTAGGATTAAATAATGCAAACCTAGACCAAGTACCTGTCCCTAGGAGAGAATGCTTCTGGAACATGGCAGACTATACAGACTGGAAAACTCACAGCAACCCAGTGATTCTGGCCATGAAAGCCTTCGACAACACATCGTCCCTAGATATTTTGCATAATATTCCAAAAAATGGAGTCCATCAGAAAATATATAATGCCAAGAAAAAAAAGACATTGAAATGGTATGAGCTACAGCTTTCATCATTTGCCAGAATAGAGACGACCAGAATCACCCGGCTCCCCTGGGTGAACTGACAATGCATGATGGCTGTGTGCCACAGAGAGCATTCAGAGCAATATGGATCTTCTGCAAATGAGCAGCATATTGAAGGATGCATGGGAATAGAAGATTTAGGGGACTGAGCCAAGTTAGCTTTGCAGCCTGAAAAGGAGACCAAAGATAACATCAGAGCAAGAATATCAGTGCTATTTCAGAAGATGAATTTGCCCAGCCCATGATGCTTCTTTGAGATATGAAATCCATTCTATTTTCCTCCTTTTCAGGTGCTTCTTTGGGTCAAATTTCACTATCAATGGCTATACCTCTCATTCTCTGCTGGCAGCAACTAAAGTGTTAGTCCTTGAAATGGAACTGAAATGCCCTGGGACCTACAAATATCCTGGATTCAACTCCTGGCATCCCCAATAAAAGGAGGAGAATGATGAGAAAGATCTTCTGCCTTACAGCCTGGAGAGACACTGTCACTCAGACTAGACATTACTGGGCTCACAGACAGATAGTCTGGTTTAGTATAAAGCATCATCTATATTCCTTGTTTCTTGTACTGAGAATAAAAACATCTCCAGACTCGATTACATTCCTAATATATGGGAGGAAAGCTTCTTTACAATTCCATCTATTTGTCAGATGTTACCGTATAGAATTTAAAATATAAAACATTTATCAGCCCTTAACAGACTAAAGAAGCCTCTGAAATAAATCTGTTGCCAGGTCCCTGTCAGAGCTCATACTTATTTTATGTTTCTTCATATTTTGTCACTTTTTATATAGGTGTCTAGTTTTAGATCTCTTAAGATAGGATTGTTACTATTTTATGTACTATTTTATGGAGTCCCCCCCCCCCATATATTAGTAGGCTGCTTTGTCTCACTATTTAGGTTATGGAGTGGTGAACATTTTTGTTTCCATTGAACTGGTAAGAGGGAGCTAATTATTTTTGAGGTGGGGTGGGGAAAATACTTCGGGGTGTTTTGGAAGACTTTCTTGCAGTGAGAACATAATTGCTAGAAATTACTTGTCACTTCCGTTGAGAAGAAAATTATCAACAAATGACATGTTTTCCTATTTATTTATCGTATATTGAGCGAACCAAGCAGTTGTATTGTATTTTTTAAAAATACAACATTTGCTAAAGGAATGTTTCAAAAAAGACGAACAGGCAGGATTCACTGAAAAAGAAGATTTCTGGAAAGTTCTAATGTGGTGCGAAAAGAAACAAATTACAAAAGTCTATTTGAAATTGCTGGAATGGTCAACAGAGACAGAATAGGTGAAGAACTGTATGATTAAATGGGCCAGAAATATAGGCCGACCAATACAATTAAAAGAATGGGAAGGAATATGGAAAAAGAAAATAAAGTATACATATGCAACGGATTTGAGAGAAAACTGGTATAAGATGTTCTTCCGATGGTACATGACACCACAAAAATTACGCCTAATGTACAAAGAAACTCAATATAAGTGTTGGAAGTGCAAAACCCAAGTCGGAACTTTTTTCCATATGTGGTGGACGTGTCAAGTTGCAAGGAAATACTGGAAATTAATACATGATACCATCCATAAAATACTCAACACGACCATAGAAATGAAACCGGAATACTATTTATTAGGATTAACAAATGAAGAGGTAATCCCAGACAAGAATTTGGAAAAGATATTTATATTCATGACGGCAGCTGCAAGAATTGTCTTTGCAAGAAAATGGAAAGACAAAGAAATACCTGACTTAGAGGAATGGGAAAACAAAGTCTGGAAAATAATGGATATGGACAAGCTAACCTATCTGAAAGATGTAGAGGGGAAGGCAATTTCACCCACATACAAAAACAGATTGGGCACTGTTTTTGGATTACATGAAGGCCCGGAAAAATCCTTAAGAATCACTTAGAATCGATATGCAAACGGTGATGTCACGATGCACGGACTTGACCGGCCCCTTAATCACACACACAGAGACGGACTGAAGGCTAACTACTTTATTGAATATAGAAACAGTTCAAAAGGAATATTGTCCATAAAAATAGCAAAAGCAATCCAAAGGCTGTAAGCAATCAATTGTCCAAAAACAGCTTGATGAATAATCCAAAAGGCTTAGCAAAGCTCCGCACAGCAATGCGGATTCAGGAACAAACAAGGTGCGCGAAACAAGGCAAGACTTGGTGGCCACTAGCCAGCTTAGCTCCGTGGACCCACTTCGCTACACGTCTACTCAGAAGAGACGTGGCCGAAGCACTGGGGATTCGTTCCCACGGATCCTATACTTAATCTGTCGGCCGAGGTCCCCGACGCTCTAGGCCTTGTCGTCTCCAATCTCTGCTGACAGACCTCGGCATGTCTAGGCTGCGGTATCATCCCCTTCTGCTGGACTCAATGCTACTTCTCCTATCAAAGGTTCGGCCTTGTCTCCCAGCACCTGGGTCCCTATCTCCATGAGAGCTCTCCTCCCTAGAATCTTCCCAGCCGCTTTCTTCCATGTTTTCACTCACAAGCTCCTGTGAGCCTCTCCCACCCGGGTGTTCATAACTTTTGCTATCACTGCTTTCCATTTGCACCTGGTTATCATCTATGTCTGCATAAGGGTTAAACCAACCTTCATCCCAAGCCAAGCTTTCAGTGGGAGAAAGAGGCCCAGTGATGGGAAACGCTCCTTCAGGTAACCCTTCCAAATCCTCTTCAGAATCTATCTCTGCTGGTACAGGCCCTAATGCTAATGGAACCCCCGGTCCTGTTCCCTGGCCCCCAGGCACGAACGAGAACTGCTGTGCTACAGGTGAAGACCAAGAAACATGGATTGAAACTATGAAGTGACTATAATTAAACAGAATATATATGGACAAATTAAATTTATTTTTAGAAGTAACCACCGAAGAAAAAAGATGGAAGTCAGCAGAACCCCCTCACTTTCTATCTGCTTCCACTACCTAATCCTCCTAGTTCCTACGCAGATACCCGTAACTATCCTACCCTTACCACTATCCTTTCTCTTCCCTTCCCAATACCCTTTTACCCTTTCCAAGTTTTTCCCTGAGACTTTCATTTTCTAACCCCATTTTCTACCTTTCATTTTCTAACCCCATTTTCTACCTTTTACATATGTTGTAACAGAAAACTTGAATAAAATCATTTAAAAAAATACAATATTTGCAAACTTGGTATTCTATTAAATGTTCTTTGACCAGTAGTTGGCGAATTGGAGTGCCACTGGTGCTGCTATAAGAAGGTCCTCCATTGTGCATGTGGCAGGGCTCAGGCTGCATTGTAATTGATGGTCTGTGATTTGCTCTTCTCCACACTCACATGTTGTAGATGCCACTTTGTGGCTCCATTTCTTAAAACCTTAAAATCTTGTGGTGCTAGAGCGCAGTCTGTTTAGCACCTTCCAAGTTGTCCAGTTTACTGTGTGCCCAGGGGGGAGTCTCTAATTTGGTAACAGCCATTGATTGAGGTTCTGGGTTTTACCCTGCCACTTTTGGACTCTCACTTGCTGAGGTGTTCCAGAAAGTGTCTCTGTAGATCTTAGAAAACTATTTTTTTATTTAAGTCATTGGCTTTCTGAATAATATCCAAAGAGGGGATGAGCCAGAGATGTCACTGCCTTGGTCCTTTCACTATTGGTTGCTACTTCCCAGCAGACTTCAGGTGGTGCAATACCGGCTAAACAGTATAATTTCTCCAGTGGTGTAGGGCACAGACACCCCACAATAATGTGGCCTGTCTCATTAAGAGCCACAACCACTGTTTCAGCCTGGTTAAATGTGTTTCACACTGGGCATGCATACTCACCAGCAGAGTAGCAAAGCGCAAGGGCAGATGTCTTCACTTCATCTAGTTGTGATCCCCAGGGGGACATGAGAAAAGCCTCTCAACAGGATTGCAGATATTCAGGCATCCCCTGGGCAACATCTTCATAGACGGCTGATACTCTCACTCCAGAAGTGACCAGAAGTGATTTGCAGCATGCAACCGAACAAGCAAACCAACCAACGGATCTTTTCAGGACCAACCATGATGTTAGACCATTATTCCAGATCACCACTACATTTAAACCATGACATTGACATTTATGCACATTTCTGTCCTATAATCATTTTGTTTTGGTGATGAATTTCTGTTAGACATTTATGGAAATAGTTTTCAGCGAGAATGCAGGCACCAGAAGGACCAACCCTATTTGGAAAGGTGACTAATGGGGACGGATTCAAATGGGCAAAAAAAAAGAGAGGACCGAACAGATTGTTGCAACTATTGGCCTTGCTAACAAATTGAACTTAGAAATTGGGATTGTACACTATCATACAAAATGCATGGGTTGCACCTGATCCTCATATGTACTGATCCCCTAAATGGACACTGGGTTGAATTTCCAGTTATTTCTTGGGTCTATAATGGCCACCATGTGGCATAATTGTCTTTTACTTCCAAGTGAGTATGGGATGCATTTTACCTGGAAATTATTTTAAATTATGTGTTTTTAAAAGAATAAATGTGGTTCACGGAGGCACAATGGAGCTTATAAACCTCCAAGGTGCCATGGAGAGTTACTCTGCTCTACTACCATAAGCTCATGAGCAATTTGTAACATTTAGTAATTTCAGAAACCAGCAGGTTAGATATCTGCCTTTGAGCCTTTGTATGAAGAAATGTGTTGGGGGGGGGGCGGCAGAAAGCACAGGCTTGTACAACACAATGGGCTATTTCCCTTAATACTGGCCAAGCCTTGGCTGGGCTTTGCGCCATCAGTGAACACATTTGATACTTGCAGATGGCCTCTTGGCAGTAGGCAGCCCTTTCCATTTGTCAGCTTGGTAATGTGGCCGGAGACTCTGTGCTTGTTCAATTCATTGAGATTATTAGTGCAGCTGCCAAGTGAGTGGGAGATTAGATGGGCAGCTTGTTTCAGATCAGACGGGCCCTGGTATGCCTCCCCCCCCCCCCCCATCTTCCTCCATGAACTGTCTTTTGCTTCTTGGAACCTGTGAAATCTTTTCCTCAGTTTGTAGCCTGGTAAGGAGATGCAAAATATCTATTCATTCTGATTTCAGTTCCTATAAGGGAGGATGCTTGTACAACCCATAGCAATTCTGTGGTTCTTTGTACAATGACCTCCACATTTGTGGGTTTGATTGTTGCAGTTGCTGAAGTACAGTCAGCCCTCTAAATGGAAGTGAAAAACCACAAATTAAAAAATTCCAATTTTAACAGAGATAATTCTTCTTTAGGAATTACTTGGTCCTCCAGCATGACTCTATACTCAACTTAAGCTGGAAGATGACTATAGAATTACACTGAAGGACATTTAAAGCCATGAGTCATCAAACCTGCAACAGTCAAACCCACAAATGTGGAGGTCACTGTACAGAGAATCACAGAATTTGAGCAGACCAAAGTGACCACAGTTGGCTGTATTTGGTGAAATTATACTGGAGTCTATTCCAGACTTTAAAATAACTGCAACTTCAGAGAGGGGGGAGAGGCATTTCCCCCCTCCTACCTGCCTGGCAGCTTCTACTAAAATATACCAGTGAGGCAAAAGTTCTGTAACATAACTTAAGGTTGCTATTTTAGCTGATTTGAGGACATTTCCCCCCTTTTAGAGAACTTTGCGGGTTGAAGAGAGGGTGGTATTGGGGATTTTGGTTCAGTTTCTGCATGAAAAATAATGTGTCCCCCCCCCCCCATTTTTGATGGGCGTCAAGGGTTAGATGTGGAGCTCTGAGGTCTTTGGGATGCACACTTTGAGTAACCAGGGCAGCATGTAGTTCACTTTGTCTACCTTACTTTGAAGGAACTGTTCATGGTGCTGAATCTTTCAAATTGGTTTAGCATCTTGGATAGCTCCTTTAAATAGCTAGGATTTAACCCTGAATGGAATCACTACATTCCTGACTTAGAAGCCATTTGTTCTAAACCAATATTCGTTAAAAAAAATCTACAGCTAAACATTCCTAAGAATTTCATCCATCCAACTGCATCCTATTTCTCTAAAGAGGGAAAGTATCCTACTCTCCAAGGCAGGCACACACAAACATCCACAAACATCCCCCCTCAAACACACACATACACATTTTACACACACACACACACATGCGTGCACACACACAGAGCATTTGTTTCTGCACAGAGTAGGCTCCCCAAGCACTTTGGAATATTTGAATATTGGGAAAAGAGAAATACAGAAAGTAATAATCCTCACCTGTGGAGTTTAAATCCCCAGAAGAGATCAGAAGCTCTGTGAGATCACCAGTTTTCAGGACAAAAGAGTACAAGCAAAGAGGAGGCAGGACTGAGGACTTAAGAACAACCAGGAGTATATACATACACAGCAGAGGCCATGAAGACCTTGTTGTGTAGATAAGATTGACAGGAACATGAGCTCATTAATATGCTTTCCAGCCTGACTGAGTAGATTCAGTTGAGGATCCAAGTATGCTTTTCTCAGATGGTCCCACACCCAGTTCAATCGGGCAACTGTCTGAACAATTCTGCAGCTTCAGTATTTATTTATTTATTTATTCAATCTTATATTCCGCTCCTCCCGGCAGGCTCGGGGCGGATCACAACATACAGTTAAAACATGCTGCATGTAACAAAGCCAAGCAGCCATACAATAAAAACGTAAAAACATAAAACAGTGTACAGAAGTAAAATTCAGAGGAGTTGCAAATTCCTTAGGACTCAGGGTACAGGACACACCAGAACAGACCAGTCTAATTAAAGGCCAGTCTGAAGAGGGCAGGCTTGCAAGCCCTTCGAAAAGGGGCAAGCTCTGGGATCGCTCGGGTGCTGTCTGGAAAGGGAGTTCCACAGCACCGGGGCCACCACAGAGAAAGCTCTCTGCCTGGTTGTGGAGAGATGGCAAGAGCGGATTGATGGAACAAGTAGCAGATTCTGTTCTTCTGAACGTAGTGATCTCGGGGGAACATACGGGGCAAGGCGGTCTGTAAGGATCTGTCGATTAGAGCAAGGAGTGCTCTTATCTTAGACCCTTCCAGCAACATAATCTCTGCCAGGTGTGGCCTTGGAGACGCACAGAGCTGGAAATGGGCCTTGGGCCACACCACACCAACATGAGAAACACCGGCATGAACATTGCTGACTCAGGAAGGATATGAGGAAATATCCACTGGACATTGTGAAACTGGGTCAAAGGGGATATGATGCAACCTCTGCTAGGCATTGCATGTCAGGGGGGTTGGGCTTTTGGGATGATGGACAGGTGATGGGGGTGTGGTTAGTATATAAGTTATGTTTGTTCCTGGTGAAGCCAGTTCTGGCTTCAAAGGTATGATACCTGGAATAAATCTTGTGGGATCGAGTTGCTGCCTGCGCGTCATCCTTACAGATAATCTCAGCGTTCATTACAGAAAAGCCAGAACTCCTATAAAGCCTATCGTGGAGAAATCTGCTGAGGGCTTGTCTTGTTTTGGGATGCCATCCGCAAGGTTGAAACCCTTTACAGAAGTGGAATGGGTGAGTCCCGAGGAGTTTTGGGAGGATGTGGATGAAGACGGTGCCGGGAAAGTAGGAGTATTCCCCGTTTGGATTTGGAAGACGGGTGGATGGAGCATACCTTCCTTAGGAGGAGAGGTGGAGGCTTCTGAGATGACTACCTACAAATTCTGCGGACCGTATGAGAAGGAGAGGACGAGGGAAAGGCCCAAGAAGTCCCAGCCTTCCTGGAAGGAGAGTGATGTGGGAAATGCCCAAGATGCACCCAGAGAAGCAGACTGCCAGAAGTCTGTTCAGGTGGGCTATGAATCCAGAGGAAGGGGGCAGCGAGGCCCCATTCAGAAGGATGTCCGGATGGCCGGAGGAACCAGAGAAGCTGTGCTGAGATGGGCCAGCTCAGGTGGATCCAGTTGTGCGCGGGACCAGAGAAGCTGCGGGGAAGAGTGCCCCAGCTCAGGTGGACCCAGTTGTGCGCGGGACCAGAGAAGCTGCGGGGAAGAGTGCCCCAGCTCAGGTGGACCCAGCGGAGTGGAGCAGGACCAGAGAAGCTGAGGGGAAGAGTGCCCCAGCTCAGGTGGACCTGGCGGAGTGTGGCAGCAAGGTCACGAAACCTGAATCACCATCAGAAGTAGAGGTGATGAGGTGCAGTATGAAGGCTGAAGAGACTGGGCAGGGGAGAGCCCAGTCTTCCGTATGGGACGAGTTGGTCCAGGAGTGGCAAGAATTAAAGAAAGCCTTTTATGATGGACGGCATGAAGTGAGTATACTTCTAAAGAGAATGGGAGCTTTGGAGGAGAAAGTTCGCCAGTATGAAGGAATGATTTTATGTCTCCCAGCCGAAGATGAGGGGCGTTTTGAGGACGCTTTAGAGGAAGACACTGTTGCTCCGGAGAAAGAGGCTCAGTCGGTTGACTTGGAGAACGAGCTTCCTAGGAGAGAAGCGGCAGGGGAATACCTGTCTTTTGATGTCCCGGCCTGCCGAGAAGGGGTAAGAAGTGGGCCTGTTTTAACTGCAGAGGTTGTTTTACCGGCAACCGCCGAGTGGATGGCTGAAGCAGTTGAACAGTGTCCTGAAAAAATGGGGTTGGAAAGTTTGTCCCCTAGTTTGCTGTCGGCCCCGGCGGATGCCTATATTCAATGTGTTGGGATTTCAATTGCCTGGTCTGCAATGTTACTCTTTCTGGGCTTGGAAGATAAGACTGCTGCGGAAGGAGGCCAGGTGGTTTGTGTGTTCTCCGAAGGGGAGGAAAAGAAGCCCCTTTGCGAAGAGTATATTTCAAAAGGGCCAGCAGTGCTTCAGGAAGAGGCCCAGCCTTTGCCAGAAGGGAAAACCGATAAGCCTGCCAAGGTTGCTGTGGAGACGAAGCTGCAGGGAGATAAGACTGGAATGTCTCTCGGCTTGGAAAGTGTGGGGAAGGCTTCTCAGCCGGAGAAGTCTGAAAAGTGGCTAGAAGATCCCTTCCTTCGAAGCGTTTCAATCACACTTGCCTGGTCTGTTGCTTTGTGGTGCCTGTGCGTGAGTGGGAATTCCCATCAAGTTTGTGAGCTCCCTGAAGAGAAGGAGCCGGCCGTGCTGATGGAAACAGTAGGAAGAGATGCCTTCATTTCGGAGTGCAGTTGGGAGGTTTCGCCTACTGAGAGGGTGTTGGTTGATCCTGTCCTGAACAAAGATTTCCAGTGCAGTAAGGTCCTGAGTTCGGGAGGAGAAGCTGTTCCAGAAATGGCAGAGCTGTTCCAGAAGGGTCCTTTTAGGACCAAACAAATTATGTCACTCGGGATGGGGTGGTTGATGGGAACCTTTGGAAAAGGTTTAACCAGGGTGCCAATGACTGAACTTTGGGCAAAGAAGATGGCTGAACTGTGGGAGCGTACCCTTGCTGAGTTGAGGAGCGGACTTGGCAACATACTGAACTTGGGGCTTCCAGCAATTGAACTACATTCCGGCGTTTTGGTAATAGCCGAGTTGGGTTTGAACTTGGGGGTTGGCATGGTGAGAGAAATGTATATGCCCTGCCTGATGGTGTTTTCTTGGGGAGAGAAAGTGTTCTGGGAGTCAACAACAACAACAACAATTTTATTGATTAGCCAGAAGCCATATCAAATACACACAGAACACAGACACATTGCAATGATTCTAAAAACAATCTGAGGAGAATTCTAGACCATTACATCAATTAAACCCCCCTTTTGCCCAGCAGGAGGGATTCTAAGGGAGGTGGTAACAATTCACAGGTCCTCATCTCAACACAATTTATTCCAATTGCATCTATGTAATCAGATCTTAGTTTCATGGCTTTACAGAGAAAACGAGCAGTAGCATCTGTTATCAGCTTGTTGGAGCCGGCCAGCAGAAATGAGACTTTTGCTAGAGGGTCCCAATGATTTTTTTCCACGAGAAATATCTCTAGCAGTTGTTTTCTCTCTATTTGATAGATTTTGCAATAGAGCAGAAGATGAGTTAGATCTTCGATCTCAGGGGCACCACAAATACAGATACGCTCTTCATAGGGAATTTTCTTGAACCTCCCATATCTCACCATTGAATCTAATTGCTGTTCTGGGAGTCAGATGTAACTTAAGAGAAACCCCATATGTAGTTGGGTCAGAATTGTAAGTGCTGGAATCATGACTGGATTGTATGACATTGAAGTGTTTAAAGTTATGTGCTTAATTAATATTTATATATTAATTATATATATTTAAAGTTTGCACATTGAGGGATTTTAGAAATGTATAAGTTGATGCTTATTGAAGCAGTATTCATGTTTGTTATGCAGTTTGTGGGTTTAATATGGTTATTTTCATGTATGTAAGATGTTCCCATAATGCATTCACGAACTGGGGTTTAGGCTAGATACATGTGTTGCAAGGATGCTTAGAAAGGCGCATTAGCGTTTCACTGTTTAATAATGAATCTTTGTAAGTGTGTGTTTTATTATGTCTAGATGAGTGTTAATGGGTTTGTCTTTCAAAGAGGTGTTTTGCTCAGGCTTTTGTCCTTTGGCAGAGGATTGAGAGAAGAGTTTTGTTTCATGGGCTAATTGAGGGGTACTTTCCTTTCTTTAGTGTTAGGTGGAATAAGAGTTAGATTTATGTATATGTCGCTCAGAGTGGATGTTTCTTTTCCCACGTGAGTGATGACTTAGTTAGATTAGGCAGATGTTAATTATGAGTAGGGAGTTATAGTTTTCCAGGTTCCTCTTGCCATGTGAGGAGATGTATTAGTTTGTTCATGGATCAAGGGGTTATAAGATGGTGTGATAGCTTTAGGGTGCATGTGGATGCTGTTTGCCGCGTGATGAATTATAGTTTAGTGAGTGCTTCTTGTTGAGGAGGAAGGAGGGCTGGATTGTTTGTAGTTTGTCCTCCTCTGTACTTGAAAGAATAGGTACAGTCTTTGTTGGTGCCTGCGGAGCAATGTAGCCTTAAAGTTGGTAGGTGCTAATTGCGGCAGGAAGGTTATTTTGGCGTTAGAATTGGTTAAGTTGAGGTGTAGTCTCCTGTTGAGTTTGCCAGGAGGACAGGTTTTGTTGTAGTTGTTGTTCCTCAGATTAGAGTTAGGTCATATTAGACTTAGCTTTGATGGTGTGTGTAGTTTGATATAGGTGTTTTGTTCCTGCGTCATGGGACTTTGGGGTTGTTAGTGATTTATAGTTTTCTTATGCCTCGTGGCTGAGTGCCAAGAGGGGTAGATTGGTAGAGGGAAAGTTTGTCTCTTGACTTCAGAGGAGTTAGGTTGCAGGGTAATTGGTAGCCTTTGTTACTGCCTGCTGAGTATTGTCTGGAGGAAATTTTGGTGTTAATTCGTTTTGTATTTGATTGTATAGAGGATTGTAGTTTGGGTGGTACCTCCTGCCATTGCAGTAGAGGGGATTGTAGTTTTCCCAAGTGCCTTTTGCCAAGGTGGCAAGGATAGTGGGTTTCTTTGTGTGGTTTGCTTGACATAGTTGAATTGGTCCTGTGCAGTTTGTAGGCGTTGTAGTTTGTTGGGGTCTCCTGCTTTTGCGGGGAGATAGTTAAAGTTGGTTGTAAGCCAGTAGAGTTGTGTGGATGCAGGTCGCTTTATGTTCCCACGTGGAGTGACTTGGTTAGAGGATTAGCTTCAGGGCTAGTTTAGTAGGGAATGATGTTATCTCCTGTTGAGTCTGCCAGGAGGGAATTGGTTGAGGATCGTATGGGTTCAGGAGTGGATGTGTGCAGGATACCTAGACGCAGATGCTCATACCTGCGTTCCAGGGCCAGTTTGTTGTTGAGTCGGGATTAATGTATAGTCTAATAGGATAGATATGGTTGTGTAGTTTTGTACCTGGTGCCTCCTGCTTTTGCAGTGGAAGGTATTGGGAGTTATGGGGTTTGGAATTTTGATTGTGTGGTTTTAATTTATACCATAAGGATGCGCAGTTGATTTGTCCTTGTGCAATGTATTGTTAGGATTTGTAGTGGTCAGTAGTTACATGGGAATTATAGTTTGCGGGTTAGTACCTCCTGCTATGGCAGTGGAGAGAGGAAGTTGTTTAGATTTAGGTGGTAGCCGAAGATAGGATTTGGCCTTGAACAAACTGGACATTTGTGAGAAAGGAATGTTTGATTGTTTGAGAGTGGCTGAGATGGCTGCCTATTATAGAGTTAGTCACAACTTTTGTTTAGTGTTAGAATAGGATTTGGATGTTAAAGTTGAATGGTATTCTTGGGTCCTTTTCCTCACAGGGGGGAGGGGGGAGAGTATTTTGTAAGGATCTGTCGATTAGAGCAAGGAGTGCTCTTATCTTAGACCCTTCCAGCAACATAATCTCTGCCAGGTGTGGCCTTGGAGACGCACAGAGCTGGAAATGGGCCTTGGGCCACACCACACCAACATGAGAAACACCGGCATGAACATTGCTGACTCAGGAAGGATATGAGGAAATATCCACTGGACATTGTGAAACTGGGTCAAAGGGGATATGATGCAACCTCTGCTAGGCATTGCATGTCAGGGGGGTTGGGCTTTTGGGATGATGGACAGGTGATGGGGGTGTGGTTAGTATATAAGTTATGTTTGTTCCTGGTGAAGCCAGTTCTGGCTTCAAAGGTATGATACCTGGAATAAATCTTGTGGGATCGAGTTGCTGCCTGCGCGTCATCCTTACAGATAATCTCAGCGTTCATTACAGCGGTCCCTTAGGTACGTAGGCCCTAGACCGTGTAAGGCCTTAAAGGTTAACACCAACACCTTGAAGGCAATTCGGTACTCAATAGGAAGCCAGTGCAGTTGCCGGAGGATGGGAGTAATGTGCTCCCTCACTGGTGCTCCCACCAGCAAGCGAGCAGCAGCATTCTGCACCAGCTTGAGTTTCCGAATTGTCGACAACAGGAGGCCAACGTAGAGGGCGTTACAGTAGTCCAGTCTCGAGATGACCGTCGCTTGGATCACCGTGGCCAGATCGTCCCCGGACAGGTAGGGCGCCAGTCGCCTAGCCTGTCGTAGATGGTAAAACGACGTTTTGCTGACCATGGAGACACCCAAGCTCTTAACAAGGGATGACAGGCTAAGTTGCTCGCCATCCAGGGTAGGCAATCGGCACTCATCCAGCCCAGGGCGACCAGGCCACAAGATCTCCGTCTTCAACGGGTTCACCTTCAGCCGGCTGGCATGCAGCCAACCAGTCACGGCTTCGAGGCATAGATGGAAACAATTGGGTACGGTGTCCGGCCTGCCATCCATTCTCAGCAAAAGCTGGGTGTCATCAGCATACTGATAACACTCCAGACCAAACGGGCCAGCTGGGCCAGGGGGCGCATGTAAATGTTGAATAATAAGGGGGAGAGGATGGCCCCCTGGGGGACCCCACAGCTTAGTGGGAGCCTCCCGGAGACCTCCTCACCCCCCACCACACGTCTTGGAGGAAGGAGGCCACCCATTTAAGGGCAGTCCCCCTAACCCCAGTCACGGCTAAATGGTGGGTCAACAAGGCATGATCTACGGTATCAAACGCTGCTCTTAAATCTAACAAAACAAGCAGAGCTGATCCACCCTGGTCCAGTTGGCGGCGAAGTTGGTCTGTAATGGCGACAAGCACGGTCTCCGTCCCATGCCCAATACGGAAGCTGGACTGTGTCGTCTAAGAACTGCTGCAGCTGATCCGCTGCTGCCCTCTCAATCACCTTGCCTAAAAATGGCAAGTTGGAAACAGGTCGGTAATTGGAGGGAGCCGAAGGGTCTAAATTCGGCTTCTTCAGCAGCGGTCTTACCATTGCCTCTTTCAATCCCCCCTCAAGGGAGCTGTTGATAATCTTTCCCAGGGGGCCTTGTAGCCCCTCCCGGCAGGATCTAACAAGCCAGGAGGGGCACGGGTCGAGGGAGCAGGTAGTTGGTCTAGCTGCAGCAAGTAACTTATCGACAGCTGCTGCATCCAGCAGTTGGAAACGGGTGAAGGTGGGCCCGTCGAGTGGCAGCAGAGTCTCGAGTTCACTCACTGTATCAAGAGTGGCTGGAATATCCCGGCGGAGAGTCGAGATCTTGTCAGCAAAATAGTTCTGGAAAGCCTCAGCTGTTCGAGGCAAACCCCTATCATTTGGGACAGTTGGGATTGTTGTCAAAGACCGAATTATCTTTAAAAGTTGAGCTGGGCGTGAACTGGCCGACTCTATCAAGGAAGAGTAGTAGACTTTTTTGGCTTCCCTGATAGCTTGCTCATAAACCTCTTTAAACTGTTTATAAGGTGATCTCGATGCTCCGTCACGGAGGCTCCGCCACACGTCCTCTAGCTGTCTCTTCCTCCGTTTCATTGCCCGCAACTCCTCGGTGAACCAAGGCGAGCGATTTCTACGGGGGATGAGAGAGCGTCTGGGGGCGATCTCGTCTAAGGCAGCAGAAAGACCGATGTTCCAACATTCCACTTGCCCGTCGACTGAGTCGCTGGGGAGTTCCAAGTCCCTCAGAGCATTCAAGAACCTAGTGGGTTCCATAAGTCTCTTCGGGCGAACCAAAATAGGTTCAGCACCCTTACCGAGTGGGGAAGCCATTTCAAGACAGACTTCCAGGACACTGTGATCCGATCATGGAACCTCCGTTATAGAGGCTGGGATCACTTGAATTCCGGCCGCGAAGATCAGATCCAGGGTGTGCTCGGCCTGGTGCGTGGGACCGGTCTTACAGAGTGAGAGTCCTAGTGTCTCCATGGTAGACACTAGGTCCATGGCTGCTGTTGAAGGGGAGATGGTGTCGGCGTGGACATTGAAGTCCCCCAACACAATAAGTTTAGGGAACCTCAATGCCCACTCCGAGACCATCTCCAGCAGCTTAGGTAGACTCCCTGTTGGCGCATTGGGTGCTCAGTACACCAACAGGAAGGCTACGCTCTCACTAGAGTCCCACACCAGGCCCGCACACTCCATTCCTGGAATGTTCGCCATCGGAATCGTCCTGGAATTAAAATTTTCTCGACTGAGAATGGTGACACCTCCCCCCGTCTCTCTGTCCTCATCTGGTAACTAGCAACAAACCCCGGAGATGTTAGCTCGTTATCAGAGAGTTGGAGTTGGAAGTAAGTGAAGATTGCATGTCAAATTTGCCCACTCACAGGATTGTCAGAACCTTAATTCATCGTGATGGAATGTACCAAATCAACCAAGTCAATGCATCACTTCTGGTATTATATTGTAGCCTGTTAGGTGCTTGGTTTGTTCACTGTGTTCAGTGTTCATAATCCCAGGCAACTAGCAGCATCAAAAGATTTATTAGTTCCCTATTGGTACCATGATGATGCAAAGCTGGCATAACTTGGGACCAAAGTGGTACAGAAATTTAGCAGCATAACTGCTTTGGGTAAAATGAACTAGGAAAGGCACAGGCAGAACCTCAGGGTCTCACCTCAGGGAGATAGAGCAGAATATAAATAAAGTTTTATTAAAGAAGCTTGAGTTTGTTGAACTGGGACTTCAGGTGATAATTTGGACTACATTGTATAAGTTCTCTATTGGTTCTCCTATTTCAGCCAAACTGACAGTGCCACATGTGTACAAGTGTACGACATATGCAACACCTGTGTGAAATGTGGGAATGAGAATAGATGGGTTCATTGCACAAATTTCTTAATCCACCAAAGAATAGCTACAAGGGGTGGGGCCTTCTCTGTAACAGCACTCATCCTATGAAATTTTCCTACCAATAAGAGTTCACCAAATCCCATTGTTCTATTGTATATAGGAATAGGATTTTACACCCCTCATCTGTTGTCAATGTTGTGAATGAGCCTCTAGTTGCTACAGGTAGTAACATGGAGGGAGGTGTGGAGACAGTAACATCAAGCAATAGCTCAGTTTGGGGCACGGCTCTGAATGACCAGGCTCCTACAGCTGGAGTAAAGAGGGTGGCTAGTGACTCGAGCATTAATGAAGACAATGAACAAAGGAGGAAATCCAGCATTTACTTAGGGAGCCTTCTGAGTCTGGCTCTTTTGAGGGTTTCACAGGGAATGCAGAATTGCAGTCAGAGGAAAGTGATACCGATCTGGATTCGGCCTTGGTGCAGGAGGTGAGGGATGTATGTAATGCAGACTCGGGGACCAGCACGTTTCTGGGGTTCCAGATGGACCGGGACTGGCCGTCTTCGCATTCTGAGGCTGAGGGGGTCCCTTTAAGCCAAGAAGAGCTTTGGCTGGCTTGGAGATCTGGGCCTGATGCTACAGCTGCAGGGAATAGGAATGCCGAGGCTTTGGAGCTGGGTGGGGTCTCTGAGGACTCTGATTGAAAGTCCTATAAGAATTATGAGTATTTGGCTTGATCCCTGCAGTGGTCAAGGAGTTATTATTGTTCTAGCTCATGCATCCTGGTTCCTGGTATTCTTGTTCCTGATTTCCAAGACTACTCGTGAGTTATTGGGTTCTTTATTCATTCTGTGTTCTTGGGAGAGCTGCTATGGCAGCTCTAGCTGATTTGGGGAAAAGGTGGGGGGTTTCTGGATTTATGTCTACTGTTTTGTTTAGCTACTGCCGTGTGCCTCTTGATCCTCGTGTGAATACTGTGAGTGGCTGCTACTGAACTGGGTATAGTATTACTTGGAGGGAGACAGATGCTGGGTGGTATGGGGGGCTGCAAGTTATGTGTTTGTTAATATACTTAGCTCCTGTTCGACCCAGTGACGTCTCCTCCTTATCCTGATTGATTTTCTCTTACCTGACGACCTCGGACCGGTGACTGATTTCGCTTCTTGAACATTCCTCTACTAGAGATTACAGACGGATGTCTGCTATTTGCTTTGAAGTTCTTTTCTCTCCGGCATTTTTGGTTTGGGGGTCCTGGGTTTAGTGTGGGTTTTTCTCCAGCCGACGAAAGGCTATTTTTTGTTAGCCCAACTCCCATGTCTTGTTAAATAAACATTTTTTATCCTTTTCTACTCCCGGACTTTATTGCTGCCATAGCTGGGTCACAACAGTCAAAGTGCAGTTCCTAGCACTCCTTATCACTGGCTACACTGGCTAGGGCTGCTGAGACTTGCAGTTCAATAATATGTGGAGAACTTAGGCAATGCTCATGGATTCTGGAAGGTGACGTATAAAACATCTGGAAGGTCAACTGTTGAGAACTTGTGCTTTATGGAAACTGGTCTAATTAAATAGAGAAGAGAAGGAAGAGAAGACGCCGGAAGTCCCACCCATAAAACCCCGTTCTCGACACTCCCCAGTATCGCGTGAGCTCGACCTTAAAGGTAAACAACCAAGAATAAATAAGGGGACTAGAAGAGACCGAGCGCCTAGCAACAACTCAGCGGAGGAGGCAGCGACGGGGAGGAAAGAGGCTTCCAAAACTAGGATCAAGCCCATAGGAGACTGAAGGAGCTGGCAGGAGCTGGCAGGAGCGGAGGAAGGAGGAAGGAGGAAGGACAGAAGCACACTCAAGGGGTGCAGCCAACGATATAGAGGTAAGAACTCCAACTGCTCTGACACTGCTTGTGCACAATCAACCTAGCTTTGACCCAATTAAACGAATAGCTACTACTGAGAGAGAGAACAACTATAATAAAAAAGAAGCAAGCACATTTAACCAAGATCATCCGGACAAGACCATGCATTCCTCCAGGGGGAGAGCGGGTCAAGCATCCAAACTACCAGAAAGGAGATCGTCTCTGCATGAAGACCCAGGTTTCAGAGACCTGCTACAAGAAATCCGTGCAATTGCACAAAGGCAGGACACCCAACATCGGGAGCTGCAGGCAGAGATCAGGAGTATGGAAAAGAACATCACCGGGGACCTGAAAATATTGAAAGAAGACATGGACAAAATGAAAGCAGACAATCAAAGACTGATGAAGACACAAGCCAAGCTGGAGACCAAGGTAGACAGAGTGGAGACAACCACACAAAAACTACAAAACCAAGTGGAAGGCTGGAGAACAGGGCGTTGGAGTACCAACTTCGCATTAGAAACTTGGTAGAAACAAAGGGGGAAAACCTCAAACAAATCATAATAGACATTATTGCGGATCTTACGGACACCAACGCCGCCGTAGTAGGCAATGATGTGGATAGGACCTATAGGTTAAATACGGATTATTCAAAAAGGAATAACACACCCAAAGACACCATAGTGACATTTGCCAGAAAAAGTTTCAGGGATGAGATACTTCAAAGAGTGGCAAACCAATCAATCTACTACAAAGAACAGAAAATTATAATCATGAAGCAAGTCTCACAGCAGACCCTGGCGAAAAGAAGAAAATATAATTTCTTAACAGAGGAGTTAAGGAAAAGGAGGATCCGGTTCCGGTGGGAACGTACCGAAGGTCTCACAGTGACATTTAAGGACAGGAAGTATTGGCTCAATATGGTCGAGAAAGCGAGGGCATTCATGCAAGATCACCTTCAGGGAAAAAAACAAGACTCGCCTAGACGGAATAACAAGCAATGGAGGGAGCCATCCAACAAACAGGAAAAAACAACAGGTGAAGCGAAACAGGAGAGAGAGAGGGTAGAGGAGGAAGAAAAAGAAGGCCAAATAGACGAAGAAGTAGGTGTGGAAGAGCTGGAGAAAATTGATTCCCCGGGAAGAAGCCTACAAAAAAATCTGAAAAGGCTACGAAAATTCTCCCCAGAGAACTACCAGCTGGTAGCCCTTCAAGAGCGCTCACTGAAGGACAGCTCCGAAGAACTGCAGTATGGCGACTCTTAAGGTCTTTTCAAACAATATCAACGGCTGGAATTCACCGAATAAAAGAAAATGAGTCTCTGAATACCTAAGGAAACAGAATTATGATATAATTGCCCTCCAAGAAGTTCACATCGCCAGCAGGCACACAAAATTATTAGAACAACCCAAACTGGGGAATCTCTTCTACTCGGTGAGCGATGAGAAGAAAAGAGGGGTCGCGACATATGTGAATCCAAAATTTTCAGCTGAACTACTTTTTAAAGATATGGTGGGGAGATACTTGGGAATAAAGATTGAAGTCAATTGTCAAAAAATACTGGTTTGTAATGTTTATTGCCCTAATGGGCCCAAAATGAAATTTATTGGAGAGCTTAAGAGACAGATAGAAGAGCAAGAATTTGATGAACTAATCGTCCTGGGGGATTTCAATGGGGTGGTAGACATCACAGTAGACAAAACCCACAAACCAACAGGACACACCTTACCAAAAAAAAGGGAGGAAGTAGCCAACTTCCAAAACGCTTCATACAAACATTGGAGGGCATGGGTCTGGAGACATGGGCGTGGAGACATTTAAACAACACCGAGAAGGACTATACCTTCCTATCAGGCAGACACGCGGTCTGGACCCGAATAGATATGATTTGGGTTACTAAACAACTGGCTACACAAACTAAAAAAGTTAAAATTCTATCGAACCTCTTCTCAGACCACTGTGCAGTGGAACTGAGCCTTATAGGGAAAAAATCTGAATTCAGATGGAGGCTAAGGTCTACTCAGGAAAGCCCAAGACGTGGAACTTATTGGGAACCAGCTAAAAGAGTATCTAGAAATAAATAAAGGAGGGGGATACAAGTAAAATAATACAATGGGAGGCAATGAAGGCCGTGATGAGGGGCAACCTCATACAATTAAATAGCAGGAAAAAGAAACAAAGAAACAAAAAGGAGCAGGAAATCATACAAGGAATAACGGAACAAGAAGGGATCCCGAAGAGAAAGCCATCAAGCAAAGGAGCTACAAATACATTAAATATGTTAAAGAAACAACTACAGCTCCTTCAAACGGAGGAGGTAGAGAGGAAGCTCAGATACGTAAAAGTCAATTACTTTCAAAAAGCCAATAAAATCGGAAAATGGCTCGCAAAGAAGTTGAAAGACACAAAAAAATCATAAACTCATCACTAAAATAGAAAGTGAAGGCAAAATCCTCACTCAAGAGGCCTTCAACAAATTTTACCAGGAATTGTATAAAAAAGAAAAGGTACCGAAGGAAGCCATAACAGAGTACATCAGCAATTTGAGTATTCCTAAAATCTCAGAGAAACAAAGAGAGGCCCTGAACAGCCCGATAACCATAACCGAAATCGAGAAAGGCATTGACGAGCTAAAACCCAATAAGTCCCCGGGCCCAGATGGCTTCACCGCCATCTTCTATAAAACATACAAAAAAGAACTGAGCCCTATCCTTCTAGAAATATTTAATGGAATCAGGGAGTCAAAAGAAATCCCCGAAACATGGGAAAGAACAAACATCACATTAATACATAAAGAGGGAACAGATATGAATCAGGTCAGGAACTACAGACCGATCTCCTTAATCAACACTGATTACAAACTTTTCTCCGCCATAATAGCAAACAAGTTTAAAGGATTCCTCAGGGAATGGATCTTACCAGACCAAACGGATTTCCTCCCAAACCGCCACTTAAAAGAAAACACAAGAACAATTATAGACATCTTAGAATATTACGAGCGGCACGATGAAAAAAAACTGGCTTTACTATGTATCGACGCAGAAAAAGCGTTCGATAAAGTCAATTGGGATTTTATCAAAATACTCATGAAAGAAATCGACATTGGCTACCACTTCCAAAATATAATTGAGGCCCTATATAAGAAACAGGAAGCCACACTGATAATCAACGGGGGAGAAAGCCGTAAAAAGATTCAGATAAATAGAGGGGTCAGACAGGGATGCCCCCTCTCACCATTAATATTCATTCTAGTAATGGAAGTGTTGGTAGGAGAAATCAATCGGGACGAGACTCTGAGAGGGACACAGATCTTGAAACAACACTATAAAGTAAAGGTCTATGCAGACGATATCGTCTGCATAATAGAAAACCCCCTCCACAACATAGAGGGCTGGATAAATAAATTCGAAATATTTGGAAAATTAGCTGGATTCAAACTAAACAAACAAAAAACAAAATTTCTCACCAAACACCTGAACGAAAAAGAAATAGGCTCACTACAAGAGAAAACTGGACTACTGGTAGTCCAGGCATAACACTGACGGCGAGTAATATACAACTCCTGAAAAACAACTATGAAGCCATGTGGAAGTCAGTACAAAAGGACTTTGACAGATGGAAATATCACAAAATATCGTTATTAGGAAGAGTGGCAGTAGTCAAGATGTCAATCCTGCCAAAACTTCTATTCCTGTTTCAGACAGTCCCAATTATAAGAAACGACCATCTATTCAAAAAATGGGAAAATAACACCAGGAAATTCATCTGGGAAAATAAAAGGCCAAGGATAAATTAAAAAGCCATGGCTGATGAGAGAAAACGAGGGGGATTGGGACTTCCCAATTTCAGGATATATTACGAAGCATGCGGCCTGATGGCGATGAGAGAATGGGCCTTCCCCCAAAACCCCAAACTATCGTTATTAGAAGGGCATGACTTAAGAGCCGGGTGGCACGCCTATCTGTGGTTTGACCGAAGGAAGGTAGAGAAGAACTTCAGCCACCATTATATAAGGGCTTCCCTGATCAAGATTTGGGAAAGGTATAAGCATAGACTATTCCGCCATACACCATTATGGATTTCCCCCACAGAGGCCCTGCGGAAAAAAGAACTCGCAAGCAATGAATGGCTCACCTACAAACAAATCCTCGAAATGCAAAATAACAACCAGTGGAGAATAAAAACAATGGAAGAACTAAAGCAGGTAAGCCCGACCTTAACATGGCTACAGTACCACCAAATCCATGAGAGATTCAAAATGGACAAGAAGATAGGCTTCGCGGCAGATGACCTCTGGGAACCCGCCATCAAGAAGAAAAAGAAAAATATCAGTGCGTTATACAGACTACTTCTAAGATGGGCATCAGAGGAAGAACAAATAAAGGACTGCCACGTAAAATGGGCGCAGGATTTAGGACATAATATACAACTACACCAATGGGAAGAAATATGGGTTAAGAAACTCAAGTATACCGCCACTACAGAGGTAACAGAGAACTGGATTAAGATGCAGTTCCGGTGGCATCTGTACCCAACGAAGGTTGCCAAATTCCATCAGGGGCGCTCCAACAGCTGCTGGAAGTGCAGGAAAGAACCAGGTACTTATCTCCACCAATGGTGGAAATGCAAGAAGGTCAAAAGATTCTGGTCAGCTATACATGGGGCAACACAAAAAATCTTAAAAACTAAATTCACCTTCGACCCACAACATTACCTATTGGGCATTTCCAACCGAACCTTAAACAACAATCAGGACAAACTACTTTTCATCCTAGGGGCCTGTGCAAGAATAGTACTGGCAAGGTACTGGAAAAAGAAAGCAATCCCCACATTGGAAGAATGGTTACTAAAGGTATTGGATATGGTGCAAATGGACTCTCTCTCTCAGAAACTGAATAACACAAAAGAGAAAACAGATTGGCTGGGACTCAAGACCTACATCCAAAACAGAGGAAACATAGTTAAGATAGATTTAAACGAATTATAAATCATCTCCAGAATGAACACAGGAGAAGAGGAAACGGAGGCACGAAGAGACTACGATACTGAAACTCAAAATACAGTCTCTGGGAATTCCTTGGGAAGTTCACTTTTAACTGTCTCCCCCCTGCCCTCCCCCCCATTGCACACTTCCCCCTCCCCGGCACCTCCCCATCCCTAACCTTACCTACCCACCTACCCACCATCCCTGTGCTATATGTGTATATATGGAAAAAACTAATAAAAACTATTATATATAAAAAAATAATATATGGAGAATTTCACTATTCCAATCCTCGGCCTCTTGTTTTAGGCACCTGGAATACTTTCATTTGTGTTCGTCCATTCAGGCTTGAAGCTAGCACCACTGGTGTATTATGCCCTAGCCTTCTGGATGTTTTGGACTTCAACTCCCGGAAGCTCAACCAACTTAGGCAATGCTCATGGATTCTGGAAGGTGACGTATAAAACATCTGGAAGGTCAACTGTTGAGAACTTGTGCTTTATGGAAACTGGTCTAATGAAATAGTTTATATATTTAAGGGCCCCATCACACACACAAGCATTTATCCACTATAATTAATTTTAAAATGCTGTGACTGCCTCCTGGAGAAACTGCTCATCCAGAGATGCCCTGGGCCTCCCTAAACTACAAACCCCATAATTCTGCAGGAGACAGTCACAGCATTTAAAGTGGATTACAGTTGATAAATGCTCGAGTGTGATGAGGCCCTATGACAAACCTAGGGGCAGTAATTGGGGTGGGGAGGAATTATAAATTGTGCAATTATGGATAGCTTTTGTTCCCTTCTTTCCAGTCACACATACACATACATGGCAGCTTTCAGGATTATTCAAAAATCCTTTCTGGATTAGTCACCCTTGATCCTTTCCAACCAGAGCTCTCATGCTGATTTTAAAGTGCTACCTGGACTATCAGTTTTAACTAATTGGTGACATCATTGAGGGCAAGTGGGGACAATTCACAGTGTGGGAGAGAATAATACACTTGTTGGCAACCTTTGTCATGTGAAGTGACATAAAATAAAAAGGCACATATGGTTTAGTTATTATTTGAAGAGGTAGCACAGTAAAAATTATGAATAATTTCTGCTCACAGTAATTGTTTTCTTTACGTTTTCCTTGAGTCTCTAGACCAGCAATGGCAAATCTAAGTGGGAGTGCCCAAACTGGGGGAGAGAGGCACTCAGGTGGTGGGGAACTGGGATGAGGGGTGAGTGTAGGGACAAGTAGGGGCAGGAAAGCCAGCAGTCAAGAAAGGAGGTGAGTGGCAGGAGAGTAGCAGGCAGGTGGCATGCAGCAGGTGAATGGCTGGTGAACAGCAGATGAGTGAGCAAGGAGGGTAGGCAAGTGAGTGTGCGAGAGGGGTGGGTGAGCAGGAAGGTGGCAGGTGATGGCTTGCATTACAGGAGAGAGGGCTCCGTGTGTCCCTTCTCGTACGTGCACCATAAGTTTGCGAACATTGCTCTACACTCTTATGCTATTGTAATCTTCACTCATATCCATTTCAAACTGAAGTATCCAGAACTAAACATATTCTCTACATGGGCAATCTTGGACAAGGCTCTTACCATCAGAAAGAATGTTCAGCATCTATTAAATCCTTTTATTTTGGCTCTATTTCTGAATTTCACATTTCAAGGTCAGCAATGCATTAGGAATAAACCACCCTGATGTACTCAATCTTTTGGAAAAACTCAACTGAAAGAGGATTGCCAAGTTGGATGAGAGATATGACATAGTTCCAACTCTGGAGTTCTTGAAGAAGGACAAGGTAGTTCACAGCTCCAGCAAGCAGGATGAAAGTATCAGACTTCTATCATCTTCCAGACCCAAAATTTCAGCCACAGCAATCTACTTGCAATGTGGCTACTGCCTTCCTACTGGAGAGAAAGATGAACAGGAGAATACAGCAGTGTTTAGTACTGTTCTTCTCACCATCTATGGCTACAGGTTTGGGCTTGGAAAATGAAAGGTACCTTTATCTGGCTTCATGCTTAATCTGTTGAGGGTTAAAGTTAAAGGGGCGCTGTCCTGCAACCAATCTTACAATGCTACACTGAAATAAATCAAAGACCTCACTGTTCAGTCTATTAGAAAAACTCATTTAAGAAAATGGAAAAGACAATAACTCAGTCTTGAAATACTGTGGGTCTTTGGCATTCACTAGGGCTTGGGTCCAGGGTATCTTGTAGATTTCCAAATCCATAGATGCTACAGTTGTGTAGCAAAATAGCCTCCCTTACATAAAATGGCAAAATCAATGATTTTTCAATGAAACATTTTGAGAAAATATTTTTTGAATATATTTAATCCATAGATGTAGAACATAAGGATATAGAGCAGGGGTGGGCAACTATTTTTTCCAGGGGGCCACATGAGAGCCAAAAAATATTATGGAGGGCCGCACCTAAAGGCGGAACTACATGCTAATCTACATAATTTATTTATTTATTCACTTACTATATTTACTGTATATTACACATCATTAATATTAACATATTAATATATCAAGAAATATTCATATATTATTAGTATTAATATCATAATTATTATATTATAGTATATATATATAAACATAATATATTGAAATTATAATATATAACATTATATTATATTATTTATTATATTATTTTATTATTGTTATAAAATTATTATACAATAATAATAAAAACCACTAAAATAAAATAATGCTTCCTTATAGTCCCCTTCTCTGGAGATTTTTATGCAGAGGCCAGGCAGGAGAGGCAAGCCAGAGGCCCTTAGGCGGGCCGGATAGAATCAGCCAAAGGGCCGCATCCGGCCCCCGGGCCGCAGTTTGCCCACCCCTGATATAGAGGCTGCCTGTATAGCACGATGCTTCTTCTTGATCCAAGTTAATCTCCAGTAGGGTGTTTTGATATTAGAGGCAAAGATGAAATACTTTGGCCACATAATGAGAAGACAGGAAAGCTTGAAGAAGACAATGATGCTGGGGGGAAATGAAGGAAAAAGGAAGAGGGGCCGACCAAGAGCAAGATGGATAGATGATATCCTTGAAATGAATGGCTTGACCTTGAAAGAGCTGGGGGTGGTGATGGCCGACAGGGAGCTGTGGTGTGGGCTGGTCCATGAGGGCATGAAGAGTCGGAAGTGACTGAATGAATAAATAACAACTGCGTGTTTTGGTTCAATAATGATTCTCACACCAATGTGTGGCCTTGCCAATGCTTGACTGTTTCTAAAAGATAAAGTCAACTACCAGGAGTCTGATTTGGACTGCTATGTATTTTGTTTTCTCTGCAAGTGTACATTCCTTACCAATAGAAGAAAGCTGAACTCCTAGGATGGATTAGACGCATGAGAGTACTCTACTCACCAATGGTTGTTCTTCTGGGAAAAGTTAACCAGTTACAGTATGTATTTCAGGGTTCTGTCCTGGGTCCAATATTGTTTATCATTTTTATCAATGACTTAGATGATGCATGCTTATTTATTTATTTATTTATTTATTTCTTCAGTCTTGTATTCCGCTCCTTCCTGCAGGCTCGGGGCGGATAACAGTAAAATACACATGGGCAGCATGTCACAGACATGCAGTCCGACAATAAAAACATAACAGGTTAAAAACATAGTTTGACATGTCACGAGGTATAAGGAAAATACAGAAGTATACGACATACTGTCCGTCAGGGTTTAGTTGAACGCGAGTTCAAAAAGGGCGGTCTTGCAGGCCTTTCTAAAAGGGGCTAGTTCCGAGATAGCTCGGGCACTGTCCGGCAAAGAGTTCCACAGCGCTGGAGCTGCCGCTGAGAAGGCTCTCTGGCGAGTCGCGGATAGATGGCAGGAGCGGACAGATGGTATGGTCAGCAGATTCTGTTCATCTGACCGCAGTGATCTCGGGGGGGTACGCAGGCCCTAGGCCGTGTAAAGCCTTAAAGGTCAATACCAACACCTTGAAGACAATTCGGTACTCGATGGGAAGCCAGTGCAGTTGCCGGAGGATGGGCGTAATGTGCTCCCTCACTGACGCGCCCGTCAGTAAGCGGGCGGCGGCATTCTGCACTAGCTTGAGTTTCCGAAGTGTCGACATGGGAAGGCCAACGTAGAGGGCGTTACAGTAGTCTAGTCTTGAGATGACCGTCGCTTGGATTACCGTCGCCAGGTCATTCCCGGACAGGTAGGGTGCCAGTCGCGGAGACCTGGGCCTCCATGGTCAGCAGGGAGTCCAACTGAACACCTAAGCTCTTAACCGAAGATGACGGGCTAAGTTGCTCGCCATCCAGGGTAGGCAACCGGCACCCACCCAGCCCGGGGCGACCGGGCCACAGGATCTCCGTCTTCGACGGATTCACCTTCAGCCGGCTGGCGCGCAGCCAACCAGTCACGGCTTCCAGGCATCGATGGAAACAATCGGGTACGGTATCCGGCCTGCCGTCCATTCTCAGCAAAAGCTGGGTGTCATCCGCATACTGATAACACTCCAGACCAAAGTCGCGGGCCAGCTGGGCCAGGGGGCGCATATAAACGTTGAATAATAAGGGGGAGAGGATGGCCCCCTGGGGGACCCCACAATTAAGTGGGGATCTCCCGGAGACCCCCCCGCCCCCCTCCACACGTTGTCCCCGGCCCCGGAGAAAGGAGGCCACCCATTGGAGGGCGGTCCCCCCGACTCCGGCGCCGGCTAAACGGTGGGTCAACAGTGCGTGATCTACCGTATCGAACGCTGCTGTCAGATCTAACAAGACAAGCAGGGCTGACCCGCCCTGGTCCAGCTGGCGGCGGTTGGTCTGTAATGGCGACAAGCACGGTCTCCGTCCCATGCCCAATACGGAAGCCGGACTGGTAGGGATCAAGTCCAGCTGTGTCATCTAAGAACCGCTGCAGCTGATCCGCTGCTGCCCTCTCAATTACTTTGCCCAAAAAGGGCAAGTTGGACACAGGCCTGTAATTGGAGGGAGCCGAAGGGACTAAATCGGCTTCTTCAGCAGCGGTCTTACCATAGCCTCTTTCAGTCCCCCCGGGAAGACTCCTTGCTCAAGGGAGCTATTTATGATCGTGCCCAGGGGGCCACGTAGCCCCTCCCGGCAAGATCTAATAAGCCAGGAGGGGCACGGGTCGAGGGAGCAAGTAGTTGGTCTAGCTGCAGCCAGTAACTTATCGACAGCTGCTGCGTCCAGCTTTTGGAAACGGGTGAAGGTGGATCCGCCGAGAGGCGGCGGAGTCTCGAGCTCACTAACTGTATCAACCGTGGCTGGAATGTCCCGGCGGAGGTGCGAAATCTTGTCAGTAAAATAGTTCTGGAAAGCCTCAGCTGTTGGAGCCAAACCCCTATCGTTTGGGACAGTTGGGATTGTTGTCATGGACCGAATTATTCTAAAAAGTTGAGCTGGGCGTGAACTAGCTGACTCTATCAAGGAGGCATAATAAACTTTTTTCGCCTCCTTGATAGCTCGCTCATAAGCCTCTTTAAACTGCTTATAAGCCGATTTCGACGCTCACGGAGTCTCCGCCACACGTCCTCTGGCTGTCTCCCTCCCGTTCAACGCCGCAGCTCCTCGGTGTACCATGGCGAGCAATTTCTACGGGGGTGAGAGCGCCTGGGGGCGATCTCGTCTAGGGCTGTGGTAAGAGTGGTGTTCCAGGATTCCACTAGCCCATCGACCGAGTCGCAGGGGAGTTCCCAATCCCTTAGAGCATTCAGGAACCTAGTGGGTTCCATAAGTCTCTTTGGGCGAACCAGAATAGGTTCGGCACCCTTACCGGGAGGGGGGGCCACACTCAATCGGACTTCCAGGACACTGTGATCCGACCATGGAACCTCCATAACGGAGGCTAGGGTCACCTGAATTCCGGCCGCGAAGATCAGATCTAATGTATGTCCGGCTTGGTGCGTGGGGCCGGTCCTACACAGTGAGAGTCCTAGTGTCTCCATGGTGGACACTAGGTCCATGGCTGCTGTTGACAGGGAGGCGGTGTCGGCGTGGACATTGAAGTCCCCCAAGACAATAAGCTTAGGGAACCTCAATGCCCACTCCGCAACCACCTCCAGCAGCTTAGGTAGACTTCCCGCCGGTGCGTTGGGTGCACGGTACACCAGCAGGAAGGCCACACTCTCACCAAGGTCCCATACCAGGCCCACACACTCCACTCCGGGGATGTTCGCGGTCGGAATTGTCCTGGAATTAAACTTATCTCGACTGAGTATAGCCACCCTCCCCCGCCCCTCTGTCCTCATCTGACAACTGGCCACAAACCCAGGTGGTGTTAATTCGTGCATGATGACATTATCGCCCTCTTGTAGCCATGTCTCCGTAAGACAGGCTATGTCGGCCTCCTTCTCCAAGAGGAGGTCCTTGATGGTACCGGACTTGTTGCGCACGGACCTGGTGTTGGCCAGTATCAGAGTTGGAGGAGAGGTAACTTTGGGCTCCCCAACTGCGTGCCTAGGGATAGCTCGTAGGTCAGAGGGCGGGCGAGCCTCTCTTCGGCTCTTCCGCCCTCTCTCATAAGGCCCACGGCTACCGTCCCTATTACCCCTTCCCGAGATCATGCGAATTTCCCGCCCCTGCACATCTTCTTCCAATGCATGGACTAATTAAATTTACAGGGGACACCAAATTAGGGAGGCAGCTCATGGTTCCGAGGACAGGCTCTGAATTCAGAATGATTTGACAGTAATGAATGCTAACAAAATGAATTTCAACAGGGATTTGGCTTCAGATACAACATCTAGGCAGGAAAAACAAAATGCATAAATATAGATGATACCTGGTTTGAAAAACAGTATATGCGAAAAGGATTTAAGTCTCAACAGAAAACAGACTCATCATGAGTCAACAATATGATGCAGCAGTAAAAATAATGCAATTCTGGATTGTATCAGCAGGAGCAAAATGTTCCAATCGAGGAAAGTGTTGACCATTCTATATTCTGCTTTGGTCAGACCCCACTTGGATTATATACTGTATACACACACACACACACACACACACACACACACAGAGAGAGAGAGAGAGAGAGAGAGAGAGAGAGAATCTTCAAAATTCAAGAGTGAAAGTACAAGTATTTTTCCCCAATCGCCCCCCCTCCCCCCCACCCTGTAAACCTCTACCCATGACTTCTCATTACATAATACAAAAGTACAGGAATATTATTGATTATTTATACCTCAGCATATTTGAGCGTTTAATCATTTTCCCCTGGTTACCATTTTATACACAACCATCTGTCTAAGGTTCTCAAAAGTATTCATTTTATTTTCTTCTTCATCCTGTATCTCGTTTTACATCATTTCCTTTTCTTGTCTCCCCACCCAGGAAAAGCATACTACTCTTGCTATACTTATTACAAATGTTCAATATTTTAGTATTGTAACAATTTTTAGATTATTTATTTATTTATTTATTTCGGCTTCTATGCCGCCACTCCCGGCGGGCTCGGGGCGGCTCAGTTGGTGTCTAGTCGCTTGTTTTATACTGTATGTTTTATATTGCTTGCTTACACTGCTGTAAACCGCTTCGAGCTTTCTAGAGGGAGAGGTCTAGAAGCCGAAACAATAAATAAATAAAATAAATAAATAATGAGGATAGTCTTATTTAACTCCTTATATCTATCTTTCCCCTTTATTCTGGAAATGAGACCCTTCCATTTTGCCTCCCAGGTTCTTCTGATTTGGCCTGTCCTATAATAACTTTTCCTTTCACTAATATAATCTTGGAGTAGGTAGTTGATTAGATATTTATACCAAGTTTTTATTCCCCATTTCTTGTGGTCCTTCTAGCCTAGGGCAACAGAGGCATAAATTGCATCAGTCATGTGTTTTATTATAGACCCCCCTTGGAAGTTCTAGAATGATTTTTTTTACATTTTTGCAAAAAGTGATGGACTCTTCTTCTCTTCTCTGAGGATCTCTAAATATAATTTGGGTAGGCAATTTTCAAGAGTGCTTTAGTTGTGCTTTGCTATTTGACAAGGGATTGGTCTAGATGGCCCTTGTGGTCCCTTTAAATTCTAAGCTTCCATTATGTTCTTCACTTAGATTTCCAAGGCTGTGCAGCTAGCATAGGGAAGCCTTTTGCCAAGCCCACCAAGGTGAGACCAGTCCTGTTGGAAATAGTCCATCAGAACTATTTCCAAGGGGGCAGGGCTGCCTTGGGGAGCAGCTCTTCCCTTTTACCTCATATTGAGCTTTTCCTTGATCCACCCTACCAGCCATTAACAGTATAACATATTGGTCGCCTATTGGGGCCGGATAGGAATCCCCTCCCCATGTTCTGGGTTTTTTGTTGCCTACCCTATACTGTTTACAAGGGCAAATTTGGAGCAGGGGTCTTTAAATAGGCAATCCTACAGAAAGCAGCCACAGGTTTACATTTGGTGTACACCTAAGGCACCCTTTTGTGATGTGGGCCAGGAACGGAAAGCTTCACCTGTGTTTACATAACCAGGTGTGGACGAATGGAAATGGCCTTGAAACTGGGAGAGTTCTGGCCCCGTAAAATCCTTTGGACTTGGGGCAGAATTCTTTGTACGTTTTCCTGAGCAGTCACCCTGGAGATGTTAAAGTTGACTATATCCGGGGACCCAGATTTTCACCCAACTTAACTGATGTGTAGGTCAGCGACGGCCAGTGCCTCCGCTTAAAACATACACCAGGTTCCTGCCCCTTTAGTTATATATTCCAAAACACAAAAAGTTAATTCAGGTAATGTTTTAAATAAAATTTGCCCATATTTCAATCCACACTGTTGTCTGGTCTCTTATTACGGTGGTGGGTGGCAAAATTCCTACAGGCTTGTCCAAATGAATATCATCTTATTATTCTCATGGGGGTGGGCTGTGATACATTGCCCCCTTGTGAAAAAAATGTATCCTCAAAAAAGTACAGACAGATGCATTCATTCCACATATGCTAATTTACATACACAGAATCATTTCTCTTATTTAAATAGAACTGCAATTCCTTTCACCCCATCCTGCTGTCGATTTGTGCTGACAAAATTAGATTAAATTGCTTCCCTCTGATTGAAACTCATCCTTTTCTTTTAAGCGCTTTCCTTGCCATTTACCCTGATACATTTCCAATTAAACAGCATTGCTCCCCCATTTCCCCCTTAATATCTTTCTGCATTCCCAGAGAACTATCTGACATTTTAGCTGTTTGTCATTGTGCTTGAGAACAACTACAGAACTTTTGGTTGTTTGAATTTCTTAGGGTAGGAGAACATAGCGTAGGAGTAGGATTTTTACTGAGGCAGGGAAATATTGTACAATGCTCACCAAACTGGAGAAAAAAATACTGTTCCTTCCATCCTATCTCTATCACATAAGAGCTGAAAATCTAACATGAACCAAGAAAAGACGAGCAATGCAAAGAAAAATACTTGGCCAGAGTCCAAAAGAAAACAGCAGCAGTGTGTGGCTTTTGAACAATTTGTGAAAGTGTATTCAATTTTTGTTTTAATACTGCAGTCCTCCAGGGTACTAAACTCTATTCCTAAATGAGTTCAGCACCATGGATAGTTCTTTTAAGCTAGCAAAAACCTGACTGATACAAGAAGCCACTAGCTTCCCATATCAGTATCACTAGGAGTAAAGTGTGTACTTTCCTGATGCAACTAAAAACATTTTATTTACTGTGCAAATATACAAGCCCTTCTTGGGTATTGCTATATTCCTTTTTCTCCAACATTTTAAGTAGTACTGCATACAAAGTAATATTGCACTCAGCCTAAGTGCTCCATCCATCATTGCAAAGGGAAGGCTTTCACACACATATATAGCTGTATTTGTGCAAATCTTCATGTGAGTCCAGACTTCTATAAACATCCCAATAATCCATCAGTGGATAAAATGTGGCTTATGGGTCATATAAGCCTCCCTGTTTCTTTTGAAACCATGGCCTCCCAGACTCCATTCCCCATCTTTCCAGTTTTTTAAAATGAAAAAAAAAACCCCACCAGTTGTTTTAGACACAGAATAAGCCTTTATTTAATCAGTAAGTGAGCCAAAATTTGATAGTCTCTCTTCTGAGGATGGGTGAAGTTAGTTAAAAAGATTTCAAAGTAAATTAAGGTAGGTAAAGCTCTGTTGGGATGGGATAAGAGAATTCAATATTGAGACCGACTGGTGATTGGCTGACTTGGATTTTTCAGAAGGCTGGTATGTGACAGATTAAAGAGGTTAAGAGAGTTAGTCAGTATCAAATATAGAGATTAGTTAGAGACAGTATCAGACCTATTTAATATATTAGCAAGAGAGTTGAGTTAGAGTTAACATGTATCAGGATTTAGATTTAGTAATCTGTGGTAGAGTTGTGTGCGGAATTTGTTCCTACTGTTTCTTTTGTGTCTCCCATTTTTTTGGGAGCACAAAATGTGAAGGCCTCTCCCCACAAAAATCTGCTCAACATGAAGGCCTGCTTTTGTGTACAGCCAAAATTGCCTCCTTGCCTTGGAAATAGAGTGCATGTGTAGTGGGCTGTGCAGGCAGGTCCGAAGTGTTCCTGCAGCTGAGCACTTCTTACTCTGGAGTAAGAGGTGCTTGGTTACACCTCTTACACTGGCAAGCACGCATATTTTCTGGGCCTGCCTGCATGCCCTGCCACACATGTACTTTCAGAGAGTGCATGTACTTTCAGGGCATGCTGGCAGGTACAGAGTGTGTCTGCAGCTTGGAGCCTCTTACTCTAGAGTAGAAACAGCAGGTGTCAAGTAAGAAGAATGAAAGCACGCTGGGAAGGGTAGCCAGTGGGTGGGAAGCCCCTCCCCCTTCAATAATGGTCCAATTTTTGGGCCCTAAACCAAAGACATTCCTCCCAATTTTGGGAGGCTTCCAAAAAATGGATGAGGGCCCCCAACAAAAGCTGGAACACGAAACGATGCACGACCCCAAATGCATAACACTAATCTGGTGTTATGTTCAATTTCTGTTTAATAAATCATATTTGTATACATTCAAACCTCTGTGCAGACTGCATAAGGAAAATAGGAATGCTTGAGTTAGTTAGTTAATCAATAGTGTTATGTGGGAAGTTAGATGAATAAAGTCCTGCAATGGAACCACAAGGTCTTCATATTTTGAGGCCATAGGGGTAGGACAGAAGGAGGACCTCACATTGGTAGAGTAACTAGGGATAAATGGCAGTGTACATATTTGCTGGTAGTGTTTGGCTAGCAGTAAAAGCCTGCACTTGTGACAAAATGCACTGCGCACTGCATACTCCCTCTGTGTGTTTTGTGCAACAAGATGACAAATGTGCATATCCACCATTTTACAATGCCGTTTAATATAGGGGTGCTGAGTCATGCCAAGGTAGTATATTTATTATTTATTTATTTATTATTCGGTTTTATATTCCGCTCCTCCCTGCAGGCTCGGGGCGGATCACAATAGGAGTAAAATGCACAATAAAACATACAATAAAATTCAGTAAAACACAAATACATAATCGGTAGCCAGCAGATCACAGAACTTGGATCTTAGTTCGGACGATGATATGTCTCTTCATTCAGGCCAGCCAAACGCTAGTCTGAAGAGGGCAGTCTTACAAGCCCTTCGGAAGGGGCCGAGTTCATGAATCGCCCGAGCATGGTTAGGCAATGAATTCCAGGTCATGGGGGCCACAAATGAAAAGGCCAGCTGTCTTGTACTGGACAAATGGCAGGAGCGGGATAATGGGATGACTAACAAGTTTTGCTCCTCCGAGCGCAGTGATCTCGGGGGAACATACGGGGTAAGGCGGTCCCTCAGGAGTGCATTTACACTGTAGCACTACTACTCTGGAGTGCATTTACACTGTAGAATGAATGTAGCTTGACACAACTTTAACTATGGTTCAATGGTGTGGAATCCTGGAAGTTATAGTTTTACAACATCTATAGCCTTGTCTGCCAAAAATACCTGGTGCGTCACCAAACCACAATTCTCAGGATTCCATATCATTGAGACATGGCAATTAAAACAGAATGAAATTGCATTTATTATACCACATAGAGTCAACCTGAGACAAGTACAGTATTTATTTATTTCCAACATTTCTACCCCACTCTTCTCAACCCGACCATGTCAACTAGTGTGCAAAGATATACCTTATCATATTCTATGGTGCTTTATCTTGCCTTAAGAGTACCTTGTCTCTTGATACTGTTTTATTGTACTGTTACTGCTGCATTTTTATTGTAAATATATGATATAGCATACAGAGAACTTTGGTTCATGGGTAGTTTCAAGATGCACTGAATCAATTCTGCACTGAATGTGTCATTCAGCTCACCTTTTCAGTTATTACAGGATGTTTTCTAACTAATCGGATATCAGATTTAAACAACCATTTGGCTTCAGTTGTTTTGGGAAATATTTTGTGTGGACAAATATACACAGTGTCAGTTTTGCTTCCCGAAGATGGCCTCTTCCTGCCAGGATTCACAAGGCTTCCTCCCAGCTCCTGTGAGCAGATTGAGGTTTTGAGGTTTTTGGTATTTCAACCACGTTATCAGTCGCCTTCAGCTTTAACCTCTGGAGACACAGCAGCTTCACTATGACATACCATCAGTCAGTCAGACGGAGGGAGAAATGTGTTTGCGGCTTGCTACTCTGTCATTTGAATCTGGTAGAAGGAAAATTCATCATGCCTCCTGTATTACAGATCAGGGGATATCCAGATTTGCATTCAAGTATATTTATAGGGAAGTGAGTAGAAAATGGGAGTGAAGACCCAAGTTCAAATCCTAATAATAGCATAAAGGGGAATACTCAGCAACAGTTTTCTGCTCTCCTCTACTTCTTGCACAGCTAAGAGAAGGACACATCTCACCAGTCTTTTATTATTGATAGGTCAATGTTACACTTATTTCTTTGATTCAGACCAGTGACTTTTAAAAGCCCTTAACCAGGTCATTCCTCTGTGTCTGAATTGAAAACAGCACATAATGGAGCTGAGATCTGAGTGCCTCCTATCCAGAAACTTGTAAAATATTCTAGTTAGGCAATGATTGTGATTATACAGGAAGGGGTTAAGATTCAAGATGTAACAAAGAGGAAATATAAAAGCCCTTTTTAGTGCTTCTCCAAATGAATAGACACAGTGCTTCTTGCATGATAGAGGTATAATGGAAGATGTTCCTAATTGCGGAGTTAATTGTCTGCAAATGTGCTGTCAGTTGGAAAAAGATGCATAACAGCCATTATCATAGGTTGTACAATAGTGAAGCTATAGGAGGCATGGCCCAACAATGTAAACAGAAGTTGTGTATCATTGTGAGAAGTGTGCATTCTGTAATGTTTTATGGGAAGGACCTGGGTGGGGGTTGTTTACATACCTTCCAACTGTCTCACCTGGCAACCAGTCAGGCTTTGGAGCTACAAGGCCATTAAATGCTAATCAAGGTGGCCAATTGCAACATTTGCACTTGCCTCTAACATACAAGAGTTCTTTCTCCCACCCTGGACATTCCACAGATATATAAACCTAGTTGCCTAGTTTCCAACACCTCACCACCTCAAATCAAGGCCCACAGTCCAAATCTGGCCCAACATGTCATTTTATGTGGTCCTCCATATGCTGGTCTCCAACTTTTGCATTCCTCATCATTAGGCATCATAACTAAAGCTGATGGGATTTTGGATACTGTAACATTTGGAAGGCTGTTGTTTGTTCTATTCAGCCAGGATAGTGTGGCTTGAATTGAGATACAAGGATTGTGGATATGATGTCCTTTAACCTTTCCCTAATCTCAGAACCACACGTGCTGTTGAATGTCAGTTCCCATTATTCCTAGTCTGCATGACAGATAATCAAAGATGATGGGAATTGTTGTTCAATAACATCTGAGAGCCCAAACTGGATAAAAACTAAAGAGCACTGACAACTATGTAAAAAAAAATCGACCCTCTGTATTCATAGATTCAATGGTCCACTCCATGGATTCAATGACCTTTTGAAGGCAACCATAATGTTGATCAACAAAATTGGATTTCATACCCCTGTGCTATAGTCTCTCTCTATGGACACTGTTGGGAGCATTAATAATGCCTCTCACTAACTCATAGAGGATGCCATTTTACCATTGATAGCACTCTGAACATCACAACTTTTCTAATGCTTCTGCATTTCCTTAATTCACATGCCACCAGCTCCTTGATATTCATGGAGTATGCTCCTCGCATAACATTTGGTTCCACATTACTTGAAAGTTACAAGGTTATGCAGAGATGAATCTCTCTCTACTGGTCACACTGAGTAGACTGTGGTCTCCTGTCTAGATTTTATTTGATTTTCTTTTTACTCTTTCCAGGATATGCGTCCCTTCTCAGAGAAATGTTTCAATAGCTATGCATATCCTCCAGGCTTCTCCTGTCATCTTCTGATTTTTTCCAATGTTGCTCATATTCACTAGTAAAACAATCTCTCTCTCTCTCTCTCTCTCTCTCTCTCTCTCTCTCTCTCTCTGCAGAAGATGTGATATGAAAGCTGAGTATTATTGGCAGCTCAAACCTACATAGAAAATCTGCAGATGAGACCAAGCATTTTTACAATGTGCTTGTTAACCCAAGCAGGAGCTCTGCACTACAGTTTTGACACCATGTATAATTCTGACTTCCTAAAAATGAGGAAAGCATTTGCATATTGAAATATTCGTTCTGGGTCTTCAATGTTTCTGAAAGCCCCTTGCCTCGAAAATCTATACATTACTAAGATTTGCAATATGTCCTGGAAAAAATAATACATACAGCCATTATTGTTAATCGCTGCAAAGTTGGCTTTGATTTAATGTGACTTATTCGCAAGAGACCTCCAAGAAAGCCCATTATTAACGATCCTGTTCAGGTCTTGAAAACTCAGGGTAACCATGGCTTTCTTTGCCAAGGATTCATATAAACTGTAGAATCAACACAGTTTGACACCACTTTACCTGCTATGTCTGAATGTTATGAAATCAAGGGGCCTAGGTTAGCATAGTGGGTTAAACCACCAGCTATAGAAAATCTTGCTGACCAGAGTGTTGGCAGCTCAAGCCATGGGTCAGGGTGAGCTCCCACCATCAGCCCTAGCTTCTGCTTGTCTAGTAGTTCGAAAACAGCAATGTGAGAAGTTAAATGTGAGGAGCCTTAAGACCTGATCACGCGACTCCACTCTTAAGCGAGCTGCACTGGCTTCCTATCGAATTCCGGGTCATCTTCAAGGTGTTAGTTCTAACTTTCAAGGCCTTATATGGTTTGGGGCCAGTGTACCTGAAGGAGCGGCTTACCCCTTATGTACCCAGGAGATCACTGCGCTCAGAGGGGTTCAACCTATTGGATGTGCCCAGTGTTAGGGTTTGTAGACTGGACACTACCCGCCGGAGGGCGTTCACCGTAGTGGCACCAACTCTGTGGAACAGCCTTCTGGATGAGATACGGGCCACTCGGGCCCTTCTGCTGTTCTGCAGAGCAGTAAAAACGTGGTTGTTTAGGAAGGCATTCGGCCCATAGCCGATCGCCGTCTATCACACCCGCTGTCCTGCTGCTAGCTCGCCAATTGTTTTAGTCGGGGGATTGAAATTGTTTTAATGTATTTTAATGTATTTTAATGTATTTTATATGTTTTATGTTTTTATTCTGCTATCCTTGTAAACCACTCTGGGCTCCAGAGAGAGCGGTATACCAAGTCGAACTTAATAAATAATAATAAATAAATAATAAATAAATAGGTACCACTTTGGCAGAGAGGTAAAAGGTCCCCCTGAAGACATGCCGGGAAGGTATCCATGGACAATAAGCTCCTCAACCAGGAAAGATGGAGTCGAACACAGACTCCAGATGCTGGAGATTTTAAAATGGGGAGGCCTTGCCTCTGTTTATGTACTTAACATACAAGTGCTGATTAGTAAACAACTAACACAAGCGGGTAAGACCAATGTATTATATTGTGCAGTGATAAATAGAAGTCCGTCTTGGAAGTCCGTCTTGGAGTGGCCCCTCCACCCGGTAAGGGTGCCGAACCCATTATGATTCGCCCGAAGAGACTTATGGAACCCACTAGGTTCCTGAATGCTCTGAGGGATCTGGAACTCACCAGCGACTCAGTCGATGGGCAAGTGGACTGTTGGAACACCTGTCTTTCCATTGCCTTAGATGAGATCGCCCCTAGACGCTCTCTCTTCCCCCATAGAAATCGCTCGCCTTGGTTTACCGAGGAGTTGCGAGCGATGAAACGGAGGAAGAGACAGTTAGAGGACGTGTGGCGAGACCTCCGTGATGGAGCATCGAGATCGGCTTATAAACAATTCAAGGATGTTTATGGGCGTGCTATCAAGGAGGCCAAAAAGATCTACTATTCCTCCTTGATAGAGTCGGCAAATTCTCGCCCAGCTCAACTTTTTAGAATAATTCGGTCACTGACAACAATTTCGACTGTCCCAAATGATAGGGGTTTGGCGCCCACAGCTGAGGCATTTCAGAATTATTTTGCCGACAAGATCTCGACTCTCCGCCGGGATATCCCAGCCACTCTTGATACAGTATGTGAGCTCGAGACCCCGCCGCCACTCGGCGGGCCCACCTTCACCCAGTTCCAATTGCTGGACGCAGCAGCTGTCGATAAGTTACTGACTGCAGCTAGACCAACTACCTGCTCCCTCGATCCGTGCCCCTCCTGGCTCGTTAGATCTTGTCGTGAGGGGGCTACGAGACCCCCTGGGAAAGATTACCAACAACTCCCTTGAGCAAGGAGTGTTCCCAGGGGTTTGAAAGAGGCAATGGTAAGACCGCTGCTGAAGAAGCCGAATTTAGACCCTTCGGCTCCCTCCAATTACCGACCCATGTCTAATTTGCCTTTTTTAGGCAAGGTAATTGAGAGGGCAGCAGCGGATCAGCTGCAGCAGTTCTTGGAAGACACAGCTGGACTCGATCCCTTCCAGTCCGGCTTCTGTATTGGGCATGGGACGGAGACCGTGCTTGTCACCATTACAGACCAACTTCGCCGCCAGCTGGACCAGGGCAAATCAGCCCTGCTTGTCTTCTTAGATCTGACAGCAGCGTTTGATACCGTAGATCATGCATTGTTAGCCCACTGCCTAGCCGTGACTGGAGTCAGGAGGACTGCCCTTAAATGGGTGGCCTCCTTTCTTCAGGATCGGGGACAGCGTGTGGAGAGGGGAGAGGAGGTCTCCGGGAGGCTCCCATTGTTGTGGGTCCCCCAGGGCCACCCTCTCACCCTTATTATTCAACATCTACATGCGCCCCCTGGCCCAGCTGGCCCGCAACTTTGGTCTGGAGTGTTATCAGTACGCTGATGACACCCAGCTTCTGCTGAGAATGGACGGCAGGCCGGACACCGTACCCGATTGTTTCCATCAATGCCTTGAAGCCGTGACTGGATGGCTGTGTGCCAGCTGGCTGAAGTTGAATCCATCGACGACGGAGATCTTGTGGCCCGGTCGCCCTGGGCTGGATGAGTGCCGGTTGCCTACCCTGGATGGCGAGCAACTTAGCAACCCTTGGTTAAGAACTTAGGTGTCAAACTGGACTCCTTGCTGACCATGGAGGCCCAGGTCTCCATGGTCAGCAAGGCGTCGTTTTTCCACCTACGACAGGCTAGGCGACTGGCCCCCTACCTGTCCAGGGATGACCTGGCCACGGTGATCCAAGCGACGGTCATCTCGAGACTGGACTACTGTAACGCCCTCTACGTTGGCCTTCCCTTGTCGACAATCCAGAAACTCAAGCTGGTGCAGAGCACCAGTGAGGGACCACATCACTCCCATCCTCCGGCAACTGCACTGGCTTCCCGTCGAGTACCGGATTGCCTTCAACGTGCTGGTTTTAACCTTTAAGGCCTTGCACGGTTTGGGCCTGTGTACCTGAGGGACCGCCTTACCCCGTACGTTCCCCCAAGATCACTGCGCTCGGAAGAGCAAAATTTGTTGGTGGTTCCATCGTCCCGCTCCTGCCATCTGTCCAGCACTAGACAGAGAGCTTTCTCTGCTGCGGCTCCAGTACTCTGGAATTCACTCTATGGGCACATTCGAGCTATCCCTGAACTCCTTCCCTTCCGAAGGGAATGTAAGACGGCTTTTTTCAGGCTAGCGTTTGGTTAAATCCAAATGTAATTGGCTTGCCCTGCCTCAGTCAAAGAATTGTAGACTCGCTCCACCTTGGTTATGTACCGTGTTTTTACTATATGTTTTTATTGTATGTTTTATATATGCTTGAAATTGTGATCCGCCCCGAGCCTGCAGGGAGGAGCGGAATATAAGACCGAAGAAATAAATAAATACAACATAGTCGACTACACGAACAGCGGGTCGCGTTTACATACCAGCTACTAGACGATATAAAGGAGCAGAGTGTGCAAAAGGGAAAGGATAAAGTTCCGCAGCAACGGGAAGAGCTTACTCCAAGCGTAAATACTGTCCCAACATGGAATATAGTTCCACAGTCTGATAATGCCCTGACCCTCAAAACCACATCTAGGGGGAGGGGGGTGCACGACTGGGGAAGGAGGAGGTCGCTCTAGCTGCGAATGTTCCAATGGAGAAATCCCAGGCACAATGCGATGCACGCCGTAAATAGCAATTCATTGCTCCCGTAGGGCAAAAGGTGTAGCGATCCCGCTGTAGCCTGTTCAACGGCCAAGCCCAAGGTGGAAGGACGCGGAGGGCCGCAACGGTTGAGCTGCAGGGCCCGATCCATTTCGCTAGGGCTTTGTCAAGCGGCAAATATTCAACAAGGCAAAATGCTCTGCGTCACAGGAGTACAATTTCAATCAAGGGTGTTATCCCGCATAGTAACATCCTGCGGACCCGGATGTTTTGAACGTCAACTCCCAAAATCCCTGACCATTGAAGCTGGATGATACTTCTGGAAGCTGAAGTCCAAAACCAGTGGATGCCCAAAGTTAGGGAATTGCTCTTTCAGTTAAAATGTTCTTCTTAATCTTTAAGTGGAACTTCTTTTCTTGTAATTTGAAGATTTGTGGCCAGAGAAATAAGAGGCACCATGGTCACTCATTCAGGGGAGGGAAGGTCCTCCAAACAGTGGTCAGCAGTCAAGGGGGAGCATGGAAAAATTACTTTCTTATTATTAATTTATTATTTATTTACATCATTTATATTCCACCTTTCTCACCCCACAGGGGACTCAGGGCGGATCACAATGCACATATACAGGCAAACATTCAATGCCATAGACATACAACATTTATAGACAGACACTCAGAGGCAATTTAACATTCCAGCTTCTGGCCACCAGGGGGAGCTGTCACATTCCTTCATTCCTTCATTATTACAACTCCTAAAATCCCTTAGCCATGCTGTCTGAAGGAGTATCAGATTTGTGTTAAATGGCAATGTAGGCAGGATCTTTGTGGGGTTGACGTTAGTCTTAATAGTAGTACAATTCCATCCTTTATCCTCTACAAATAAAATTTCCTGAACCACCATTGTCCTTTCATTTCTATTTGGATGATAATTGTTCAGCCTAGCCCTTCCTGGTGGAAATGTAGCTGAGTTTTGTGTGTTTTGACTTATTTGGCCCTCCTACCATTGACAACAAGAAGTAGAAATTATATTAACATCCTTGCTACCATTTTCCATTAATTCCTCCACATCTCCCAAACATAGTATCATTCAGAGGTATGAGAGGTGAAAGACAGGGGCACTATTTTTATTTTAAAAATGGGGCAGAAATATGGCTTATTAGACATATTTTGATGAGAATGCCATAGACTTCCATAAGACAGACCTACGTTTTGTATGGATGATCCTATGGAATGTACATGTCAGGTTGGAAGCTGCTATGTTTTCCCTGAAGGAGACCTCCTCAGATGAATGATGGGGAGAAGATGACTGATTCTCATCAGAGACAGAAAGGAAATATAGCCAAAAACATTCCTGTAGACCACTGAAGTTGAAGCCTAAGTCTTTGGAACATAAGAAGTAGCTAAAAAAAATTCTGTAAGTGCATTGGTCTGCCTTATAAGGAAAGTACTGAATTGTTTAGGGCATCTGTGTTGATAAGGTCATGATACCAGCCAACTAGTATTGCTTTATGCATACCTTTTGTTTTTTCAAAGGTACACGCAAATCTAGCTGACATGTTTATTTCTACTTATATGTATTGTTAAAAACATATATTTCATATTTTTAACAAATCTCTTTGTGGAAATAAAGGAAAAAGGTGAATAGTCCATATCTAGCTGTATTCATACATAACTATTAGGTAAATACTGTATATCTGCTAATCACATCAAAAGACACATTTGCACTAGTAAGGACCAGATGAAGAATAAAACAAATGTAAGACAGTACCAACCTTTCATCCCAGCTTGCTGGGATGAGAGGGCTTTGCCCCTCCCCTGCCATGAGGAGAGCAAGGTTCCTTGAAACCTTCCAGGCTCAGGGGCGGGGCCTTCAGCGGAATGTGGTGAAGGAAGCTCTCGAAGCCCCCTCCGGCCAAAGCTTGGGCCTTGCCTCCATTACCAATGTGGAATGGAGGGGCAGACATGGTCTGCGCTGGGACAGTCAGCGCCCCATGTTGTCCAAGTCAGGCAAGGTGCTACCTCCTGATGTGCTTGCCTCCATTGCCAATGTGGAATGGAGGGGCAGACATGGTCTGCAGTAGGACAGCTGCGCCCCATGTTGTCTAAGTACCAGTTTTGGGCACTAACCAAAAAGGCCCTGAAATTTTTGGGCTTGGAAGGTGTGAAGTTCGGAACCCACTCGTTCAGAATTGGCGCAGCGTCATCTGCAGCTGCAATGGGGTCCGCTGGGGTTGTTAAGGAGGCTGAGGGTCCTGATCTGCGGACACAGCTATGTCTTCTGGGCAGAGAGGGCAGTGCTCCAGTCACCCTTTGCACTTGGGGCTGGCATCCAGGGTTGATGTCCAGTGCAAGGGCAGACGTGGTCTGCGTTGGGACGCGCTGCGTCCCATGTTGTTTCGCAGTCTGGGGGTGCCTCCTCCAGACGTTCTTGTTATCCATTTAGGGGGTAACGACTTAGGATTGCTGACCGGCCAGGCGCTGTTCTTGCAGGCTTGGGCTGATCTGGATGCAATCTGGCGGGCATGGCCCGCGGTACACAACATGTGGTCGGCGATTGTGCCGCTGATGTGGTGGCCCGGTGGCAGTGATTTCAGGCTCTTGGTAAGGGCGCTGAAGAGAGTAAATAGGGCAATGCGGACAGTGGTAAATAGTGCCAATGGATCTTACCTGCCCCATAGGTTTCTTCATCCTGATAATCAGGTGGTTTTTAGGAGTGACGGGGTTCATCTGTCCGAAGAGGGGAACCACTTGTTTCTATCCGATTTACAGGAAGGCATCCGGGGGGTGTTAGAAGATAGGTGGGGGTTGGGGACAAGGTAGACACCTACCCCCAAGTTGTGGCAGTTGGTTGGCAGGGAAATTCCCTAATTGGTGTGCACCTTAGGCACCCCCTTCAGGGGTGAGGGCCAGTTGGTTAAAATCCTCACATTGAAGTTCTGTTTGTTGAGTGAGGTCGAGTTAATGGCCCTGGAATGGTAAGAGGCTATTCTCAAGCTCGGGTGAGTTGACCTCTTACTCTTTTCCCTGTAGAGGCTGGATCTGGTTGTTAATCAGACCAGTCTTGGTGTTCGCCCGAAAATTGATGGAGGTTGATTTATTGATTCCTGATACCCCCTGAGTTTAGTTGAGGGGATTTAAATAGGTAACAATAAATGTTGCCCAATTTTGACCCAAACTGCATTGTCTGTGTTTTTATTGTCTTTGGCTCGTTATTCGGGGTATGGGTGGGCAAATACTGGTTCATAAATGTATCTGTGATGGAAAACCTTTACTACATTCCAGAACTCAAGAAATTTAAATTGGACCTCAACTATCAAGATCTCTTAGCCAGTGTTGATGGCTGTGTTGGTCTCAAAAAAACAAATTTCTCAAACTCTAATTTCCCTATTACTAGAATTACTTAGAAGGTTCTATGTCTGCTTTTTAGCTTTTGCACCTTTAGATAATTAGCTATCTAAGGATATTCAATATTGTGCATATCTAATATAATATTAACAGACAAATATGTTATACAGTAATCATTTAAACAATTTTTGAGTGACTGAAATGATTTTCCCAATTCATGAACCAGTAATTTTTTTCCAGGTTGATAAGAGGAAATTTGAAATCCTCCAAAACCTGAAATTATCTACATGGGCGGCTGAGGAAGCAATAAATAACTTTGAATTTGGATGTTTCAATGTACACAACTTCCAGCACAAAATTATTAAAATATGTGTGTATAAAATTACCTTCAGACTATTTAAGTATAAAGTATATATGAAAAATAAATGATTTCCATGTTTAGACTTCAAGATATCTCATAACATACCCAAGATATTCGAAAATCCAAAACAATTCTGTTCAGTTTCATTTCAAGTAAGGGATATTCAACTGGTATTACTCAACAAAGGATTCATTAAATTATGGAATAATTATGAAATGTATTTGTATCTCCTCCCTTTTCCCCAGGTCAGGACTCAATGTGGGTTACAATCACACAGTTAAAACTGACAAAATACAAAAGTTAAAAAGGGGTTGAATGATTAAAAAGCTAGTTAAAAACATGAACCATAAACCCATAAAAAACACAACAGCGGAAAAAACACAATCAATTGAAAATCCAGCACATTGTACAAGGTCTGTCCTGCTTAAACAATCATTTGCCAAAAGTTGGCTGAAACAGAAAATACTTCACCTGTGTAACGGAAAGAAGTTACAGAGTGCATATCTATCTTCTCTGGGGAGAAAATCTCAAAGCCTGGGGGCAACCACAAAGTAGTCCCTCTTCGGTGTTCCCACCAGACATACACATGGGAATTGGCAAAGTGAGGAAAGAACTTCCTTTTCCTCATTGGAACAAACAACAACAGATTATATGTTTCATCAGATAAGAGGCATGTCTCTTCTCTTAATGTCTTCCTACCATTTCTAGATAATGTTAAAAATAGTATCTACTACTTTTCATCAATATATGGACATTTGATTAAATATAAAACAGTAAATCCAGCAAACCTTCTTTAGTCTGAAGACAGTCCAAATTTGATTAACGAGAAACACTAATCTGTAGGTATGAATTTCTTTACTAGTAATATGGAAAAATATACAAATATCTGAAAATGTACTCACCTGCCCAGCAGCAAGAATTCTCCAGCCAGCCCCAAGCGCCTCATAGCCATAAGAAGTCCCCGCACAGTCATGCCTTCACAGAAGCACGCCACAACTCTTGCCTTGGGCAAATGGCTTCTTAGCTTCTCCAACAATTTGTCAAAGCTCTGCTCCCCGGCATTGCTGTAGATCTTGTAGGAATGGGCAATGCAGATCCCTTCCTTGGCTGACATGTCTTTGAAGGCTTCCATTCCACTTTCACCATAGTTCCCTGAGCAAAACACAAACCACAAGAACATTAGCAATCGGGGTTCCTAAGGAGGTGATCTTGTAGGTTCATCAGATCATGTGATCACTAGAGCATGTTATTGGCTGGAGACTAGGTAATTTGAAAATGGATGCATTGGGTTCTAGTCATTCCTTAACCATGGATAAGGGAGGGAAAAACAATCATCCAATGTTCCAATCTCAACCTCTTTGAATACCTGAAGGGCTAACATAGAGAAGAGGGAGAAGGAATTTTTCATCTTGTCCCATAAGGCAGGACCAGATCTAATGGTTTTAAGTTACACAATAGTAGATTGGTCTCCTTCTCTGGACATCTTTTAAAACAGCCTGGACAGCTATCTATTTAGGATTAAGTTAGGCATTTATTTATTTATTTATTTAGCACATTTGTATACCGCTCCCTCTCACCCCAAAGGCGACTCAAGGCGGTTTACATCAACATCATAAAAACAACATTTAGAGCAGGTTAAAAACATTAACACATTAATTAAAATCATAACAATAATAAAACATCAGTACGTCTCCAAGATTAAAACATAGTCTGATCTCATAGTCAAGTTCCAAATCCTATGTCAGTTACACTGCCGTTTCAAACGCCTGTTCAAATAGCCAAGTTTTGACTTTTTTACAGAAGGCCAAAAGAGTGGGGGAAGGGTGTTCCACAGCCAAGGGACCACCACTGAAAAGGCCCTGTCCCTCGTCCCCGCCAAATGTATTTGTGACGTAGACGGAATCGAGAGTAGGGCCTCCCCAGATGATCTTAACATCCTAGATGGGCCATGAGACTCCATGGTTCTATGGTTTGGTGGTCTATTTCTCATCTGTAAAACAGGAAAACAACAATAATAATCTCCATTTACACAATGAGCCAGTGTGGCATAGCGGTTTGAGCATTGGATTATGACTCTGGTGAACAAGGTTGAAATCCTTGTTTGGCCACGAAATCCCAACAGTAATGTTATTTCATTTCTTCACATGGGATAAGTGCTTGTAAAATACCACTCACACCTATGAGTCATGGATACTGATAATTAATTAAGATAATTAATACACATAAATGGCCTTGTATTCAGCTTTGGTCAGAACCTCACTTGGACTGCAGTGTCCCATTCTAGGTACTGCAGTTCAAGAAGGTTATTGACAAGCTGTGATGAGTAAAAGTTCTGGGAACCAAACCCTATCAGGAACAGCTTAGGGAGGAGAATAGCTTTGAGAAGAAGAGTGAGAGGTAAATATTTGAAGGGCTGTCACCTAAATTAGAAGATGGAGCAAGTTTTTTGACTGTTGCTCCAAAGACTAGGACATAACTGTATTCTTATATTCTGCTTCCATCTCCCTGAAGGGACTCGAGGAGGATTATTTATTTATTTACAGTATTTATATACAGCCTTTCTCACCCCCCCGGGGGAGACTCAAAGCAGTTTACACATAATGGCAAAATTAAATGCCTTACATTGGGCACCAGTACGATGCCAATACAAACAATTACAATAGTAAAACCACAATTAAACATAAATCATAATTAAAACAACATATCAACAAGCATCAAAACAATAAATCAGTTTCGTCAGTCAAATCGCCATTCCAGTCAATGTCCCTCTAAAATGCCACATACATCTACTGTCTGATGGCCTGGTCCCAGAATCATGATTTTTTCCCCAAAAAGCCAGGAGGGAGTGGATCTTACCTCATTTGAGAGTGTGTTCCATAGGTGGGGGGGGGGCACAGCCAAGAAGGCCCTGTTTCTCGTCCCCGCCAGACGCATTTGTGTTGTTGATGGGAGTGAGAGCAGGGCCTCCCCGGATGATCTTAGATTATGAGGTGGGACGTAGGGGTGGATGCGTTCGGACAAGTCAGCTGGGCCAGAACCATATAGAGCTTTATAGGTCAAACCCAGCACTTTGAATTGGGCTCGGAGATGGACAGGCAGCCAGTGGAGCTGGCATAGCAGCAGGGTGGTATGCTCTTACATAGGGACCAAGCCCAATATAAACAAGATAGCAAAGTAACACAATTTAAAACATATAACAACCAACTATATTAAACAATAAAACCAATAAAATCTAAGACATCATAAAACATAACCAAACAACACACTACCAATGACCAAGAAAAGTGGGCATGTGCAGATTTGAGACTAATAGGGCAAGACAGGGCTAGCGCAATATAAACTGTAAGGCTGGGGGCTGGGAATAAAGTGCCGGAGATCCTACCAAAAGATGAGGGCTAGGCAGGCTTGATCAGTAGTTGAACCATTATTCAAAGGCACATTGGAACATCCAAGTCTTCAGATCTTTCTGAAAGGTGGACATGGTTGAGGCTAATCTAATCTCCCTGGGAGGAGAGTTCCAGAACTGGGGGTCCACCAAGGAGAAGACCCACTCCCTCGTCCCCACCAACCGTGCTTGTGATGGAGGTAGGAGCAAGAGAAGGGTCTCCACAGCAGATCTTTAGCACTCCTAGAGAGAGATACGGTCATGAAGATAAGCAGGACCTGAACCGTTGAGGACTAATGAGCCAATGAATTCAAATTAAAAGATAAAAGATTCCACCTAGACATTAGACAGAACTTCCTAATGGCAAGAAATAATTGACAGTGAATGGATTGCTTTGGAGGGTGATGGATTTTATTTCATTTGAGGTTTTTTTTAAAAAAAAGATAGTTGGATAGCCATCTTTCAGGAGTGTTTTATCTTTGTTTTCTTGCACTACACTAGTAGGACTAAATGACAGTTCGTGTCCTTTCCAACTTCCTTGTGTCAACTAGGAAAGTTTCCTCTTTCATAGAACATGTTGTTGCCTCACTTATTGAGTAAGTAACTGAAACTTGGCATAGCTGTTTTTGAGGGGAGTATGGATTTTTGCTTTTGTCTTCTATTCTTGTTGGGTGAAAACATTAAAGAACTTGTCTGGAAGTCATACCCTTTTATGAGCGGCTTAGGAACTTGGCATGTTTAGCCTGGAGAAGAGAAGGTTAAGAGAGGGTATGAATGCCTTATTTTAAGATTTGAAAGGATGTCATGCTGAAGATAGAGTAGGCTTGTTTTCTGCTACACTAGCAACTAAAAGACAGAATGGATGGATTCAAGCTACAGGGAAAGAGATTAGGAAGAACTTTCTGATGGGAAGAACAGTCTGATACTGGATTATACTGCCTTGGTGTCTCTTTCTTTGGTCATCTGTCAGGAGTGCTTCTACTGCGCATTCCTACATGGTAGGGGACTGGACAGTAGGGGTGGTTGATCCATAAAAAATTTGATTCTAAACTCGTGTGATTTGATTCATAACGTAATTGCATGCAAGAGCTGGTGCCTACTGACTATGCTATTACTCACCAGAATAGGAACGGGAGGTGGGGGGTGTGTGTGTGTGTGGCGATCCTTGCCCGTGACCTCTTACATCTTAGAGCGGTCCCTGCTCTGGAGACGGACGGGATTGAAAGTGTCGGTCTGATGTGGGGAGCCCCGGAGAGTATAGCCTTCTTACTGGTGAACCGAGCACCTAGCGCACCAGCGAGGAGCCTATCCCTGCTGCTGGAGACTGTGGCGGAGTGGGCATTGAGGTTCCCTAGACTTGTGGTGCTGGGGGACTTCAATGTCCATGCCGACACAGCCTCCTTTCCATCTGCAGCAGGGGACCTAGTGTTGACCATGGCGGCACTAGGCCTCTCCCTTTCCAAGTCAGGCCCCACACATCGGGCCGGTCACATTCTTGATCTGATCTTCTCTGCGGGTGTCCAAGTGTCCATCACCTCTGTAATAGAGGTGCCATGGTCGGATCACTGTGTTCTAAGAGTCCGGGTCAAGCAACCACGTCCCCCCGGCAAGGGTGCCGAACCGATTTGGGTTCGCCCGAAGGGACTTATGGAACCAACTAGGTTCCTGAATGCCCTGAGGGATTTGGAGCCTGTCAGCGACTCACTCGATGAGCTAGTTACCACCTGGAACTGTAAGTTATCCGCTGCTCTCGACGAGATCGCCCCTAAACGCCCTCACAAACCCCGCAAACGCTGCTCTCCGTGGTTCACTGAAGACCTCAGAACCATGAAGCGGGAGAAGAGACGGCTAGAGCGCTTGTGGAGGAAGCTCCGTGATGGACCCTTGGAATCAGCTTATAAGCTCTTTAGGAAGGCTTATGAGCAGGCTATCAAGGAGGCGAAAAGTTCCCACTATGCCTCCTTGATAGCGTCTGCAGACTCATGCCCGGCTCAATTGTTTAAGATAATTCGGCAGCTGACGATGGTCCCTACCATCCCAAACAATGACGATCAGGCCCTTTCCGCCAAGGCTTTCCAGAATCACTTTGCAGACAAGATTGTGACGCTCCGCCGGGACCTCCCTGCTACGGTTGATACAGTACGGGAACTCGAGACTCCGTGGCCCTCCTTCGTCCACCTTCGACCGGTTTCAGCCACTGGACGCAGAGGATGTTGACAGGATTGTCGCAGCTCTTCGACCAACCACCTGCTCCCTCGACCCGTGCCCCTCCATGCTGAGCTTGCATGGAGGGGTTACGAGGCCCTCTGTTGAATATAGTCAACTGCTCCCTTGAGCAAGGAACTTTTCCAGAGGAGTTAAAAGACGCGGTGGTTACTCTATTGCTGAAGAAGCCAGGGTTAGATCCCGCAGCTCCTTCCAATTACCGCCCTGTGTCCAACTTATCGTACCTGGGCAAGGTAATTGAGAGGGCAGCAATGGAGGAGCCGCAGACATTCCTGGATGATGCAACCTGGCTAGACCCCTTCCAGTCCAGCTTCCATTCTGGGCATGGGACAGAGACTGTCCTGGTCTCAATCACAGACCTACTCCGTTGCCACTTGGATCGAGGCGGATCGGTGCTGCTCGTGTTATTGGACCTCACGGCAGCGTTTGATACTGTCAATTATCAACTTTTGACACACCGCCTGGCGGTGGCGGGGGTGAGGGGGACAGCCCTAAATTGGCTGTCCTCCTTCCTCCAAAACTGCCTGCAGCGAGTGAAGTGGGGAGGGGCGGTCTCCAGGGGTTCCCCCCTACAGTGTGGGGTCCCCCAGGGGGCCATCCTCTCCCCGCTGTTATTTAACATCTATATGCGACCACTCGCCCAATTGGTGCGGAGTTTTGGGCTGGAGTGTCACCAGTACGCTGATGACACCCAGCTCATTCTGAGGATGGACGCCGGGGCGGAATCTGTACCCGATAATTTCCATCTCTGCCTAGAAGCTGTAACTGGATGGCTGTGAGCCAGTAAGTTGAAGGTGAACCCGGCAAAGACGGAGATCTTGTGGCCGGGCCGCCCGGGGGGGAGAGAGATCCAGCTGCTGACATTTGACGGTGTGGCACTATGCCCGCAGTCTTCAGTCAAGAACTTGGGGGTCCGGCTGGACCCTCAGCTGTCTATGGAGGCACAGATTGCATGTGCCTGTCTATGGAGGCGCAGATTGCGTGGGCCCCCTACCTCTCCCGTTGCGACCTGGCCACGGTGATCCAAGCCACTGTCATCTCGAGGCTCGATTACTGTAATGCGCTGTACATTGGCCTACCTTTGTCGGCGATCCGGAAACTTAAGCTGGTGCAGAACGCGGCAACCCACCTGCTATTAGGAGCCACAAGAACAGCTGATCTAACACCACTCCTACGTGAACTGCACTGGCTGCCGATTGAATTCCGGGTCTCCTTCAAGGTGTTAGTTTTTACTTTTAAGGCCTTATATGGTTTGGGGCCAGTGTACTTGAGGGAGCAGCTTACCCCATATGTGCCCAGAAGATCACTGCATTCTGAGGGGCTTAACATGTTGGAGGTCCCTGGTATGAAGATTTGCAGATTATCCAGCACGCGGCAGAGAGCATTTTCAGTGGCCGCACCGGCCTTATGGAACTGGCTGCCAGTGGAGACGCGAGCTCTGCAGGACTTAATGACTTTCCACAGGTCCTGTAAGAACTGGCTATTCAGGCAGGCATTTGGTGCCTGACTAGTGCCTGCTATATCTTACCACCCTGCCGCGTCGCTGCCGCTAGTATTATGTGCTCGACCTGTTATGGTTTTATTGTAGGGGGTGGGATTTTTAATCGGTTTTATGATGTTGTATTTTTATGTGTTTTAACCTGGTATGTTTTATGTGCTGTTAACCGCCCTGAGCTTCGGATAGGGCGGTCTATCAAGCCAAAATAATTAATAAATAAATAAATTACTAACGAATTTCTGTTATTATTCTTTACGCCAGCTGGGAGGGAAGAATGGAGGGCAAGCCCTGCACTCTTCCCTCCCCCCCCAGCTCAGAAGCATCAGGATTAAATTTAACGCAGGATGGCTCTGAGGTGCGAGGAAAGGAAGTGTGTGTGGATGCAAGGCGCGCACACACACACACCTTCCTTCCCCTGCCCCCTCAGTGCTATCCCGCATTATATTTAACACGGGATGACTCTGAGGTGCGGGGAAAGTGTGGAGACGAGTCCACACCTCCTTCTCTGCTTGGGAATAAAGCGGGACAACCCTTGTTCCGCTTTATTCCCAAGCAGAGAAGGAAGTGTGGAGGTGAGTCTGCACCTCCTTCCCTGCTTGGGAATAAAGCGCCCACCTCAGCTGGCAGCTGGCAGCTGGACAAGGGTTGTCCCACTTTATTCCCAAGCAGGGAAGGAAGGGTGGGGACTCGCCCCCACCCTTCCTTCCCTGCTTGGGAATAAAGCGCCCACCTCAGCTGTCAGGTGGTGAGAGGAGAAAGGAGCGTGCTGCTGCCCTCCACTCTCCTCTCATGAGTTGAGAATTGAGAGAGGAAAAAATGAACTAATAACGTAACCTTTACAAAAAAATGGCGATCCCGGGTTCGGTTTTGGAACTTCACTTCCGGGTTGGACGCCAAGGGTCAATACAGGGTCAAAATAATTTCAAATACAAATTATCAACGGATTTCATAGTATTTTAATTGGAGATATCCACCCCTACTGGACAGGATAGTCCTTGTGGTCTTTTCTGACTCTGTTTCTATGATTTTATAACTTCCTCATTGGTGTAGTTTTCAAATCTTTACAGTTCAAAAGAGGAAAGATGCCATTGGTTTATTAATATCTTTTGGCATTTAAGCATTGAGCTTAGCATCTGCTTTAAAAAAAACAACAAATTCTGGGCCGCTTGAATCTTTTGGGATGGTTGGATAGAATGCAGCTGTCACATCACATGTGCCAACCAGCTAAAAGCTAATTAATCAATTTTGCACATCACTCTGGTAGTGATGTTGCTCATATAAAACATTTAAGAACTTCTTTTACTGATATGTTGCACTTGTCAACATTAAGGAATGGAAAGAAGGATGGATAGAAGGAAGGTACAGAAGTGATGGCAGGAAGCAGGCATGTAGCCGGGGCTAAGGGGCTTCACCCCGAAATTCTCAGGGTGGTCCGCGAAAAGGCCTTACTGGTACATTATTTAAACTGTTATGTTTATTCATATCATGATCTGATCACCATGCTCATTATATCCCACATTAATGGGGTTATTGGGATAACAAAACAAAAGGTTTGCTAGGGTAGACCCTCTTCCACCCAGTCTCAGCCCCCCGAACCAAACTCAGCCCCGAAACAAAATCCTAGCTACGGCCCTGGCAGGAAGGAGTAGGCAAAAGAACCACACAACTTTTTATCCCAATGAGAAAGGGTACGGTTTTCCAACACGTATAGACACCCGAGGGAATGTGGAGGAAAACACTCTTTTGCATCCAAAAAGTACTCATCATGAATAAGCTCTGCCTAATTAATTTTTCATATAAATTATCCTGATAGCAAGAACATGTATATTTAATGTCAGCTTCATGAAAGGCAGTAATGACAGTTATTCAGCATAGAAAAAGTGGTGATTATTGTTGTTTTGCCAACTGCATTCTCCTGTAAACAGCTAGTTCTATCTTCCAAAAAATGTAGAGCAGACTAGAAAGTATCAAGAGACATCTCCTAATGACTATTTCAGTATGCATTTGCTGGGAGATATTTTATTGTAAAAATACTGCATAAAACTGCAACTACAGTTTAGGTCTTCAGATTAGAGATCTCCAAATGTTACCCCCTTCCATCATATAATAGTCTCTCTGTGTGTGTGTGTGTGTGTGTTTCTAGGCTACCTGCCATCCTATCACAGATAAAAATCTGGATGCACAGAGATGTTATTAATAATGAAGAACACATAGGTTAGGACAGTGTTTCTCAATGGGGGGGGGGCTGTTGCGAGGGGGTTTCAGAGGGGTTGCCAAAGAACATCACACCATCTTGGGCATTCTGTGTGGGAATTTTGGGCCAATTCAATCATTGGTGGGGTTCAGAATGCTCTTTGATTGTAGGTGAACTATAAATCCCAACAACTACAACTCCCAATTGTCAAGGTCTATTTTCCCCAAACTCCACCACGTTGTCTTCAGTCCAGTAGGACTTGTGAGGAAGCAGAAATTGAAACCCAATAGAAAAACAGTGTTCACATTTGGGTATATTGAATATTCGTTCCAAGTTTGGTCCACATCCATTATTGTTTGAGTTTACAGTCCTCTCTGGATGTAAGTGAACTTCAGCTCCAAAACTCAAGGTCAATACCCACCAAACCCTTCCAGTATATTCTGTTGGTCATGAGTGTTCTGCATGCTAAGTACAGTTCAATTCCATCGTTGGTGGAGTTCAGAATGCTCTTTGATTATAGGTGCACTATAAATCCCAGCAACTACAACTCCCAAGTGACAAAACCAATCCCCTCCAACACCACCAGTATTCAAATTAGGGTGTGTCAGTCATTTGTGCCAAATTTGGTCTACATATCAGATATTTACATTATGATTCATAACAGTAGCAAAATGACAGTTATGAAGTAGCAATGAAAATAATGTTATGGTTGGGGGTCACCACAACATGAGGAACTATATTAAGAGGTCGCAGCATTAGGAAGATTGAGAAACACTGGGTTGGGAGAAGCTACAGCTATTTGCTTTTGCCCGACCCTACTACTTTGTTCCTCTTTTCCTCTGTACTACTTGTGCACTTTGAACTCAGTTTGCAAGCCTTATAACAAGCTGAGAACAAAGGGGGAAAGTGGAAGGAGAGAAAAATGGGACATTTTTCAAAGACACCAAAAAGTGGGACTGTATCAGCCAAATCAGGATTGTTGGAGGGGATGCAACAACAAGTATGTCAGAGGGGTCAGGCGGATTTTCAGCTCATATCTTCACTCCTTGAAGGGAGTGAAATAAGGTAAGATGACATTTAGGAAGGTTTTCATTTCCTTTATCTCTAGCTTCAACAAGAAGCAACTGACGGCTCATGCATTGCAGAAGCTGCACCAAATATGTCAGCCGAAAACACACTGGATTGGCTCAAAAATCTAAGAAGATTTAGAAGGAAAGGAGGGGGAGAGAGTGATGCAGAAGAAGGGAGAGGAACACACTGTTCTTTTTTCCCTCCTGATGAAACTGCATTCCAGTTGGCACATGCCAAAGTGCCCAGAATTCTCACTTTCATTGAATTCCCTCTCTTCACATCTAAGTTTCCAAAGCTACTATCCAGTGGGAATGAACGGTGGAACCTAAACAGTACAAATGATGCAATCGTATCTTCTTGTATGCATTTTTGAAAGTATGCAGCAGGATGATAGGAAGTTTGAACAAATCAGATCAGAGATGCAGGCAGACATGTTGTAATGGTTTCAACATGAAAGAAAATGCCAGCATTTTACACAATTCCCTCAATCCTGGCTTAATAGATTTATTGGTCCCGAGGGGTCCCTATGGGCAATACAAAATAGAGGAGAAGACACCCATATGCCACAAAATTAGGGACTGAAATGCCCGGATTCCCCAAAGTAACACGCTTCGCACTTTACTACAGCTCCTTAATATACTTGAGAGCAGCATCTCAGGTATAGACACCTTCCCACAAAAAACATCACAGGCGGGAAGACTCAAAACATAGCTATATCAGACTATTTCATCATAAAAAGATAAATGGGAATCCTTAGAGACTAATTAAGAAAAAGAAATTTCTAGCATAAGCTTTCGTGGGCTTTTGTGACTGAAGAGGGAATAGAGCTCTGTTGCTCACAGAGGCTGCTACCCAATAAAACAGACCTGTGTGGACCTAAATCATACTCCTGGCCAAAGATTATACATAAGTATACTTAATTAAGTAACTGCTCTGGGACTTCTGCTAACAAATCAGGAAAATATATACCCATAATAGTCACCATCACAAAATAATCACACCTCCAGGTTTCGTATTTTCAAATTCCACACATAATATTCAAACCCTTGATTTACTGAGAGGAAGCCTCCCTGTGGTAAACACCTATACAATTGCCCACCCACTCACTTACTCATTCAGATGCCCATCAATCCACTGCCCACTCCCTTCCAAGAATGTCTTCAAGCAGCAATCTTGAAATGTGTGGGTATTTTTTAAAATAATAATAATGTGTGTGTGTGTGGGGGGGGGGGGTGCGACTAATATGTAACAAAATATGGTATGCAATCACTTTTTCTGGTCTCTCATGCTGAAATTTCTCTCCTTGCATTGAAAGCTAGATTAATGTGGCCACAAGATGGAATAGATTTTTTAGTAAACACATATTTATTTATTTATTTATTTATTATTTAAACTTGTGAGTCGCCATTCTATAACAATAGAATCCTAGAGTTGGAAGAGACCTTCATGGGCCATCCGGTCCAACCCCCTACCAAGAAGCAGGAAAATCACATTCAAAGCACCCCTGACAGATGGCCATCAAGCCTCTGCTTAAAAGCCTCCAAAGAAGGAGCCTCCACTACAGCCCAGGGCAGAGAGTTCCAATACTGAACAGCTCTCAGAGTCAGGAAGTTCTTCCTAATGTTCATGTGGAATCTTCTTTCTTTCCTGTAGTTTGAAGCCATTGTTCCACATCTTCGTCTCCAGAGCAGCAGAAAACAAGCTTGCTCCCTCCTCCCTATAACATCCCCTCCCATCTTGATACATGTCCTCATCATGTCTCCTCTCAGCCTCTTCCTCTTCAGGCTAAACGTGACCAGCTCTTTAAGCCGCCCCTCATAGGGCTTGTTCTCCAGATCCGTGATAATTTTAGTTGCCCTCCTCTGGACACATTCCAGATATTTGCCTCCAAAATAGATACATGGACTCTTCCTTCCAGCACAATAGTCTCCAGGAAAATCTCTATTAAAGGCCATAGCCTCACTACTTCATTTATGTATCTAACTCTCAGGCAGCTGTCATTTCAGTGGGGCAGTGAACCCATTCCTGGTTTTACTCTGAACTTGACATGAGCTATCCAATGTGCTAAAACTTTGGAGGATAGGGTTCTGTATCTTGGATATCTCCTTTGAAAGTCAAGTGCAAAGAGCAGGTTTCTCATTCTATTGATGTTAAAATCACCAGCTACTACTATATCTAGATGAAACTCCAACTAAAATGGTTCCTAAAATCCAACCAACCCCCTTTAAAAACATAAATACAATGTATTGTCGAAGGCTTTCATGGCTGGAATCACTGGGTTGTTGTAGGTTTTTCGGGCTGTAGGCCATGTTAGAAGCATTCTCTCCTGACATTTCACCTGCATTTATAGCAGGCATCGTCAGAGGTTGCGACCTGGCAACCTCTGAGGATGCTTGCTATAGATGCAGGTGAAACGTCAGGGGAGAATGCTTCTAGAACATGGCCATATAGCCCAAAAACCCAATTAATTCAATGGGCCTTCGGTTCCCACTGGAATTTGGTTCCAGAACCCTTTCATGGATACCAAAATCTGTGAATGCTGGAGTCTCATATAAAATGGTGAAGTAAAATGGTGTCCTTTATCTAAATTACACTATTCTGGGAATAATTTTAAAAGAAAATGGATGGGTGGATTGTGTAGGATTCTCTTTTCTTGCAAGGCCGCAACACCTCTAGCCACCTTTAAAACTAGACAGACCTGCTCTGCTCACTTATGCACAGCAAGGGATCACTGTTGCCAAATTGAATAATGCCGGCTGGTCGCTTTGGCAAATTAGCAAATTTACAGCTCTTTTCATTATTCAAAGCAGCTCAGTGCCCTGTTTTCCAAAGGCACAACGGATCACAGCCTTTCCTCTTAATTGCCCAGAGAAAATGTGAGTCACATCCCTTTCTTTCCTGTTTAGTGGGCAAAACTGGATCTGATTACTCTCCTGATCTGAACGGTATAAGAACGGATGAGCACAATGAAGTCTGAAGTGGAACTGCCATACATCCAAAGTGACAATTGGATGGGAAGATTTTGTCAGCACCCAGCGGCAGGGTGAATCGGAAGGTTTCTGAAGGGGATAATGTGAGTAATCATAGGAGATATTAGCAGGACTGCAGGGGAACAATCCTCTGAGAGTCTCCTTTCCTTGTTCTGTTCTATAGAGACTCATATGTATGATTAGTTCCACAGCCAGCATATCTCCTTGCAGGCATTGCATGTTAACTCTGGGCTGATTGGCTCAGCCACTTGCCTTTGATGACTCATACCAAGAAGGGTCAGTAGGCAGAATGTCATGACAAGTATATTCTGCAAAGATATCTTGTCTTTGGACTTGTTATCAGTAATGTGTTCCTACGATGCCAGGCAGGAAGTTTCACAAGCTGCATGTGATCGCAGCCTCTAAGTTTGCCATTTAAGCCTTCCTGAGATTTCCTTTTTTAAAAAAATCTCTTGTTTCTCCTGCCCACTAGAGTTTCATCTTTGGGACACATTATCTGCCTTTTCACAAACTAGAAGAGAAAGACTTGTGTTCCTCCTGTATGTATTAATATCTGCAGCTGTTACATGTCCCTCATTCAAATCATAGACAGTGGTACTGGTACAACAATGAATCATTGTTGTGTATCACAAGCGCAAATCCTGCAAATTTCTTGGGGATGCAGGCGGACAAATGTCAGCGTGCTAGAAGAAACAAAGATCAGCAGCACTGAAGTGATGCTCCTCCGCCATCAATTCCGCTGGACTGGCCACGTTGTCTGAATGCCCAATCACTGTCTCCCAAAGCAGTTACTCTTTTCAGAACTCCAGAACAGGAAATGGAATGTTGGTGGACAGGAAAAGAGATTTAAAGATGGGTTTAAAGCCAACCTCAAAAACTATGGCATAGACACCAAGAACTGGGAAGCTCTGGACCTTGAGTGCTCTAACTTGAGGTCAGCTGTGATCAGCAGTGCTGCAGAATTCGAAGAGGCATGAATGGAGGGCGAATGGGAGAAACGTGCCAGGAGGAAGTCACGTCAAGCCAACCCTGACTGGAACTGCCTTCCATCTAGAAACCAATGTTCTCACTGAGGGAGAGGATCAAGAATAGGGCTCCACAGCCACCTACAGACCCATCGCCAATGCACAACATCTGGAAGACAATCATCCTCAAGCTATTTATTTATTTCAGGATTTTACCCCGCTCTTCTCAACCCCCGAGGGGGGACTCAGTTTCCATCTAACACATCTAAATCATTCCAATGTTCCTCCCTCCCATTAAAATTCACTGAGGAGAACATGTGGGGATCAAGGAATAGGGCCTCTGAGAGGTCAGCCACCTACAGACCCATCAAAACCAGCACTTTGAATTGAGCCAATGCCAGTGGAGCTGACAAACATCTGGAAGACAAATCATCCTCAAGCTACAAGGGATCACCTAAGTAAGTAAAAATATCACAAGCACCAATGCCTTTACAACACATCATGTTCTCCACCAAGGTGTAGAGATAGCTGTGTAGACCATGTGGATCCAAGAATATTGAACTAAGTTGCCTATTTCACAGATGACAAGATTGCAAATCTTATTAAGTGAGAAAGAACGGATTAGCCAGAGAGGAAGTTGTAGCAGTTTTCTTTTACCTCTGCCTACGGTGAAGGACAAAGTTTTTGCTCTTCCTCTTCAATCCCCTTTGCTCAGTTAGCTGACTGCAAATTACTTTTTCACTTTTAACTCAGTTTGCAGATTTGAAGTAAGAAGAAGACAGAAATGGAAAGAGAATGTTTTGTTAGAGTGTTGTTCTATCTTGTTCAAAGTCTTTTCTTGCTTTGGCTTGCAGTGGATTTTCCAAAGCGAGGTTACTGCTGAGACTGCAGAGGTAGAACCTTGGAATTTATCTTAGCGAAACATGCATTTTACCTGCTAAGCAATGGATGCTGTTGGCTAGAAGGGCCAATGGCAATGGCGGAGCCCACTTCCTGTGATTAAAATTTCAAAAGCTACTTGAACACATTGTTGCCACATCCTGTGGCAATGAGATCCACCTACTCATTCTGCCTTGTGAGACATTTATCCTTGCTTTCTTCTCGTTGAATATTTTATTAACTTTATTAATTAAAGTATTTATCTTCCACCTTATATTTCAAGACTTCAGTTCTCCATACAGGCTGCAAAAAAGTCCAAAATGTTGATTTAAAAAATGGTGTTCTACAGCAGCTGTTTTCAAAGTATGTAATATGATGGATCCCCTAAGATGATTTATTTATTTACCGTATTTATATACCATCTTTCTCAACCTGAAGGCAACTCAAGGCGGTTTACAGTAAGCACAGTTTGATGCCCCCAACAACATAAAATACCATTTAAAACATTTAGCATATAATATAAAAATTACGGAGGATTTATGGTTTTACTATGTTTTTATATGTAATTCAAAGTTTTAGCTATGTTTAATTGTTTTATCTGTTTTTATATAGTTCGGGCTGCTATATTGTGCAGCTTTGTAAACCGCCATGAGTTGCCCTCAGGCTGAGAATGGTGGTATAGAAATGTAGTAAATAAATAAATAAATAAAACCATTTAAAAAACCAATAAAAAGATAAGTTCTCAGCATCTCCTTACTAAAATCATTTTCCAATCGCATCGTCCAGTCATTCCGTGGGCCTAAATTTGCCAGTTACATTGCATTTGCAAATGCTTACTCAAAAACCCAGGTTTTAACTTTTTTCGAAATGTTAGGAGGGAGGGGGCTGATCTAATATCCCTAGGAAGGGCGTTCCACAGCCGAGGGGCCACAGCTGATAAGGCCCTGTTTCTCGTCCCCACCAAAACACATCTGCGAAGATGGCAGGAGTGAGAGCAGGGCCTCCCCAGACGATCTTAGAGTGCCAGATGATTCATAAGGAGAGATGCGTTCGGATAGTAAGCTGGGCCGGAACTGTTTAGGGCTTTATAGGCTAAAACCAGCAATTTGAATTGTGACCGGTAGCAGACCAGTGGAGCTGGCGCAGCAGGGGAGTTGTATGATCCCTGAGCGCCGCTCCTGTTAGTAACCTGGTTGCCATCTGTTGGACCATTTGGAGCTTCCAAACAGTCTTCAAAGGCAACCCACACAGAGTGCATTGTAGTAGTCTATCCGGGACGTAACCAGAGCATGGACTACCATGGCCAAGTCAGACTTCCCAAGGTACGAGCGCAGCTGGCGCACAAGTTTTAACTGTGCAAATGCTCCCCTGGTCACCGCCGAAACCTGAGGTTCAGCGATGAGTCCAGGATCACACCCAAGCTGCGAACCTGCATCTTCAGGGGGAGCGTAACCCCATCCAACACAGGCTGTAACCCTATGCCCTGTTCGGCCTTATGACTGACCAGGAGTACCTCTGTCTTGTCTGGATTCAATTTCAATTTGCTTGCCCTCATCCAGACCATCACAGTAGCCAATAGGCATGGTTTCGAACCCAAAAATCGCAATTCTAAAATCAAATTGGGGGGGGGGGGGATTTTTTTTGATTAGTAAAAGAAAGACTTACAAAAAAAATTCCAAAAAGTTCTAAAATGTAACTTAATTACTAACGAAATTCGTTAGTAGTTCGTATGCCAGCGCATGCGCATTCCAGATGGTTTTGGCCTACAACTCCCAGAAATCCTAACAGCTGGTAAATTGGCTGGGATTTCTGGGAGTTGTAGGCCAAACCTTGAATAAATCACACTGAATTCTAGATGGGACTCTCCAAATAGGAAGGAGGGAGGGGGTATTCTATTCTTGGAAGCAGCAAAAAAAAGGAGGAGGACCCCCCCCTACTCGCTCCTCGCTGCCTCTCTCACCCCTGATCCTGAGGGAGCGAGGGCCCAAGTTTGCCCAGGCTGAGAGGAAAAGGAAGAGGCCTGAGGCTGTGAGGAATGGTGGGAGTTGAAGTCCAAAACACCTGGAGGGCTGAAGTTGGCCCCTCATGTATAATAGAATGTATAATAGAATGAATGCTACTGTAAGTGCCTAATATTATAAGTAATCCAACTGGTCATATACCTACATTCCATGCACATGCAATAATACAGCAGTAATAACAATGGGAATAAGAAGAGGTAAAATTCAAACCGAAGTATTCTGACTGTGGTCCCTCCTCAAGCGGTGCAAACTGCAAAAGGCTCTTGCTGCCTGGGTGCACACACATACATATTCTTTTGGGGGGGGGGATTTGCTGCAGAATCTTCTCTATGAGCCCGGGATTCTGCAGCAAATCCCCCAAATAATATGTATGTGTGTGCACCCAGGCAGCACACGCTGTGCCCGGGCTTTTGGCTTGTCCCGGGCTCATAGAGAAGAGCCTTTTGCAGTTTGCACCGCTTGAGGAGGGACCACAGTCAGAATACTTCGGTTTGAATTTTACCTCTTCTTATCCCCATTGTTATTACTGCTGTATTATTGCATGTGCATGGAATGTAGGTATATGACCAGTTGGATTACTTATAATATTAGGCACTTACAGTAGCATTCATTCTATTATACATTAGGTTGGTTTCTCACCCCAATACTCTTTGATGCTTTAGATCCTGGCAGGCAGGAGAGGCAGGGAAGCCTGGAAAAATGTAAACAGAGGTTTACTCAGAAGTAAATCCACAAGGAGGCACTTCATCCAAAGTGCCCTCCTTTGCAGATTTACTTCTGAGTAAACCTCTCTGTTTACATTTTTCCAGGCTTCCAAAAGCCCCCTCCCAAAGAAGGAGCGAGTTTAGGGCTTGCCTTGCCATAATACTTATTGGCAAGGGAGGCGGGAGGGTGGTGAGAGAGAAGGAGGGTGCCCCCTTACGACCTAATAACGACACTTAAGAAAATCCTGGCCCCGAGTTCTATAAAGAAAGTCCACTTCCTGGTTGGCGTTCCAGATTCTGAAATACACAAAAGTAGCATTTCTTACGAATTTCTTACGAATCATTTCATTTTCTTAACTTTTTTCTCATGCCTAGTAGCCAAGTACCGGTTCAGGACATGAACAGCCTCCTTAGTAGCAGGTGGGAAGGAGTGACAGAATTGGACGTCATCTGCATACAGGTGACGCCACACCCCGAAACTCCAGGTGATCTCTTCCAGCGGTTTCATGCAGATGTTAAACATCATGGGAGACAATATTGAACACTGAGGAACCCCACAAGACAATGGTTGTGGGGTTGAACAGGTGTCTCCCAATAACACCTTCTGTCGTCCTCTAGACACTTGGAACCTCCCTTGATAAACCACACAGTTCAGCTGAGGTGCAAAAGGTTTATTTAGAATAACTGGTTATAGGAAAGAGGCTAGAAGTCAGTCTAAGATGCCTTAAATAACACCAGCAAAATAGCAGCAGTATTCCAGGAAGGTAGCAATGGATTATAGTCCCGTAGCAATCAGGATTTAAAGCAGGAATCAAAGCAGGCAAAGACTCTCACTGGCAGCAATAATTTGCAATCCTTTAGCAATCAGGAACAAAGCAAACGAAGTGATGGCTTGTGCCCAAACGGGCCAGATTCAAACAAGGCAGCCCGCAAGCTGGGCAGGTAAAGTTCTTAGCAGGAAGGCCGCAAGGCCTGTTCAGGAATCCATGGTCTTGGGATGCAAAAGTTTGCTCGAGATGAAGAGCCCTTCCAACACAAAACGGTTATAGTTCTGAAACCCTTTGATCTTACGACGTAGTTTACGTCAAGTGTCACACGATGGACTGCAGCTGCTGTTTAGCTGACCTCAGCAGCACAGGTATGTGAGCCAAATTAGCGGCCACATATGTGGAAAGGAGTCAACCCATCTTCTGGTGTCCTGCGTCTCTGCTTATCGCCGGACATAACAGTTGTGGCCTTGAATGTTTGAACCTGCCTGCCTTGCAATGGATTCACAAGGGAAAGGCAGACAGGCTTGGAGGATGCCTTGATGCCAATATGGCTGTAGTGTGGTTCTAAGGAAACTGAGGCATGGGGCCTGACACCTTCTGGGAACGGCCCTCTAGGAAGAACTGGAGCCACCACAGAATGGTACCTCCAAGGCCCATTCCCATGAGGCGTCCCAGAAGGATACCATGGTCAACAGTATCGAAGGCCACTGAGAGGTCCAGCAGAACCAACAGGGGTACACTCCCCCTGTCTAGCTCCCGACATAGATTATCTACTAAGGCGGCCAAGCTGTCTCGGTACAATGTCCCGGCCTAAAGCCAGACTGTTTTAAGAAGTAACCTCTTATAAATGCCTTACTGGCACCCCAGATTGTTTTTGTATTATCATTGTCTTTACTATTTATTTCATAAAATTCCTTAATTAATTTTTTTGCTTCTTCTTTAATCTCTTTGCCTTTCATAAGATTTACCGGAAACCTCCAGGAAAACTACCTAGCACATAGAAATAACTCCATTTCCAATTGGCAATGGTCTGTTATTGACCTCAGAAGTATTTCTATGCTCTTGATTTGTGACAATAAGCCTCCAGATAGAAGCATATTGTGCCTTCCTGAAAAATAGGTAAAATCCTTTTGCTGGGGGTGGTTTTCTCTCCAAGCATCCTTTAATTTAAGACTGTCCATTAGTTTAAAGAAACTTTTCAGTAGCCTACCGCAAAGACCTTTTTTCCTTGGATTTTTGTCTAGATTTGGATTTATGACCCCATTGAACTCCCCCATTATTATGCACCCACTATGGGTCCCCCTTGCCATTTCCTCTTCCAGTTCTTTAAAAAAAGTTGGGTTTTGTGTCGTTTGGCGCATATACATTGCACACTAATATCTTCTCTCCTTCTCTTGTCACCTCCACCCCTATATATCGTCCATTTTTGTCTTTGAATATCAGAGAGGGATCCAATTCTGGGGCAATGTACAGAACTACACCTCTTTTCTTTTTCTTTATTGATGCCACAAATTCTTTCCCAATTTTTTCTTTTTTTAGGTAATGGGCATCCTCTTCCTTGACATGCGTTTCTTGTAGCCCTATTATGCTTAATATCTTTCCCTTAAATTGTTAAACACTCTATTTCTTTTACTGCCATTGTTCATTCTGTTCACATTCCAGCTAATACATTTTAAAGACATTTATACCACTGTCTCTGGTGCTTCTTCTCTGTCTTTTTCCTTTAAAAGTTCTTCTTCTTCCAGGTTGTCTGAGTCTGAGTTACTATTCGACCCTTCTCCTTCTCCTTCTCTCGCGCCTGAATCCTCCTCGTTCTTTCCCTTGGGGGGGGGGGGGTGTTGACTTTGGTTTCGTTGTCTGTCTTTTGGGCTTCCTTCCAGGCGTTCTTCTCTCAAGTCTGCCATATCTTCTTAGAAATTCTTTTGCCTTACTTTCTGTTGTTAACCAGTGTTTTTTGTTTTTATAACTCACCATTACTCCTTCCACTTTTCCCCATCTAAATTGAATATTGTTCCACTCTAGAATGTCCATGAGGAAAAAGTAATTACTTCTTTTGGCTAAGGTGCTTGTAGGTATTTCCTTTAGAATCAATATTTTCTTCCCTTTAAATGAGACCGGCCTTTTCATGCACCATTTCAGTACTTCGTCTCTCGTCGCCTTTAGGGTAAAATTCACAATCATATCCTTTGGCAAGTTGTTTCTCCTGGAATAGTCCGATGAAAGTCTGTATGTTCTCTCTATCTTCCCTTCTAGAGACGCCTCCGATTTGTCCAAAATCTTTGCCGTGGTGGTAATTACGATCTCTCTCAGGTTTTCCAACTCTCCTTCCTCAATTCCTCTATAGCAAAGTTGGTATTCTTTCTGGTGTATCTCTGTTAATATTTGTCTATGTTGGGTATCTTGGGTTTTCATTTCTAGTTCTTTTATTCTCTCTAGGTTCTCAATTTGTTTGATTCTCAATTCTCTGTTCTCCTTTCTAAGATTAATTATAATTTCTTGCATGCCTTGCATTTGGTCTGACATTGTCTGTATGCTTTTTCTCATTTCTTTCATGGTTTTTTCAAGAGTGATGGTTTTTTCAACAGTGGTTTTATCACAGCTTGTTTTAAGATTGTTGAAATATTGCCTTCCCAAAGGGAGGCATTAACCTCCACCTTCACCCATTCAGCCAATCCGCTTTGGCTTCTTTTAAAAGTTAGGATGGGCAGGAGTCTAGGATGCATGTGGTCGCTCTAATCTCTCCAAGTATCTTATCCACATCCTCAGGTTTCACCAATTGAAATGAATCCATCAAAATCAGACAAGACAGTGCTCGTGTTACATCCTCAGAGACTGTCATTAACATGGTGTCCAGACCAAAATGGATCAAAGCGACTTTGCCCGCAAAGAATCGAGCAAATGCTTCACAGCATGCTGCCGAGTTGTCAGGGCTCCTGTCCTGGGAGGGGGGATTTAATAGGCCTCTCACAACTAGGAACAGCTCCGCCTGACAGTTTCTTGTGGACACAATATTGGTTGCCAGAAAGGATTTATGTGCAGCTTTTATTGCCACGGCATATGCCCTTAAGAGGGCAGCTCAAATCCAAACAACACATGCCCTCTAGTCTCTTTTTTCTTCGCTTCATTGCTACCAGCTCCTCATTGAACCAAGGAGCTGGTTTAGTTCAACTACTTGAGAGGGGATGTTTGTGTCTATTGCCCTAGTCATTTCCCCATTCAAGAGAGTGACCAGGGAATCAACAGGATCACCTACCGAGGTGGTGGGAAACTCCCCAAGAGCCGTCAGGAATTTGTTTGGATCCATAAGCCTCCTGGGGCAGACCATCTTAATGGGACCTCTACCCCTGTGGAGGTTAGGGGGCACAGTGAGCCTAAACCTGATCAGGTAATAGTCAGTCCATGGCAATGGAGTGATTGTCAGCTCCTCCACACTGCCACCTTCCTCCCATCCCTGACAGAAAACCAAGTCTAGTGTGTGACCAGCACTGTGGGTCAGGCCAGATACCCATTGGGACAGCCCCATGGTTGCCAAGGAAGACATGAAGTCCTGAGCCGCTCCTGATAGGGTGGTCTCGGCATGGATGTTGAAGTCCCCCAGCATGATGAGCCATGGGATTCCAACGCCAAGCTCGAGACCATCCCAGCGAACTCAGGTAGGGAGACTGTAGTGCAGCGGGGTGGACAGTACACTAACAGATTCCCTTTCCTGTCCCGGTTACCTACCCTCAGGTGGACACATTCAAAATTGGTTGACTGCAAGATGGAGCACCTTGTCAGGGAGATGGAATCCCTATAGACTACTGCAACCCCACCTCCCCGCCCTCTAGATCTTGGCTGGTGCTGCACGGACAAACCTGGTGGACAGAGCTGGGTCAGATTTATACCTCCAGCCTCGTCCAACCAGGTCTCCGTTATGCACACTAGATCTGCTCACTCATCCAGAATTAAGTCCTGGATTTTTCCAATATACCAGTGACCAACACCATACTAGTGTCCACTGGCTATAGCCTTTCTTCCTTTCGTTCTTCCCTCCCTCCCTCCCTTCACTTGCTTGCTTGCTGGGAGCTAATGACCCACTGACTAGTATCGTAATGCCATGCCAAAATGAAGCCAACACCAGTGCCCATGGACCTCATAGAGAATGGGTTTACAGAACTGGGGACACACAAAAAGGAACGCATTCTACTCAATGCTGTTCTTCCACTGGTGGGATACATAAGAGGACATAGGACAGATTTTAAAGTTATACAGGGGAGACACTACTTAAATATTTATTTATTTATTTATTTCGTTCAGCTTCTATGCCGCCACTCCCGGCGGGCTCGGGGCGGCTCACAACACCGAGAAACACAACAAAAAACAGCAACAGAGTAAAAACAGGGCATAAAAACGTCATTAAAATATCACTAAAATAACATAATAAAACACAGCAGTAAAGACAACGACCTGGAGTATGAGTCTCTTCTAACAGGGGGGTGCATAGCACTAGGACCTACACCTGGAAGGCGAGCTGGAACAGGTGGGTCTTGCACGCCCGCCTGAAGGGAAGCAGGTCGTGGATGGCACGCATATCTGCCGGAAGGGCATTCCAGAGCGTTGGTGCAATCACCGAGAATGCCCTTCGGTGGGTGGAGGTAAGTTTGGCAGCCTTTGCGGAGGGGACAGCCAGAAGGTTGGTATCCTCAGAGCGAAGTGATCTCATAGGGCAGTATGGGGAGAGATGGTCCCTCAGAAATGCTGGCCCCAGGCCGTGTAAGGCCTTAAAGGTAAGAACCAACACCTTGAAGATGATCCGGTGCTCAATTGGCAGCCAGTGCAGATCCTGCAAAATAGGTGTTATGTGGCAACCTGTTGGGGTGCCAGTCAGGAGCCGGGTGGCAGTGTTCTGCACCAGCTTGAGCTTCCGGGTCACCGACAGGGGAAGGCCAACGTAGAGCGCGTTACAGTAATCCAGTCTCGAGATGACTGTGGCTTGGATCACCGTGGCCAGGTCGTTCCGGGATAGGTAGGGTAAGATGGTAAAACGCAAGCTTGCTGACCGCAGAGACCTGGGTCTCCATGGTCAGCTGGGAGTCCAAATGAACCCCCAGGCTCTTTACGAAAGGCGATGGGCATAACACCACACCGTCCAGGTTCGGAAGCTGGACATCCCCACCACCTGGGTGGCCCAGCCACAAGATCTCCGTCTTCGCTCGATTCACCCTCAACCTACTGGCTCACAGCCATCCAGTAACGGCTTCGAGGCCACGTTGGAAATTATCGGGGACAGATTCAGGCCTGCCCTCCATCCTCAGAATGAGCTGGGTGTCATCCGCATACTGGTGACACTCAAGCCCATAACTCCGCACCAGCTGTGCAAGCGGCTGCATGTAGATGTTAAATAACAGAGGGGAAAGAATGGCCCCCTGCGGCACTCCACAAACTAATGGGGAGGCCTCAGAGACCACCTTGCCCCTCCTCACACGCTGAGACCGCTGGCGGAGGAAGGAGGTCAGCCATTTCAGGACTGTCCCCCTCACTCCAGCCATGGCCAGGCGGTGGATCAAGAGATTGTGGTCGACCGTGTCAAACGCTGCCGTGAGGTCCAATAACACGAGCAGCGCAGACCTGCCTTGGTCGAGCTGGCAGCGGAGTTGATCTGTGATGGAGACCAGAACCGTCTCCGTCCCATGCCCCAAACGGAAGCCGGACTGGAAGGGGTCTAGCCATGTTGCATCATCTAAGAAGGACTGAAACTGCTCCATTGCTGCCCTCTCAACTACCTTCCCCAGGTACGAAAGATTCGACACTGGTCAGTAGTTGGAGGGAACCGCAGGGTCTAATGACGGTTTTTTCAGCAACGGAGCTACCACCGCCTCTTTTAAGCACTCTGGAAAAACTCCTTGCTCAAGGGAGCTATTTACGATGTTCAACAGAGGCCCACGTAGATCCAGGCAGGATCTAACAAGCCAGGAGGGGCACGGGTCGAGGGAGCAGGTGGTAGGCCTAGTTGCAGCCACAATCTTATCAACAGCATCTGCGTCCAGTGGCCGAAACCGGTCGAGGGTGGGCCCGGCAGAGGGCCACGGGGTCTCAAGCTCCCTTACTGTATCAACCATGGCAGGAGGGTCCCGGCGGAGGCTCAGTATCTTGTCTGCGAAAAACTCTGGAAAGCACTGGCGGTAAGGACCTGATCACTATTTTTTTGGGACAGTAGGGACCGTCGTCAAAGACCAAAGTATTTTGAATAGTTGAGCTGGGCGTGAGTTAGCAGACGCTATCAAGGCGGAGAAGAACACATTTTTGGCCGCCTTGACAGCACGCTCATAAGCTTTTTTAAATAGCTTATAAGCTGATAGTGAGGCCCCGTCATGGAATTTCCTCCACACGCACTCTAGCCGTCTCCTCTCCCGCTTCATCGACCTAAGATCTTCTGTATACCAGGGGGATCGATGCTTGCGGGGTTGGAGAGGGCGCCTAGGGGCAATCTCATTGAGAGCATTAGCTAGTGAGGTGTTCCAGGATTGCACCTGCTCATCGACTGAGACGCTGATAGACTCCAGATCCCTCAGAGCATTCAGGAACCTTTTGGGTTCCATAAGTCTCTTCGGGCGAACCATAATCCGTTCGGCGCCCTTGCCTGGGGGAGGTGGTTGCTCAACCCGGATCCTTAGAGCACAGTGGTCCGACCATGGAACCTCTATTACGGAGGCTAGGTCCACTTGAACCCCTGCACTGAAGACCAGATCGAGGGTGTGACCGGCCGAGTGTGTGGGTCCCGAACTACAGAAGGAGAGGCCTAATGTCGCCATGGTCGAAATTAGGTCCGCGGCTGCTGATGGAAATATCAAGGTCACATAATCTGAAAACATGGATAATTCTCATGAGGCTAACTCTAGCTGTTAATCTCAGCTGTTTAAGAAATGGGGCTATTTACATGTTGATTGTTGATTCAACAAGTGCATGAATCTAATTGGAGTACATGTTGGTAAAGATGTATGAAGAATTAGATCCTGTCTTCATGCTAATACAAATTGACTAATTCCTGCTGGCTTTTTTTACATCTCAGTAGTGACTCATTCAACAGTCACATTTTCAAAATGTTGGAAACTACATTTTTAGAAGACTGGTTAAGACAAGATACTTAACTATGTAATTCCTTGTGGCCCAATTACCCCCCCCCCCCCTTTAATGACAGAAATATCATTCAGCCATGCTCTGTCAGAATGGTCTTCTTTCTTCTCATGCAATTGAAGCTCAGCAAAGTAGGGGGGGGGAAATGACATTCATGGCCATAGTGTCAAAATCATGAGAAAATACCAACTGTGAGTATGAAAGTTATCTAGATTTACTCATCTGTAACTGATCCAAATACACAGTCATTACTTAGTCACAATTTTACATTTACATCAGATTTGGTGAGAGGGTCAGGCCAGGAGAAGTTACCTACTTAACTACTTTCTAACTAATTTATATATCACATTAGAAATGAACAAGTGAAAGTATTTATTTACATCATTTTTATCCCGTCCTTTCAGCCCAAAGGCGACTCAATATTGCGGAGGATGTGTTTAAGTCCTGTGCTGGCATTGTCCATGTAGATGTGTGAATGTGTCGGCATTTGGGTTTATTTATTTATTTATTTATTATTGTGGCTTCTAGGCCGCCGACTCCCGAGGGCTCGCGGCGGCTCACAACAGGGTTAAAAACATCAAGATCAACATACAATTAAGCAGCAGCAACACATTAAAATACAATAAAATACAGCATAAAACAGATAAGAAGCAGCATCACACCCGGGCAGACGGAACAACATGTTGGAGGGCTTACTCATTGAAGGCCTGCCTAAATAGATGGGTTTTGCAGGCCCGTCTAAATTGCAGTAAGTCCCTCAAAGCCCTAGTGCCGGCCGGCAGGGCGTTCCATAGCGTAGGGGCTATAACTGAGAACGCCCTCCGGCGGGTTGCTGTCAAGTGCGCCGACTTTATCGTTGGTATTACCAAAAGGTTGGCATCTTCGGATTGGAGTGGTCTCGGAGGGCAATAAGGGGTGAGGCGGTCCTTCAGATACGCTGGCCCCAGGCCATATAAGGCCTTAAAGGTAAGAACCAACACTTTGAAGGCGATCCGGTGCTCAATGGGCAGCCAGTGCAGATCCTGCAAGATTGGTGTTATACGGCAACCTGCTGGAGCCCCAGACAGGAGCCGGGCGGCAGCGTTCTGCACCAGCCTGAGCTTCCGGATCGCCGACATAGGAAGGCCAACGTGGGCGCATTACAGTAATCTAGCCTCGAGATGACCGTGGCTTGGATCACCGTGGCTAGGTCGCCTCGGGGAGGTAGGGGGCCAGCCTCCTTGCCTGGCGGAGATGGAAGAAAGCAGCCTTGCTGACCATGGAGACCTGGGTCTCCATGGACAGCTGGGAGTCCAGATGGACACCCAGGCTCTTCACCGACGGGCGCTGGATGCAGCGCCGTCCGTCCAGGGTCGGAAGCCGGACCTCCACCCCGCCCGGCGCGCCCAGCCACAAGATCTCCGTCTTCGCCGGATTCACCCCAACCGACTGGCTCGCAGCCATCCAGTAACGGCTTCGAGGCAATGCTGGAAATTATCGGGGACGGACCCCGGTCTGCCCTCCACCCTCAGAATGAGCTGGGTGTCATCAGCGTACTGGTGACAGACCAGCCCATAACTCCGCACCAGCTGTGCAAGCGGCTGCATGTATATGTTAAATAACAGAGGGGAGAGGATGGCCCCTGAGGGACTCCACAAACCAATGGGAGCCCTCGGAGACCACCTCACCCTCCTCACACGCTGAGACCGCTGGTGGAGAAAGGAGGTCAGCCATTTAAGGACTGTCCCCCTCACTCCAGCCATGGCCAGGCGGTGGATCAAAAGATTGTGGTCGACCATGTCAAACGCTGCCGTGAGGTCCAATAACACGAGCAGCGCAGACCCGCCTTGGTCGAGCTGGCAGCGGAGTTGATCTGTGATGGAGACCAGAACCGTCTCCATCCCGTGCCCCGAACGGAAGCCGGACTGGAAGGGGTCTAACCATGTTGCATCATCTAGGAAGGATTGCAGCTGCTCCATTACTGCCCTCTCAACCACCTTGCCCAGGTACGGAAGATTCGACACTGGGCGGTAGTTGGAGGGAACCGCAGGGTCCAATGATGGTTTCTTCAGTAATGGAGCTACCACCGCCTCTTTTAAGCACTCTGGAAAGACTCCTTGCTCAAGGGAGCTGTTTATGATATTCAACAGAGGCCCACGTAACCCCTCCAGTCTCTTCATTTGCATTGTGTGTCCTCCTATAGGCCAGGGCTGTCCAACAGGCGGCCCGGGGGCCGCATACGGCCCCCGAGCCCCTTCCCTGAGGCCCCCTAACTTGTTTTAATAAAATACAAATAAAAAATAAAATAATAATAATAATAATAATAATAATATAAAAACCTACTTCCGGGTTTAGGCAAGCATCGCGAGACTACGCCAGCCACAGACGGGATTTCGAGGGAGGTCTAAATCCCATCTGTGGCTGCATAGTCTCGCAATAGCTGCCGAAATATTGGGTTCCGCAGGATTTGCGGCCGGCCTGGGCGCGCGCCTCCTCCTCCCTCGCAGCTGTTTCCAGGCCAGCCCCCATTCCCTCAGAGAGAGGGAGGAGGGGAGTGAGGCAGGGAAACCCCCTCCTGGCTCCGTCCTCTTCCTGTGGAGGGCCCTCGCTTCCCGCCCCGCGGATGGGAGAGCCGCCGCGCCTGGCCTGAGCTTGGCCTCGGCTCCAGCGGGGCTCTTCGGGGACGGCGGCGGCGGCGTTGGCGCTTCGGCCCTGTGGCGGGGCTCCCGCAGTATGGGTAAGGGCCTGGCTCGAGTGAAAGCGGGACGGTGGGTGAGTGGGGGAGGGAAGGGTCCGTCAGCGGCGGTTTCCTTGGCGACGCTTCCTTCCCCTCCTCCGCGCCCCCTCCCCCTTGTTGTGCTGCCTTCCCCCGCGTGCAGGGTGCAACATGGCTTCCTTTGCGCCTGCCCCCGTGGCTTGTTTTCCCTTCAGGGAGGAAGGGAGCTCTTTGGGCCTCCTCCACCTGCCTCTGGAAAAGGAGGCCCCATCAAGCACTGCGACGGCATTGAGGTGTTTGGTTTTTTTTTTGGTGTGTCCCAATTTGAGTGTGGACTCAAATAACTCAAAGGTATTAGGAAACATTCCCCCAAATCCACCAGTGTTCCCATTTGGGTATATTGAGTATTCATGCCAAGTTTGGTCCAGATCCATCATTATTTGAGTCCACAGTGCTCTCTGGATGGAGGTGAACTACAACTCCAAAACTCAAGGTCAATTGTAAGGAAATTAGAGCCGGGGAGGGGGCGGAGCCGGGGGAAGGGAGAGGGCAGAGCCAGGGCGGAGACAGACCCTTCGGCCCCCCAGGTGATCAGTGACTTTGTGCTCTCACATGACCCCAATGCATTATCATCTGATCACATATTTCAGTGTGCACCATTTTGCACATGACATCAGGTGGCACCAAAATAGCTTTGACATTTGGGCATGGAGGGTTCATAGTTGCTCCAGGCTTTTACCCCCATCCCTCATGCACATTTTATCAGATAACACCACTTTTGTTCTAGGTGATAATCAAAGATAATAATTGGGTTGCTCTGAGATTTCTGGGCTGTGTGGCCATGGTCCAGAAGCATTCTCTCCTTACATTTTGCCCACGTCTATAGCAGGCATCCTCAGAGGTTGTGAGGTCTGTTGAAAACTAGGCAAGTGGGGTTTATATATATCTGTGGAACATCCAGGGTGGGAGAAAAAAACTTTTGCCTGTTTGAGGCAAGTGTGAATATTGCAATTTGCCACCTTGATTAGCATTGATTTGCCTGGCAGCTTCAGGACCAGCTATCAGGGCCAGCTAACACCTCCCAACAAAGGATTCCCCAGGCAGAAAGCAGCCAGGCTTCGAAGCTGCAAAGCCATTCAGTGCTAATCAAGGTGGCCAATTGCAACATTCACACTTGCCTCAAACAGATAAGAGTTTTTTCTCCCATCCTGGACATTCCACAGAAATATAAACCTCACTTGCCTAGCTTCCAACAAACTTCACAACTTTTGAGGATGCCTGCCATAGATTTGGGCAAAATGTCAGAAGAGAATGCTTCTGGAACATGGCCATACATCCTGGAAACCTCACAGCAACCCAGTGATTCCGGCCAAAGATAATAATCCTGAAATATGAGGATTATATATGAGGATTTATGCAGTAGTCCTTTGGTATTCACTGAGGTTTGGTTCTAAGACACCCAACTGATATTAAAATCTGCTAGAAGTTGGCCATGGAGTTATAATGGAGGGCAGAGATTTATAGAGATACCATCTCTCCAGGAGATCATCACTTATGATCAATGTGGAGTCACACTGGAGAACCTAGAGGTTCCCAGAGAGGTGTTCTTTCTGGTAAAATAATAGTGGGGGGGGGGGGGGGGTTCCACAATTTTTCCGACTATCATGGAAGTCCTGAGCCCCTAACCCAGGCATGGACCAGCTCCAGTCCTCCAGGTGTTTTGGACTTCAGCTCCCACAATTCCTAACAGCCTAGGGCCCTTTCCTTTCCCCCCTCAGCCGCTTAAGCGTCTGAGGGGGGAAAGGAAGGGGCCTGAGGCTGTTAGGAATTGTGGGAGTTGAAGTCCAAAACACCTGGAGGGCTGAAGTTGGCCCATACTTGCCCTAATCGCAATGAATGTTGGGTAATGACTACAATGTGATAGGGGCCTTAGTTACGTCTCTGTAACTAACAGAGACGTAACTGTCTTTAAACAATGAAATATATCGAATTCTATTGAATTTGTTTTTAAATAGAATTTGGAATACGTAAAAATTGATTTTTTAAAAAAATCATGTGTTTTTCTAGATTTATTTATTTTTATTTTTTGAAGCAAACTAGAGTGATGCAGTAAGTCATTGTCACAAATATGCACAGATTAAAGACCAACATCAAAGACATGCATGGGAAGTGTAAAATTGTTCTGCATGCTGACTCTCAGGAACTCTGCATGTATATAATTAAAATGGAACACAAAGAAAGACCGGAGAAACTAAAAAGAAAGGGAATGGAAAAAGCTAACCCCATTAGTTAGGTGTGCCGTACACACAAGATAATTGGAAGGGAACTCTTATTGGGAGGCAGAGAAATGAGCACCTCAGGAGCAATCGGCTAACAGTAGATTATCATGGATCTGCATGTATGGGAGGAGGAATTTCAATGACTTCAAGCCATTTTTGTTCTTGTTAGAGATGAATTGAAACAATTGACATCTTAAGAACAGAATAAAACAAAAGCCAAAATCTTCTAGGGGAGTTATAGTTAATTTCAGCCCTCTCAGCTATCACATTCTCCAGGCAGCTATGATTTCCTTTTTGAGGGGAAAGTTTGCAAGATATAATGATCCTTTCTCTGGATGTTTTTTTAATTCTTCTTCTTTTTGGCATTTGCACTTTTCTGCCACTAATCCATCTGTTTTTTTTTTAACTTGCCATTTGCTACAGTATTCTGTGAAATAATGAAAGGACAAAAAAGAAGGCATGCAATTAGGATTGTTCTTGTGTGTCTTCATGTTGGTTCAGATTCATAGCAACCCAAAGAAAAATCTATTACAGGGAGTTCTGGGGCTGAGAATGTGTGACCCACCCAAGGTATTCCAATGGGTTTGCAGGCCAAGCAGAGACCTGAACCCTGGCATATCTATTATATAAAGGAGTTCCCGTCGTCGAACGACTGACAGAGACAGAGAAACCATCCAAGGCAGAGACACCAAACTTGCCAACAGAAATAGGCCTCAGGCAAGGAAGGTTTAAAGCAAAAAAAACCTCCCCCCCAAAAAACCTTGAAAGCCGCCAAAACAACAATTTAAAAAACTACATTTCCCAGCATCCTCTGCGGCACCCAGCAAAACCATTGGCCAACATCGGCCCACACAAAATGCAGGGAGGCCGAGTAACCATAGTAACGCTGGCCAGAGCCAGCCAAGGCTAGGATAGAATGCTGAGTGATTTGAGTTCAGTCAGTTGGTGCAAGATCTAGGAGGGTGCAGGTTACCACACTCGAGAAACACAATCCAAAAGACAGCAAAAAATATCACACAATGCCAATATGCAGAAGATACACAACTATGTGCACAGAGCACATACATACCACTCACAGGACAAAAGACACCCACTTTACAAACACCACACCCACAACATGACAGCAACACAACTCGCGATGCCTACCTCTACAGACCCACTACACAACTCACACACAACACACACAACGCATACATACCACTGCTAAAAAGAAACCAGCACAGTACAACCAACTAACACACCCCACACACACCATACATCCACACCACACTACCACTGCACATTCACAACAACAAACTACACACTCAACACCACACACTCTTCTCCAACCACCATCCCAAACACACACCACCAATCCTCCACTTTACAAACACCACCCTCACAACATGACAGCCACACAACTCGCGATGCCTACCTCTACAGACCCACTACACAACTCACACACAACACACACAACGCATACATACCACTGCTAAAAAGAAACCAGCACAGTACAACCAACTAACACACCCCACACACACCATACATCCACACCACACTACCACTGCACATTCACAACAACAAACTACACACTCAACACCACACACTCTTCTCCAACCACCATCCCAAACACACACCACCAATCCTCCACTTTACAAACACCACCCTCACAACATGACAGCCACACAACTCGCGATGCCTACCTCTACAGACCCACTACACAACTCACACACAACGCACACCACTGCTAAACAGAAACCTGCACAGTACAACCAACTAACACACCCCACATGCACACCGTACATCCACACCACACTACCACTGCACACTCACAACAACAATATACACACCCAACACCACACACTCTTCTCCAACCACCATCCCAACCACTCACCACCAATCCTCCACTTTACAAACACCACACCACAACATGACAGCCACACAACTCACGATGCCTACCTCTACAGACACACAACACACACAATGCATACATACCACTGCTAAACTGAAACCTCCACAGTACAACCAAGTAACACAGGAGGACATAACAACTACCAGGAGGACATAACACTAACACAAATAGGGCACCAGGGACACAGGCACCACTGACCAACACATACCACCAGAATAACACAAACTTCCAAAACCCACAAAAACAAACTAACAATCCTGCAACACAAAAACCCAACCCAACCAGAACTCACAACAAACACCACTGGCAAAAGCCACACCCCCTCCACATCACAACCAGCACACAGGCAGACTGAGACAATTATGTCACCACAACACACACAAAATAAACCCCACAAATACCTGACAGCAACATCACACACCGACAACTCCACAGGACTTCAACATCCCACCCACCAGAACAACCCACAACGACACAGCCATGACCCCACCAAGACCGTAAGTAACATCATTTCCAACCCTTACATGCTCAGACTATCTCGCATCTCCTAAATAGGGCACAGCAACGCGTGCCGGGTACAGCTAGTCTATATATATAAAGGAAGAGTCGTCATCGAACGACCGTCCTAGGCAGAGAAACCTTACAAGGCAGAGACACCAAATTTGGCAACAAAAATAGGCCTCAGGCAAGGAAGGTTTTTAGCAAAGAAACTTCCCCCCCAAAACCTATAAGGCCCCCAAAACAACGATTAAAAAAACCTACATTTCCCAGCATCCTCTGCGGCCGCTAGCGAAACCCATTGGCCAACATCAGTTACCATAGTAACGGTGGGCAAAGCCACTTAGAATGCTGAGTGATTTCAGTTGAGGGTTAAACTGCCAAGGTCAAGGAGGGAGACAAATAGGGCACCAGGGACACAGGCACCACTGACAAACACATACCCCTAGAATAACACAAAAGTAATACCTACACACAACACAATACGCACATAACACAACCTTGCGTCTACTGCTCAACCCATTTGTATGCCATTCCTTCCTTCCACACAGGCATAAGCTGACCCAAAAGACAAGCCATGCCTCCTAAAAAGAACAGCATCGGATGACACACTCGCAACGCTACATACATCACACAAAAAAGGGCAGAACAAACGCCAGAACAGAAAGACACTGCACTACACTACCTTTTGCCATCACCATAAACAAGGCTCAAGGACAAACACTACAAATCTGTGGCATAGACCTTGACACAGAATGCTTCTCCCACGGACAACTCTATGTAGCGTGCTCCAGAGTTGGGAAACCACAGAACCTCTACATCAACACAGCAGACGGAAAGACAAAAAACATTGTATATCCACAAGCTCTGCAGAACGCCAGGAACACCACACACCGACAACTCCACAGGACTTCAACATCCCACCCAACAGAACAACCCACAACGACACAGCCATGACCCCACCAAGACCATAAGTAACATCAATTCCAACCCTTACATACTCAGACTTTCTCGCATCTCCTAAATAGGGCACAGCAACGCGTGCCGGGTACAGCTAGTATGTGTATATATGTGTATATGTGTGTGTGTAATTATAAAACAACATAGCAATCCCATACATATTCCATTCTTTTAGAATGCGTTCTCAGGGCAATGTTCAAATGAGATCAGTGTAGATCAGGTATGAGGAAACCCAGGTCCAGGGGACGGATGCAACCCATTGGGCTCTTTTCTCTGACCCTCTTCTCACACCAAAGTATCCTTCCTTCCTTCCTTCCTTCCTTCCTTCCTTCCTTCCTTCCTTCCTTCCTTCCTTCCTTCCTTTTGTTCTTTTATTTATATGTATGTATTTTATTGCGTTATTGTTGATGTTTGATTTTATTTTACTGTAATTTGTTGTTTGGATGGGCTCTCTAGCCCTTTGGCAACCATCCTAAGAGAAGGAAAACTCTAATTTCAAACCCGGGCAGATGGTGCTCGTCTAACCCTGTAAGATCAACCATCTAAGAGAAGGAAACTCAAACCAAACCTACGACCTGAGGACCTCGCTGCCACTGTCCAAGCTTGTTAGGCCCTGGCAGATGAACATTTGGTTTAAAGGGTTAGGCCAGTTCTGTGCACGCTCCGCTCCACCAGGAAAATCCATTGCACAGGCTCGAAGGACACATCCATCTTTAGTCATCAACGCGCTTGTGGAAAGCGTGGGATGAGTCCTTTCTGAATCTTCGTTCGCGAAGTAATGCTGAGAGAATTTGTTGTTTGGCCTGGCCTCATGTAAGCCGCCCCAAGTCCCCTTTGGGGAGATGGTGGCGGGGTATAAATAAAGATTGTTATTATTATTATATTACTTCCTTCCTTTTCTCTTTCCTTCCTCCTTCCCTTCCTTCCTTACCTTTTGTTTTTCCTTCCTTCTGTCTTTTCTTCCTCCTTACCTCCCTCCTTTCCCTCCCTCTTTCTCCTTCCATCCTTCCCTCCCACTCTCCCTTCCTTCCTTCTTTCTTTCCTCCCTCTCTCCATCTTTCTCCTTCCTTCTTCCCTTCTTTCCCTGTTGTCTTTCTTTCCTTCTCTTTTTCCTTTATCCTTCCCTTCCCTCCCCTCCTTCCCCTTTTTCCTTCCCCCTTATCTTTCCCCTTTGTATTTCCTTCATTCCCTTTCCTCCTTCCCTTCCTATCTCCCTCTTTCTCCTTCCATATTACTCCCCCTTTCTTCTTCCATCTCTCCCTCTTTCTCTTTCCATCCTTCCCTTCCTCCCTTTCATCCATCCACCCTTCCCTCTTTCCTTCCTCCTTCCTTTCCTTCCATCCTTCTCTTCCACCCTTCAATCCTTCTTTCCTTCCCTCTTTTCTCCCCCCTCTCCCTCTTTCTCCTTCATCCTTCCTTCTATCACTGGGCAGCCAGTCCTCCTAGCAGGGAATGCTTGTATGTGGCCCCCAGGTTATAAAGTTTGCCCATGCCTGGTGTAGATACAGCAAAACAATATATGGAAATGTGCTGCCTTGGAGTATGTGGAGTCTCCTTCCCTGATTCTATGAAAGCCACTCGGTTTTCAGACTTTCTTGCAATAGAAAGAAAATGTCTAAAATTACTCACTGCTTCCTTCAAGAATCAAATGAATAAAGAAACACACCATTAGGGTATACTTTCCCTATACTCTGACTATAATCTGCTTGTAGTTAAGGCTATTTTGTGATCTCCAAGTGCAATGGCAGATATGTAGTTAAGCAGCAGCGAGCAAAGTTGTAGTGTGAAGCTGATATCCAGGTGGCTGAATCTAATTTGGAGATAAGGTTTGGTGACTTAACTGCCTCATTTAAAGTTTGAACTAAAACTTAAGAGTGGGTTACTTCTCCTCACTGCAACAGAAGATTGTTATTGGAGAGCAGAGAATTCCTCATTACGTTTTAACTGGAGTTCTCAGTTTTAACAGCAGCACTTCTGCAGCTACTTCAAATTTTACAGGAGCTTTTCAGATACTGAGCCTATATTAGGAATAAAACTGACATCAAAAGCCAGGATGACTAAACTAGGACAGTCATATTTCAGCCATAACATGAAAAGACATGAAATAATTAAATAAATAAATTGATAGCTGCAGTGCACGTCTGGACTCAGAAATGAGTCTGGATGCCTAGTTTTCAACTATGGTCAGGAATGCATTTCCAAAGTTAAAATGATTGTAACAGTTGTGTTCATTCCTGGAGATGCCTCACCTTGCTCCAATGACTCATGCCTTGGTTATGACCTCTTTGGAGAACTGTACTAAACTCTACATGGGATTGTCTTCAGAAACTGTTGGGAAGTATCAGGGGATGAAGTCAAATTATATTAATTCTACAGTACAGGTGTACTCCTAGTTTCCAGAGCAGCAGAAAACAAGCTTGCTCTCTCTTCGGTAAGCTGCTCCTCATAGGACATGGTTTTCAGACCTTTGATCATTTTGTTCACCCTCTTCTGAACATGTTCCAGCTTGTCAATATCCTTTCTGAATTGTGGTGCCCAGCAACAGCAACATCTGATCCAAGATGAATAGAAAGGCATTATTACTTCTCTCAATCTAGACACTATACTCCTATTGATGCAGCCTTGTTTTAGCTTGTAATAAAATGGGTTGTTTCCTTGTGTTTACCTTCTGTACAAACATTTTAACCATATATTGTCAAAGGCTTTCATGGTCAGAATCACTGGGTTGTTGTAAGTTTTTTATTTTATTTATTTATTTATTTATTTATTTCCTCAATCTTGTATACCGCTCCTTCCAGCAGGCTCGGGGCGGTTCACATACAACCAATTAAAATTTGCACCAAAGCGCAACAGTTACATAAAACAGTAAAAACAAGTGTTACACAAGACTTCTTAAGGCAGGAAGACATAGCAATTCCACATCCGGGCTTAGTTGAAGGCTTGCCTAAACAGGATAGTTTTACATGCCCTCCGGAATGGGATAATTTCTGTGATGGCCCGCACCTCATCCGGCAGTGTGTTCCAAAGTGCCGGGGCTGCAGCCAAAAAGGCCCATTGTCTCGTTGAAGAAAGGTGACAGGAATGGAGAGATGGAATGGTCAGAAGATTTCGCTCTTCCGAACGCAGTGATCTCGGGGGAACATACGGGGTAAGGCGGTCCCTCAGGTACACTGGCCCCAGACCGCGCAAGGCCTTGAAGGTCAAAACCAACACCTTGAAGACAATTCGGTACTCAATTGGTAGCCAGTGCAAATGCTGCAAGATGGGAGTGATGCACTCTCTTACTGGTGCTCCCACCAGTATTCGAGCCACAGCATTTTGCACTAGCTTGAGTTTCCAGATTGTCGACAGGGGAAGGCCTACGTAGAGGGCGATACAGTAGTCTAACCTCGAGATGACCATTGCTTGGATCACTGTAGCCAGGTCATCCCTGGATAGGTAGGGGGCCAGTCGCCTAGCCTGTCGTAGATGGAAAAATGATATTTTGCTGACCATGGAGACCTGGGCCTCCATGGACAGCAATGGGTCCAACTGGACCCCAAGGCTTTTTACCAAAGATGACGGCCTTAACTGCTCGCCATCCAGGGTAGGCAACCGGCACTCATCCAACCCAGGGCGACCAGGCCACAGGATCTCCGTCTTCGACGGATTCACCTTCAGCCAGCTGGCACACAGCCATCCAGTCACGGCTTCAAGGCATTGATGGAAACAATCGGGTACGGTGTCCAGCCTGCTGTCCATTCTCAGCAGAAGCTGGGTGTCATCAGCGTACTGATAACACTCCAGACCAAAGTTGCGGGCCAGCTGGGCCAGGGGGCGCATGTAAATGTTGAATAATAAAGGAGAGAGGATGGCCCCCTGGGGGACCCCACAACTTAATGGCAGCCTCCTGGAGACCTCCTCTCCCCTCTCCATACGTTGTCACCAGTCCTGGAGGAAGGAGGCCACCAATTTAAGGGCAGTCCCCCTCACCCCAGTCACGGCTAAACGGTGGGCCAACAATGCATGGTCTACTGTATCAAACGCTGCTGTTAGATCTAACAAAACAAGCAGGGCTGATCCACCCTGGTCCAGCTGGCGGCGAAGGTGGTCTGTAATGGCGACAAGCACGGTCTCCGTCCCATGCCCAATACGGAAGCCGGACTGGAAGGGATCAAGTCCAGCTGTGTCGTCTAAGGCTGTATGGCCATATTCTAGAAGCATTCTCTCCTGACATTTTGCCTGAATCTCTGGCAGGCATCCTTAGAGATTGTGAGGTCTGTTAGAAACCAGACAAGTGGGGATTATATATCTGTGGAATAATTTCCAGGGTGGAAGAAAACAACTCTTGTCTGTTTGAGGCAAGTGGGAATGTTCTGATGCAGGCAAAACATCAGGAGAAAATGCTTCTAAAACAGTGTTTTTCAACCTTTTTTGGGCCACGGCACATTTTTTACATTTACACCACCAACCAAAATGACACAAAATGACACTCTAACACAGTAATACATATAGTTAATATGTTTTTAAATGTATTTATACACTCAGTGTGAATCCTGGGCCTGTTTTGATGAACACAACAGAGATATCCTGGCAGGAATGGCAGAAAGACACAAACTTCCCACACAGAAGTCCCATAACCAAGAGAAAATACTATAAGAGTTTGGTGGGCATTGACCTTGGGTTTCGGAGTTGTAGTTCACCTATATCCAGAGAGCCCTGTGGACTCAAACAATGTTGGAACAGGACCAAACTTGGCATGAATACTCAATGCCCAAATGTGAACACAGATGGAGTTTGGGGAAAATAGCGTGTTTCCAGTAGGGGAGGGGGGAGGGAGGAAGACCCATGCGGGCGCTACTGCGCAGACTCGCCCCAGAGCAAAGCGAGCAGAGCGAGGCTGGGAAGAAAGGAGCCCGAGTGGAGAAGAAAAAGTGTTCGGCGGGAGGGGGAAGAAAGGGTATTTGAGGTTCCAATTTCCCACGGCACACCTGATGATCGCTCACGGCACACTAGTGTGCCAAGGCACACTGGTTGGGAAACACTGTTCTAGAACATAGCCACACAGCCTGAAAAACCTACAACCCATGTTAGCCATATTTTGATGGAATATAAGCCACCTTAAATCCTGTGCAATGAGGAAGGCAAGATACAAATTAGTGAATGTTAGTGGCTGGTGGATTCTGGAGACTGCAGTCTCCCAAAAGTAACTTTTCAAACCTAGGGGAAGGAGTCACATTTCTCCCACAATTTGGGCCTATAGTTTTCTTTGATGAGAATTGTTCTGCTTAATTTTCATGGTGACCAAGGGAATATATTCAATTTGACTTTGAAACGGAGTAACGTGGATGGCAACACAGATTGAACTGCACTGACGTATCTCTGGATTCTTTTTTAAATCAGTGTCAAGTGCATTCTCTGCCCTCCAGCATGCACTGTAGAAGAGGTCTCCTAGAAAGGCATCACATGCTGAATAAAGAGCCCTTTTTAGATCAGAGACAGAAGCCAAGGTTTAGTCCAAAGGGCACAATAAGGATTGCAGGTCAAGGGTGAGGCTGAGGTGAAGACAAACAACCATGTCAGGTGAGACTGAAAAGTAGGACAGGGCAGGTGAGTTCAGGGAAACTGATGAGGTTATGGCAGACTAAACATGACAGCTTTGGAAACCGGAAAAGAACTCGTGATCAAAGAATCATAGACTCATAGAGGTGAAAGAGATCACAAGGGCCATCCTGTCTAAGTTCCTGCCATTTATAAACTCAGAAAATATGGGCAATGCACAGGTTCTTTCCAGCTAGTCTTGTCTTTGGGGAAAAATACAGAAGTTAGGAAATGAAACAAAAACAAAGCAGAGTAAAACACTAAAGGAAGATGAGAGTTGTGTAGCAGAAATCTATGCACTGATTCTGCTGCTGCAGTGCAGAGGGCCGGGTCTTTAGCACAGCTGGTAAATCACCAGCAATGATAACATCTACCAACCAAAAGGTTGCAAGTTCAAAGCCCTGGGTCGGCATGAGCACCCGACTGTCAGCCCTGCTCACTGTTTACCTAAGCAGTTTGAAAACAGCTTACAGCTGTGATTAGAGAAATTAAGTACCACTACTGCAGGGGAGGTATTTTACGACACTATTTTGAAAAGATCAAAGAATGTTGGTGACCAAAAAGAAGGAGGAAGTCCTGATGGCGCAGCTGGTTGGGAGTCAGCTGCATTAAGATCACTACTGACCAAAAGGTCATGAGTTCGAAACAAGCCCTGGTTGGAGTGAGCTTCCGACCAATTTGTGTAGCTTGTTGTTGACCTTTACAACCTGAAAGACAGTTGCATCTGTCAATAGGAAATGTAGGTACCACTTATGTGTGGGGAGGCTAGTTTAACAAATTTATAAGGCCATAAAAAGTCTCCAGCAAGCATGCGGGGAATGAGGACGTACTTCATCAGTGTCGCAGATGGACGGTGAAGTGACAGCTCCCCTGGTGGTCAGAAAAAGTTGGAATGTTAAATAGCTTCTGACTGTCTGTCTATATGTATTGTGTGTCTGTAGCATTGAATGTTTGCCATGTATATGTACATTGTAATCCGCACTTTGTTGTAAGCATGAATTGGACATTCAAGAACATGCTCTCAGTATAACAGGGCTCGGAAAAAATATTTGGTGGCTCTGTTGCTGCTCTTGGTTTTCAAGTTGAGACTGACTAATAGCAACCTTAAGGCAAACTTATCATGGGTCTTTGATTATGATGATTGGCTAGATTTGCCTAAGATTGAGAGGGTATATCTTGCTCAAGGTTACCCACTGGATTTTCATTGCTGAGTGGGGATTTGAATCTGAATCTCTTGGAGTACAAGCAAAACATCCCAAAGATTGGAGGATTCTTGGAATAATCGTCTAAAGAGGAATTTTCCTGACTTCTGTTGTGTGCATGGTCCAATTCCCATACAGTGCCATACAGACATGTATTTCTAAGAACGCATCATGCATCTGGCAAAGTGGACTGCAATCCACAAAAGCTTGTGTAATAATATTAATAACAGCATTAACACTAAGGGTATCACATTACATTTTGTTTTGTTTTGTTGCAAGAGACTAACAGGGTGATCCCTTTTAAAACCAGGGCAAAGCATGTAATGCATACCTAAGCTTTCTTTCCTATGAGACCAGAGACTTATGCAAGATTTTCCTGGAACATGTGCATATAACTAAAGTGAGCACAACTGTCTACAACTGCATGCCCTTCTAGAAATGGATACACTAAAATAAGTACAACTGTTGATAAAGCTAAAGCGTACAGGGAAATTAACATCTTTTCATTTCTTAGGAGAAACAGGACACCTTACCTCAAGCATTTGGATGTTCGCTATACTTACAGAGCATTTTCCAGAAAGAAAGTGCATGTAAAGCAATGCAAATATTTTGACATTTGACTAGGTAAAATATGCATATCTTTCAAAATATGCACACACAAAAAACAACCCTCAAACAAACCTCACACTTTAGTTAATAGAGAAAATGCCCGGTTTACTTGTTCGAATGTATCTCCCGCTACAATCCACCTAGGGCCCTAAGATCATCCGGGGAGACCCTGCTCATTGTCCCCCATTGTTGCAATCGCAGCTGGTGAGGACAAGGTACAGGGCCTTCTCTGTGGTGGCCCCTCAGCTATGGAACTCCCTCTCAAGTGAAATTAGATCTGCTGCATCCCTCTTGACCTTCTGGAAACAAGTAAAATCCAGGCTATGAGATCAGGCCTTTGTAGATTAGGTTGACCTGCTGACATGGCGACTTTTATAGAGCTGACAGACTGCCCCTTGGATGATGATTCAAACCAGCGACTGCTGACTGCTTGATTGTTTTTATATTGTTTTATACTATCTTATACTGTCTTATACTGTTTTATTGACATATTGCTGTAAAATTGTATTTTTATGTTTCTGGTATGGGCATCATGGGGTGCCGTTTTGTTAGCCGTCCTGAGTCCCTCTGCGGAGGTTGAGATAGGATATAAACTCCCAAAATAAATAGGTAAAATGAATATTATTTATTTAATTAATTATTGGATTTATATCCTGTTTTTCTCCCAAGTTTTCAAGGCAGCTAAACATTGCTTAAATTCAGGAAACTAAAGAAATAAACATGCAAATTAGTGGAAGGAAAGCTTTGCAGGGTGCATCCAGACTGCTCTACTATAACACCAAAGTTACCAGTATAGGTTTTCTGGTTACATCCTATGGAATCCTGTGATTTGTAGTCTGGTAAGATACATAGAATTCTTTAGCACTCGCACTAAATATCTAGAGTTCTAAAGAAGGTTCTAAATATCTCTTAAAACTACAAAGTTCAAGATTCCATAGAATGGAGACAGGACAATTAAAGTGGTATGAAACTGATATAATTGTGTGGTATGCATTCGGCCAAGGTGCACATAAATGTTAATGTGGAGAAGAAAACACAAAAATCCTAACCCAACATGAAGTAACTAAAGGAGTAAAATGCTGGTGTGGAAACTTAGCAAAATCAAAATTCGGACATTTTCACATCTTATTGCTCTGCATATCATGTGTCCCCACCTATCTTGCAGATCTTTGCACACTGAATAAGAATTGGATAGAGTCTTATAAGCATATCTGGACAACTTCATTAACAGAATTTCCTTGATTTTGTCCTTCTGTCTGAGACTCTGATAAGTTATGTGAAAAATCAGAATAAACTGTAGGAATAGAAAGGTTACAGTGAGCCCTTTGTATCTGCTGGAGTTTAGTTTCAGGATCTCCTGTGGATACTGTAATGGATGCTGATGGCAAACTATTTATAGTGGCATAAAATGATCTAAAATGGCAAAATTAAGGTTGGTAAGAGATTCTGGGAATTGAAATCCAAAACATCTGATGGGCCAAAGGTTGAAAACATATTAACTGGTTCCCATCATTTTAATCATCCAGGAGAGATAGAAGAGACCTTGTATCAATTTAAATTATTTCTTCTAGTTTGATGAGATTTCATCTTTTGAGCAGGCTCATAACATACTCTCAGAGCATTTTCACATAGGATGATTGAATTGCCTTTTGAGCCTCTCCTCAAAGGCAATTATGCAAATATGTGGACTTTGTTAATGTAGAGAAAGGAAAAGAGGCATTTGAGATCCTAAAGATTTTTCTGGTTAAATAGCCAATTGGCCAAAATAAGCCATGGAACAACTTCCTTAAAGCCCCATTTGTGGATACCTCCCAGATGGTATTTTACCCTAGAGTTTTAGATTTATGTGGGAGCCAACCATTCAACTTTGTCAATTTTGAAGAGTAACCACAGAAATGCCAGTATTTAACTACTTTTGGGCGCAACAGGCATGTCTTTTTAAAGGTTATTGCATCCTATCTCAGTCAAGATCTTGCCTCAATTCAGCATCATAAAATATAGGCTGGTGGAGCTGGATTATGCAAACCATTTGTTGAATATGTGGGGGTTAAATGTCCTAAAGATACGAAATCCTAAGCTAAGCAGCATCTGCTCTGGTTAATACTTGTAAGGAAGACCACCAATGAATACCAGATGGTGTAGGACAGGGGTGCTCATTACGGTGATCGGGAGCACCTAGGTGATCTTCGGCCCTCTTCCAGGTGATCTTTGGGCCTCACCAGCTGGGTGGCACGCTCCTGCCATGCGCGTGCACTCCCGCCGCCTTCTTTGCGGGGCTTCTTTTGCCAAAAAGAGGCTTTAGTGGGCGGGCCCTGGCGCTCGTCTTGCCACGCACGGTGTGGTGACATGACCGCCCATTGGTTGCTGCTTGGGGGGGGGGAGCAAGGCAAAGGCATGCGCACGGATAGGATGCGAGGCTGTGGGAGGGATGGAGGGAATGTGTGTGTGTGTGTGTGTGAGAGAGAGAGAGACAAGGAGAGAAGAAAGAAATCCGGAGAACTTTTTCGGATCCTTTTGGCAGGCAGGCAGGCGGGCGCTGGAAGGAGAGAGGGAGGGAGAGAGAGAAAGAGGCGAAGGAGGCTGGGCAAAGGCTTTGGGGAAGCACCTCTTCCACTCTTTCTTCTCCTACCCAGGTAAGGAAGCCTCGAGGGAGGAGGGAGGGGGAAGGCTGCCGTGGGGAGGCTCCAGCCTCACGTGGGTCCCTCTCTCGGTTGAGTTTCCCGGCCCAAGCAGCAGTCAGGCTGCCCCTCTTCCCAGCCCTGCACCTTCTGAGCCGCCGCCGAAGCCATATTGCCGTCTCACCCCATATTGCCCTCCGAGATCACTTCGGTCTGAGGACTCCAATCTCCTGGAGATACCTTCAGCTAAACTCGCAAGGCTGACTGCTACCCGCCAGAGGACGTTCTCTGTCATAGCACCTACGCTGTGGAACGCCCTCCCGGCCAGAACTCGGGCTATGAAGGACTTGCTCCCATTTAGACGGGCCTGTAAAACATACCTGTTTAAGCAGGCCTTTGGTGAGTAAGTCCTGCCCATGCCCCGCCATCTATTCGTTCTTCTGAGGATGATGTGCTGTTCATTGTGTTAACTGTGTTATTAATTACTATACTGCTGTTGTTTTTAATTGTTTTTAACTGCTTATTGCCTGTATTTTACTGTGCCCTTCGGCTCCTGTAAGCCGCCGCGAGCCTCAGGGAGTCGGTGGCATAGAAGCCCGAATAATAAATAAAAAATAAAAATAAAATATCTGGCCGGAGTGCTGGCGGGTGCGCCTATAAATACCCTCCTGCTGCGTGCGTGGGAGGGGCCTGCTGTGCACGCAAGAAGCAGGACGGGATGGGGACTTCCTGCTTCGTGATAGCACGCAGCAGGAAGGAGGAAGGCAACGAAGACATTAAGAGAGAGTGCGCGCGCAGGCAAGGAGGATCCCCTTCCCAGGTGCAAGATCACCTAGGTGCTCCTGATCACCGTAATGAGCACCCTTGATTTATAGCATGCCTGGCAAAATGTCACTCCTGTTGAAGGCCATTATCTCGATTTGATTAAAAATGCAATTGCAAAACACAACCAATACAAACGCAGTTATATCAATTAGCCTTCTGGCAAACTAAATGATGTGCCTCTAGGAAGAACTTAAAAGAACTTTATAGTGATACCTTTTCATAATGCAACATTTTCGCTTATTAAGTCTGTACAAATGATTGAAGAGGCAAATGTTTTATTTTTTAAAACTTGAAATGTATTTTATTTATTTATTTATTTATTTATTTATTATTCATTTTTATATTCCGTCTGTACAAATGATTGAACATAGTCAATAGGCAAATCTTGTATTTATTTTTAAAACAGGCCCTTGAAATGTATTTTACTTATATACATAATTTATATACAGAGAGAAGGCAAGTTTTTTTCCCCTTTGGCCCATCTGTTTAATCATGTAGCATTGCTTTCACCTTTAAAAAAATGCCTTATTAATTCAGTGCTTATAATTTTTTATGCAGGCTATACGATAGTCATAAGTAACATAGAATAAAGGAGAAGAAAGACACTCTGAGAACAATGTGACTATGTGCTGCCAGAATCTCCTCCAGGGTTTCATCCACTCTTTTATATTATTCCTTTTAAGGTTACTGCAATGTGCTTTATTACTTCATTAGTTTTTCAAAAGCAATAAAGGTATTACTATGTAAATGAAACATGAACACTTCAAGCAAATTTTGCTGCTGATAATTTGCAGGCCCTTGCAAAGCTACACTATCATTAGTTGCTTTTTCTTTCTTCTTTATCTCTAGGATTCAATGAAGAAGAGGAAAGGGAACAGACAAATGGTGAGGAGGCTAACAAAATTCAAAATAATTGGACCTTGGTTAAGATTCCCGGGAAAGGATACTTGTTGTTCAGACTATGGTGGTGGGCTATGTGTTTGTAAAATATTCACTGTTTTGTGTTTTGTTTACACTGTAAGTTGTTAATGTATGTAAATAAAGTCTTTTTTTAAAGAGAGAGATTCTCGGGTCCATCCCTGGCTTACATCACGTGTAGTCATGGCTGAGACCATAACATAGTAGAATTCTCTGCCCTGAAGTGTGGTGGAGGCTCCTTCTTTGCAGGCTTTTAAACAGAGGCTGGATGGCCATCTGTCGGGGGTGCCTTGAATGTGATTTTCCTGCTTCTTGGCAGGGGGTTGGACTGGATGGACCACAAAGTCTCTTCCAACTCTATGATTGTATAATTCTGTGATTCTATAGGCAAAGAAACTACACTGAAGATATACCTCACCCTGGCAACCTGACATTCACCTGTATCTTAATATGGTCCGGATGACAAGGAGAATGCTAACCATGAAAGTGAAGAAAGAGAGAGAGAGAGAGAGAGAGAGAGAGAGAGAGAGAGAGAGAGAGAGAGAGAGAGAAAAGAACAAGAACAGCCTTGCCATCTGTGGTGGCTGCCTGGTGGATCCATTCCAGCTTTGTGGCTGAACTTCTAAGAAGCTATCCATAGTACTGAATCTGTTTTGGGCATCTCAGATGACTCCATCTAAGACTAAAATCAAGAGTATGTTCACTGGACATGTAGCTTACTATGTAAGCTACCCATTACCAATGCACATTTTCAAAGGTGGTGCTTTTGGATTGGAATGTCTGAAAGTCCTATGAAAGTCCTATGAGGGGAATCTCAGGGAAGTAGGTATTTTAGCTTAAAGAAGAGGAGGTTAAGAAATTTTATGATAATCAAGTTTAAATATTGAAAGGATATTGTTTTTAAGATGGAGCATGAGACTAGGACACAGAGCAATGGACTCAAACTACAGAAAAAGAGATTCTGCTGAAATACTAGGAAAAACTTTCTCATGGTAAGGGCTGTTCAGTAGTGAAGTATGCTGCCTCAGAGCATGGTGGATTCTCCTTCTCAGGAGGTTGTTAAACAGAGGCTGAAAGACAATCTCTGGGAAGTGCTTTGATGATATATCCTTGCATGGCAGGAGATTGTAGTGGAAGGGTCTAGTGGTCTCTTCTCACTCTATAATTCTATGACTATGACTCTGGAGACCAGGATCTGAATCCCTGTTCAGCTATGGAAACTCAGCAGATGACTTAGTATTATCTGCTTAGTATTTTAAGCAGGGGTTTTCAAACGTTTTAAGTGAGGGGCTGGTTCATGGTTCCTCAGACTGTTGGAGGGATGAACTATAGTTTGGAGAAAAAATGAACTGATTCCTATACACACTGCATATATCTTATCTATAATGCAAAAAAAATAATGAAAGACAAAACAGGTGGAGGAAGCTCCGTGACGGACCAGCGACATCAGCTTATAAGCCTTTTATGGACGCTTACGAGCATGCCGTCAAGGAGGCGAAAAAAGTGTACTATGCCTCCTTGATAGCGTCTGCGGATTCACGCCCAGCTCAATTGTTCAGGATAATTCGGCAGCTGACGATGGTCCCTACCATCCCAAACAATGATAATTTGGCCCTTTCAGCTGAGGTTTTTCAGAATCACTTCACAGACAAGATTGCGCTGCTCCGCCGGGACCTTCCCTCCACACTTCTTACAGTTCAGGAGCTGGAGACTCCGTGGCCCTCCGCCGGGTCCACCTTCGACCGGTTTCGACCACTGGACGCAGAGGATGTTGACAAGATTGTCGCAGTTCTTAAACCGACCACCTGCTCCCTCGACCCGTGCCCCTCCACACTGATTCGAGCTTGTGTGGAGGGGCTCGAGGCCCTCTGTTGAAGATAGTCAACTGCTCCCTTGAGCAAGGGCGTTTCCAGAGGAGCTAAAAGAGGCAGTGGTCAGTCCATTGCTGAAGAAGCCCGGCTAGACCCTCACGGCCCAGTGTCATCTTCCGTACCTGGGCAAGGTGATTGAGAGGGGCAGCAATGGACCAGCTGCACGTTTGGATGATGCAACCTGGCTACCCCTTCCAGTCCGGCTTCCGTTCAGGCCATGGGACAGACTGTCTCTCCATCACAGACCTACTCCGGCTGCCACTTGGATCGAGGTGGATCCTGCTCGTGTTATTGGACCTCACGGCAGCGTTTGATACCGTCGATTACCAACTTTTGATACACCGCCTGGCGGTAGCGGGGTGGGGACAGCCCTCAACTGGCTGTCCTCCTTCCTCCAACGCCATCAGCAGCGAGTGAAGTGGGGAGGGTGGTCTCCGGAGGTTCCCGCTGAGTTGCGGGGTCCCTCGGGGCCATCCTTTCCCCGCTGTTATTTAACATCTATATGCGACCACTCGCCCAACTGGTGCGGAGTTTTGGGCTGGAGTGTCATCAGTACGCTGATGATACCCAGCTCATTCTGAGGTTGGACCCCGGGGCAGTCTCTGTACCCGATAATTTCCATCTCTGCCTTGAAGCCGTTACTGGATGGCTGCAAGCCAGTAAGTTGAGGGTGAACCCGGCGAAGACGGAGATCTTGTGGCTGGGCCGTCCGGGGGGGATACCGACCCAGCTGCCAACGTTCGATGGTGTGGCCCTCTGCCCTCAGCCATCGGTGAAAAGCCTGGGGGTCCGGCTGGATGCCCAGCTGTCCATGGAGGAGCAGATCGGCTGCACCTGCAGGACAGCATTTTACCACCTACGGATGGCTAAGCGCTTGGCTCCCTACCTCTCCCAACACGACCTAGCCACAGTGATCCAAGCCACGGTCATCTCTAGGCTCGACTACTGTAATGCGCTTTACATTGGCCTTCCCCTGTCGATGATCCGGAAGCTTAAGCTAGTGCAGCATGCACTATGGGAGCTTCAAGATCCGACCGCGCGACTCCACTCTTGCGCGAGCTGCACTGGCTCCCGATTGAATTCCGGGTCCTCTTCAAGGTGTTAGTTCTAACTTTTAAGGCCATTTATGGTTTGGGGCCAGTGTACTTGAGGGAGCGACTTACCCCTTATGTGCCTGCGAGATCACTGCGCTCTGAGGAGCTCAACCTCTTAGAGGTGCCATCCTCGGAACCTGCAGATTGGTCTCCACACAGCGGAGGGCATTCTCTGTAGCTGCTCCAAGTCTTTGGAACGGCCTCCCGGAGGAGATCCGGGCCATCCGTGTTCTTTTGCCCTTCCGTAAGGCGGTGAAGACCTGGCTCTTCAGGAAGGCGTTCGGCCCTTAGCTCAATCCCATTGTGCGCCAGATCGCCTATGGTTCCCAGATGTTCATCATGCCCCTCTAGCCTTCGTTGAGGGCCATTGCCTCATCATGTTTTAACTGTTTTAATGTTTTAATGTTTAATGTGTTTTAACTGCCTAACTTGTTTCATCATATTCATTGTGTCTATGCTTCCTTGTAAACCGCTCTGAGCTCCGGAGTGAGCGGTATACTAAATCAAAGTTAATAAATAAATAAATATTTAAAATGAAAAACAATTTTCACCAACGTAAACTTACCCATCTTTCAATGGGAAGTGTGGGCCTACTTTTGGATGATGAAAAAAGTCAACTAATGTTGTTTTAATCTATTGTACTGTATGTTTTTATCTTGTTATTATAATTGTAATTTGTTACGGCATCAAATTGTTGCCATTGTTAGCCGCTCTGAGTCCCCCTGTGGGGGTGAGAAGAGCGGAGTAAAAATGTTGTAAATAAATAAATAAATAAAATAAAATAATTAGAATTGTTGTTGTGTGCCTTCAAGTAATTTCAGACTGAGGGCAAACCTAAAGTTTAAAAAGTCTAAAGTGTAGGGCAAGGCCTGATAAATGACTTTGGAGGACCGCATCTGACTCACGGGCCTTAGTTTGCAGAAATTATGGGACATATAGACACCAAAACTGCCAATTTTTTGTGTAGATCTAACCCCAGAATACCTCTTTTGTACTTATTACCAAAGATTCATAAGTCTAAAAGACCGGGGGCAGGCCCATCGTCTCTGGCAGCGGTGGCCTCCTGGAGCCCCTGTCACAATTTTTGGACTACCACCTCTGCCCTTTTGCCACCTCTTCTGAATCTTATATAAAAGACACAACAGACTTACTCAACAAAATCTCTAACTACCACATTAACTCTAATGACATACTAATTACCGCTGACATTGAAGCTTTGTACACCAACGTACCCACTTCGGAAGCAAGACAAATCATCATAGATCATCTTAATACCAGGACCCCCCACATCGCCCGCCTACACATTTTTTAGCAGAACTCTATGACTGTGCAACAGACTATAACTATTTTCAGTTCAATGGTAATTTTTTCTTACAGTGTGGTGGCATTTCTATGGGCGCCAGTTTTGCCCCTACGTTAGCAACCATCTTTATGAATTCCCTTGAGAAGGAACATTTCTTCTCTGCACCACATCATCCCATTAGATCGAACATTTTGGGTTACTGGAGGTATATTGATGATGTGCTGATTCTAGCACAACAATCCACTGATGTATATACACTTAAGAATTGGATGAACTCATGGCACCCCAATATCAAATTTACCTTCACGGCGAGCTATCAATCTGTCAATTATCTCGATCTAACCATATACAAAGACAGAAATTCACTCAAAACCCGTACATACCATAAGCCTACTGATCGTAACAGTCTTTTGCATTATAATAGCTTCCACTCCCACTCTCTAAAAAACAGCCTTCCTTACTCCCAGTACATACGTTTAAAAAGAAAATCTTCCTCCTCCAATCATTATCAAGATGCAGATACTCTCACTAACAAACTTTTAGCCAGGGGATACCCCTCCAACATTTTGAACTCTGCCAGACATAAAGCCAATTGCATTCAAAGGTCTACATTGCTTCATCCTTCCATTAAACAACCATCCACATGCTTAATTTGGCATCTGACTCTCACGTCACACTCATCACAAATTGTCAACATAGTTTAAAAACTCTGGCCCATGGGGGTTTGGAACATCCACCTCTCATTGCCCACAAACGTTCTGCAAATATAAAAGACCTCCTAATACATAGAAACCACATGGTCAGAACGCATACTCCCACACATAATCCTGGCACCAAACCTTGTGGGAATTGCAAAATCTGTAAACAAATCAATAAATCCACCAGCATCACAAACAAAACCACTGGCAGAGTCCTTATGCTGAGAGATGAGATCACATGTGCCCATTCTGGGCACATGTGCCCATTGCCTTTCTTAGGCAAGGTGATTGAGAGGGCAGCAGCGGATCAGCTGCAGCAGTTCTTGGAAGACACAGCTGGACTTGATCCCTTCCAGTCCGGCTTCCGTATTGGGCACGGGACGGAGACCGTGTTTGTCGCCATTACAGACCAACTTCGCGCCAGCTGGACCAGGGTGGATCGGCACTGCTCGTCTTGTTAGATCTGACGGCAGCTTTCGACACTGTAGATCACGCACTGTTAACCCACCGTTTAGCCGGCTCCGGGGTCGGGGACCGCCCTTAAATGGGTGGCCTCCTTCCTCCGGGACCGGGGACAACGTGTGGAGGGGAGGGAGGTCTCTGGGAGATTCCCACTTGACTGTGGGGTCCCCAGGGGGCCATCCTCTCCCCTTATTATTTAACGTATATCGCCCCCTGGCCCAGCTGGCCCGCGACTTTGGTCTGGAGTGTTATCAGTACGCTGATGACACCCAGCTTCTGCTGAATGGACGGCAGGCCGGACACCGTACCCGATTGTTTCCATCAGTGCCTAGAGGCCGTGACTGGTTGGCTGCGGGCTAGCCGGCTGAAGGTGAACCCGTCGAAGACAGAGATCTTGTGGCCTGGTCGACCTGGGCGGGGTGAGTGCCGGTTGCCTACCCTGGACGGCGAACGGCTTAGCCCGTCGCCTGTTGTTAAGAGCCTAGGTGTCCACCTGGACCCCCTGCTGACCATGGAGACCCAGGTCTCCGCGGCCAGCAGGGCGTCATTTTCCACCTACGACAGGCTAGGCGACTGGCACCCTACCTTTCAGGGACGACCTGGCCACGGTGATCCAAGCGACGGTCATCTCGAGATTAGACTACTGCAACGCCCTCTCGTTGGCCTTCCCTTGGCGACAGTTCGGAAACTCAAGCTAGTGCAGAATGCCGCTGCTCGCTTGCTGATGGGAGCGTCGGTAAGGGAGCACATCACGCCCATCCTTCGGCAGCTGCACTGGCTGCCTATTGAGTACCGAATTGCCTTCAAGGTGTTGGTGTTAACCTTTAAGGCTCTACACGGCCCTAGGGCCTGCGTGCCTGAGGACCGCCTTGCCCCATACATTCCCGAGATCACTACGTTCTGAGGAGTCGAATTTGCTCCTGATTCCATCGGTCCGCGCCTGTCACCTGTCTGCTACCAGGCAAAGGGCTTTCTCTGTGGCGGCTCCGGTATTCTGGAACTCTCCCGGACGACGTCCGAGCTGCCACGGAGCTCATCCCGTTCCGCAGGGCTTGTAAGACCGCCCTGTTCAGACTGGCCTTCGGCTAGGCGAGTAAGCCGAATGTACTCATCTTCCTAATCAGCACCCTGGTTCAGGGAATGCCATGGCATGCACATAATTTTAATCTCGGGATCTATTGTATTTTTGTTTTATTGCATGTTTTATGCTGCATTTTATTGTATGGCGACATGGATGTACATGCCTGCTGAATTTTATGATGTTATCCGCCCCGAGCCTGCAGGGAGGGGCGGAATACAAGATGGAACAAATAAATAAATAAATAAATAAATAAATAGTATATTGTTTGGAGTGCATATGTGGCCTCCATTACGTGGGACAGAGTTCGAGACCCCTAAAAGTGAGAGTGGGTGAACACAAGTCCAAAATCTGCAGTTCATCCCAAGAATCCACACTTTATAAACATTTCCTACAACATAATCACCCTCCAGACAGTTTCAGCGTCTATGGCCTTCAAAGGGTTAACCCTTCACCACACACAGATTTAACTAGGCAATTACTCAAAGCTGAAAAGAAATGGGCTCTTTTGTTAACCTCTGAAACGCCCTGCGGTTTGAATGACTCTCTCTCATTGCAGCAGCTATTACTTTAAACCTCACACACCTGTGAATTCCCTATATCTTTTCCCTGCTCCCCCCCTTCTCTGCTGCATTCAGCCAGATAGATGATCTTCATTGGTACCCTTCGAACTACTAACCCTGGTATGTTGCCCTTGATTCCTTCATTGCATCCTTGTTGCTTTTCCATGTAACCCTCATTGGCCAGCTTGGCACTAGTATTTCATTATGATTACATTGTATTATTATAGATTATATTGGAAATAGCAACGCGCCCCGAAGAAGCGTCTATGGACGCGAAAACGGCAGACCAACCTTGGCGGCAGGAGACTAATTAGCTGTTCGGCCTTGTCCCGGCTCTCCTTCCCATTGGTGGGTCTCACCAGAGCCCCCACAGCACGACAGGTCGCTCACGTTATCTGCTTTTGCTTTGCTGCCTTCTTTCCAGCATCTCCGGCAGGCTCTCTCCTGAACGCGGCTGCCTCGACCCAGCGCCGCGGTTTGAGTCTCCTCGCCGCGCAACATTGCGGGGGGACCTTTTCATCCGTGTCGCCTCAGAGAACATTTTTTGAATTATCATTTACGGTGGAATCACCTCCCCTCCTTATGGACCTTTATTTTTTCTAATTGTGTCAACCATTGCAATGATATGTACCCTGTATTCAATGTAAGCTAATAACCACTTCTAGCTTTGTATGTACCAGAGAGGCGTGCATGCTTTTGTAATTGTGTAACGTATGTTTTGTTGCACATTCTAATGGATTATTTAATACATTTGTAAGTAACATTGTTGCCGACACTCATTACTTAATTTGTATTGATTTATACCAGTTGATAGGATGTTTGTATCACCACTGAGCCTGTAGCATTGCTTGTGTGGTTCTCTCTTTGTTTGTTCTTAGTTTGGGGACGCCTGCTCTTAAGTCTCAAAAGAAGATGATGACAACCAAACCTCTGAATTAATCTTTCCAAGAAAAGCCTGTGACAGAATCATAGAATCATAGAGTTGGAAAAGACCTCATGGGCCATCCTGTCCAACCCCCTGCCAAGAAACTTTGCTTTAGGGTCACTATGAGACAGAAATGATACACACAACTACAACTACATCTCTGGTTTGGACTAACCAATAAGATTTATATTATATCTGTTATGTTGTATGTTGAATCTTGAGACTATGTTTTCTTTTTGGTTTGATGTCAGCCCTCTATATCCATTGGTTCTGCATCCATTGATTCAACTGTCTATGGTCTGAAAATATATGTTTAAAATACACTTTAAAAGGAAACCTTCATTTTGCCTTTTTATATAAGCAATATTATTTTACTGTATTATTGTATATAATGGGGCCTGAGCACCCACAGAGGTGGATGTCACAGGGAATTTTGGAACAAAACCCCTGTGTATACCAAGGGTCCACTATATGTATCTTTTTTGTTGATAGGATTCCATATAGCTCCTTGGCAGGGTTTTCATCTTTATAAGGAGAGAGAGGCAGAAGACCTTCTGGAGGTTGTCTTGTACATAATGTGTCAAATGTAGTTAATTTACTGTGCTTGGATATAATGCACTTTAACCAGTTTACTACCTAAATTTAGACATCCACGTTTTGACACCATGCAGGTTGAGAATGATGGCAGATGGAAAGATTGGCCAGGGTAACTCAGTTGTGTGTGTTTAAATGTCATATTGATTATAAATGAGTGCTATTCAGTCAAGTCAGAGGATTCGTGCAAGGTGTGGGTTGCAAGCTGTGATATGGAGGAAAAGAGGTACGTGATACTGTGTAGGTTTGGGACAAGATTGAAGCTTAAGGGAGCAGCATGGGAAAACGTTTTAACATGGCAGAGAGGGATTCAGTAACTGATTTTTTAAAAGTAGTAGTCAATGTCTCAGAGGGATTTATATTGAGGTATGGGAATGAAAACAAAAGTGATTAACATGGTTTCCACATTGGATAACTTTATTTGACCTCTAACCTATTTAAGTGAACTGAATCTGAAGATGAGAAAAAAGGGGGGAGCAATCTGTTGCCAGACACAGGCAATCCACTGTCATGGGTTGCTTGTCCTGGCTGACTCTTTACTGGAAGGCAAACCCAAGATACTTATCCTTTCCCTCCCAAGTCCCAGGACTTTACAAGAGAGAGCAAGCCCCAAGATAGCCCCAAGGGCAAACTCTTTCCCCATCATCCTGGGTTCCAGGATCTAAAGAGGCCATTCCAGAGCTCCAGCCTTCACCAAAAGCTGTACCAAGGTGTACATCGGATTCCATATTTTTCCTGTGTTAAGACAACATGACTCAATTGAGGCTTGCATGCTTTGGGCATTTTATGAAATTTCATGACTCTCTGAAGAAGAAAACAAAACCTGATGAAGTGGAAGGCAGTAAGGAAAGACGGGAGCTGTTACTAAATAATGACTCTGAAGAAGAGGGTAATGAAAACTTGCTAGGTGACCCTGGGCAAGTCACATACCCACTCATCACCAGAAACCCCTGTGATAGAACAACCTCAGGGTTTCCATAAGGGGCCGTGCTTAGCACGGCAGGCTAAACCATTGTGCTGCAAAAAAATCCTGCCGATCAAAGGTCAGCAGTTTGAGCCCAAGTGGGATGAGCACTTGCTATTAGCCCTAGATCATCTGTCCACGTAGCAGTTCAAAAGCAGAAATACGAGTAGATAAAATAGGTACCCCTATTTAGCAGGGAGGTAAGAAAGGATCAGAGGAAAAAGCTCCTTGGCATGGAAAATGCAATGACAGCACCCTACCCCCCCCCCCCCAAGTCAGAGTTGAGCATAGCTTCCAAGATGGCAGAAATAAGATGGGAAAACTGCCTTTATGTTTGTCCTTGTTAATTGTATAATCGACATTGAATGTTTGCCATATGTGTGTTCTGTAAGCCACTCTGAGTCCCCTTCGGGTGAGATGGGCAGAGTATAAATACTGTAAATAATAAATAAATAATAATAATGACTTGAAGGCACATGATAACCATCACCACAAGAACAAAAGCGACAGCACAGCACATTAATAGTCAGTTGACGCAATCAAAGAAGCCACACAACCTTGAGTCTGCAAGATTTGATCAGGCTATTGATGCCCATGTCCGAAGGAGATGTTTCATTCATAGGATCGCAATAGGTGGAATCCAACATGATGAAATATAAGAACAGCAGTGACAAAGACATGAACAGACATGAACAAAACATAAACAAATGCCAGAGCCAGTATTTGAACCATGTAATTTATTTCCTCTATTGCCTTCTGAGACCACTCTTCCCATAACCATAAAGATAATTTTAAAAGTTAAAGATATGGTGCAGAAAGAATGATGTCACAATCATGCTTCATAGCTTAGTTGCACTTTTCTTATTGAGAAAAGTTAACTATTAGTAAATAGCTACATTTACATTATTACATATATCAGGAAAATATGTTGATGTCTTATTCAGAAGGCTGCTTCATGTTCTCAGAAAAGCTTATTTGTTATTTTCAGACATTGTTAAAAGTATGAGATTTAGCATTGAAAAAATGTCATCACTCAATGGTTACGTTTAGCTGGGATTGAGATATGTCTGCATAATAACCATTATCTGTGTTGAAGACATTAGCTTGAAGGTATTGATGTTCTCTCCAATCACATCTTCTATGTGTAAATTGCATTATTTTGGCATACAATCCAGTATAATAAACATCACCAATAAGGACAGCTGTGGTTCTTGATTTTTTTAGATGAATACAGTGTAAAATGAAGGCTACACATAGAATTGTGTAGGCAAAACAAAAGCAAAGACACACTTTTCAGACAAAAGCTAGCAAACAATGAAAAAGCACGGACAGATAGAAAGAATTTAAGTGTTCAACTACATGAGCAATTGAAAAATATTAAACTGGTATTCAATGCAGCAATCCCAGTTCAAAGCAGGATCCCAAATGAAGATTCAAACCACTTCTGATATTTTTCATCCTTGTTAGGATTAGGTTTTTGTGAAACTAATGACCTTTAATAACCTATTCAATACCAAGACACCTTAGAATATCATTAGAATATAACCAGTATAGTTCACAACACTGTATTGTTCATGGCAAAAATCCATCTACCCCTTTCAGTGAAGATAGCACCTGAAGCCACTGGGTGGTCTAAGGAAAAAGACAAAGGATGTAATCACTCTTTTCATGAAAGCCCTGGCACAAACACCCTGTGAATCCAGAATAGAGGTCTTTCCAGACTGATGATTTTTAACAAGTTTGTGCTGCACCATTTAACACTGCTTCTTGATGCTCCTTGTAAACTTTTCTCTTCTTGTCCAGAAGGAACCCCTGACTTTATTTTTAAACCACTATTAAGTGAGGCACAATTCAGGCCATTTGTGGGTGTGGGTATGGCACAGGCTGGTGCACAGTGTATATGGCTGACTGTACAAAGGCCCTCTTCCTCCCTCCTCACTTTACATCGAGATGGTTTCCACTTTCCAGTCATCACCTAGTCTTCATCCCAATACAACACTTGCCAGTTTTAAAAAATATTGTTTAAAAACCCTTTGGAACTTTAGTGTCGCAATGCTTCAATGCTTTGATGCTATAGGAAAAGCTATGTAAGGCAGATGGAGGGAAAACACGCATGTGAAACATTATTATAAGGTGGATCTAAACTACAGAATCAATAGAGTTTGCCACTACTGTAACTGTCATACCTCATTGTTAATAATAGGATTTGGAGTTTGGTGATGCAGCAGAAGGCTAAAGGCCTACAACTACAACACTGTGATCCCACTGAGAGTTAAATTGTTGATGTGGCCATAGGCAGAAGTCAGAACATGTGAACCAGCCAACATTAGCGAGTGGGGAAGGTGGCAGGAGTTATTAATGGAGATGGGGACACCAGGTGTGGCCACAGCAGTTTGCTTTTGCCTGAAGAGCAAGATCCTGTTCCCACATCTCCTCCCATCTGCAGAGAGTGCAAAAGACATTTGAATTTCAACTTCAATTTAGCAGCAATTTAATTAAGTTGATAGTAAAGGGGACAGTGAAATAAGAGAGAGATACTAGGACACTTTACAAGCAGCTGAAAAAGGGGGGATAACAGAATTAAACAGGAGTGTTCCTTTCAAGCTGGAACTGCAGGAAGACAGAAACAGAAGCATGGCAAAAAGACTGCAAACAATAGGGACACAAGAGAAGAAGACTGCTAACACAATGGCTGCAGCATTCTTGGGTCTTTAATTCTACACAACTTTGATACCAATTGCATTTCCAATATTGTCAAAGGCTTTAATAGCCGGAATTACTGGGTTGTTGTGAGTTTTGCGGGCTGTATGGCCACGTTGCAGAAGTTTTCTCTCTTGATGTTTCACCTGCATCTATGGCAGGCATCCTTAGAGATTGTGAGTTCTTTTGAAAACTAGGAAAATGGATTTTATATATCTGTGGAATGTCCAGGGTGGGAGAAAGAACTCTTGTCTGCCTGAGGTAGGTGTGAATGTTTCAATTGGCCACTTGAATGATCTAGCAGTTTCACACCTAGTTCCAACAGACAAGAGTTCTTTCTCCCACCCTGGACATTCCACAGATATATAAACCCCATTTTCCTAGTTTCCAACTGACCTCACAACCTCTGACGATGCCTGCCATAGATGCACGTGAAACATAAGGAGAGAATGCTTCTGGAACATGGCCATATAGCCTGCAAAACTCACAACATTTCCAATATTCCATTTTGTGGAATTCTGGATGTCTGGGTTTATGAGATATTGAGACTTTTCAGTCATAGACTCTGCTCTTCTCACCTCGAAGGGGACTCAGAGCGGATTACAGGTACACGTACTTAGCAGACAATCCCTGCTGTTTTCCACATACACAGTACATACTATACACAGTACACACAGTACACACATATAAACAAACAGATGCAAACTCTGGCCACCAGGGGGAGCTGACACACTTCTCATCTCTCAGCATCCTTTATTGTGTCTTCCGCATTCTTTAGCGTTCCTGGAGTTCTTTAATGGCCTCATAATTCAGTCAAAATTTGCCTCCCCACTTAATGTGATACCTTTATCACCTACTTGACAGATGTAACTATCTTTCGGGCTGCAAAGGTCGACAGCAGGCTACACTTAAGGTCGAGCACCCACCTTGACCCGAGCAGGCCTCAAACCCATGACCTATTGGTCAGAGTTTGCCAATGGCTGGTCTAAAGGAAGGGAAGCCCTCTGCTCTTCCTTTTTCCTATTCCAAACAAGCCAAAAATCTCCAGTGGATGGAACGTCATTTTCCATTTGACAAAAACTGGGGTTTCTAATGCTAAGTAGCTGGGGTGGTGGAGATGGTTAGGGGTGAATTTCCAGGGATGGTTTCAAAATGATAACACTATGATTTCACTTTAATTGTCAAGACAGCCTCCTATTCAAATGGAATTAGCAATTTAAAGAGAGGTGTTTGGAATTCTCAGCCAGAGAGCTCTGGTGGTGCATGAAACTACAAATCCAGGAATGTCATAACCTGCAGCCATGGCAGTTGAAGTAGAATCACAGTGTTGGAATTGTCAAACATTTCATAAATCAGGAGGTCAACATTCCAGGCTACAAGGCTTGCTCATTGATATGTTTTGGTGCAAGGAGTATATACCTGAATAGGTCCTCGTCCCCCTTTTAAGGATCTAGTCTGAAAAATATCCAGAAATCATTATTTGTTATAGACAAATACACAATGTAATGTTGTTTTGTTCATTGTATTACCTTTGAAATACTACTTGCTATAACTTCATTATTGCACAGAATAATAATTTGTTAACCTACACTATGAAGAAGTGAGAGCTTAGTTGTGTACGGAATACAGATGACTTGCTATGGGAGATTTTTCAAGACCGTGACATGACATGACAAGAAGTAATACTCTGAAGAATATTTCTTTCCCCCTCTGCTTCTCTTGCTGTCTGTCCTTTTGCAATTTCAGCAAATAAAAGAAATTAAAAGAGAAGGTGATAACATTTTATAAATGGATTTACAAAGCCGGACTGCTTTCTTCTTCCTCCATAATAATGGACTTCTCTCCCCAAAATTAATCTGAAATGAAGGACTGATTTTTAAGGCAAACAAACAACAACAACAACAAAGTAACAATAAGAACACTACGCTATAGGAAATGAACTATGCCCTCCTATTTTCATTTTCTAAAAGCCAACCACTGATATCAAAGTACTTTCTATGATGGTTTCATGTTTCCATGATTCTTACAGTACATTGGTTATTTGAAACAACTTTTAATTGGATCCCATCTACAGAAAATTATAGGAAAAAACACCTAATATGGACCACAATTCAGTCAATACCCAACATCCTTTCTAAATCCCTAGATTTGGTCTGATTTGATTTCTTCTCTAATTCACTAATCTCTAATGTAATCTAATCTCTAATGTAAAGATATGATCAAATATTTTGGACTTAAACCCCACAAAAGCCTCAGCCTTGTTGGCCAATGGTCAAGGATTTTGGGAAATGAAGTTCAAAATCATCAATGAATTTGAGTTTGGGAAACACTGGCTCTGGTTTTGGAGATCTTGGAGTCCTCATGGAAAACAAGGTAAACATGAGCCAACAATGTCATGCGGCAGCTGAAAAAGCCAATGGGATTTTGGCCTGCATAAATAGGAGTTCCAGGGAAGTCATGCTACCTCTATTCTGCCTTGGCCAGACCACACCTGGAATCACACTATGTCCAATTCTGGGCTCCGCAATTTAAGGGAGATGTTGATAAACTGGAATATGTCTAGAGCGGGGTGACTAAAATGATCAAGGGTCTGGAGAACAAGCCCTAGGAGGAGCAGCTTAAAGAGCTGGGCATGGTTAGCCTGCAGAAGAGAAAGCTGAGAGGAGACATGATGAGGACCATGTATAAATATGTGAGGAGAAGTCATAAGGAGGAGGGAGCAAGCTTGTTTTCTGCTGCCGTGAAGACTAGTAAATGGAATAATGGCTTCAAACTACAGGAAAGAAGATTCCACCTGAACATGAGGAAGAACTTCCAACTGTGAGAGCTGTTTAGCAGTGGAACTCTTTGTCCTGGAGTGTGGTGGAGGCTTTTAAACAGAGGCTGGATGGTCATCTGTCGGAGGTGTGTGCGTGTGTGTGCTTTGAATGTGATTTTCCTGCTTCTTGGCAGGGGGTTGGACTGGATGGCCCTCGGGGTCTTTCCAACTCTTATGATTTTATGATTTATGGTGTGCTGAGATAGCTGGACTTTGCATGATTGATACTAAATAGAAGTAATGGGGAGATTGCCAAATAGTCTCAAATGAATAAGGAAATATGGGCAAAAACAGAACCAGGACATTTGGAAACCTGGAGACACATTCAAAAATTTGACAGAGATCAATTAAGGCTGAGGTCAGGACTGAAAGTCAGCTCAGGAAGCAAGGTCAGGAAGAAGCCACCAACCAGTGCTGAAAGACAAATGTGGAGATAAAATAAGGGATAAACCACAGGTTGGATTTCAAGGCTGAACCAAGAGAAGAATGCCAGAATTCAGGGCAACGAGACATACCAGAAAGTAGAGTCAATAATTTTTTTTTGCAGCATTTACACTGTAGAATTCGTTTGGTGAAATACCAGCATTCTTTTACAGAGGAGGCTAAAGACAGTTCCATGACATTAAACTTTGGACGTTAAATCAGTGTTAAACTACATTAATTTTTCAATGTAGATGTATACTTACATCCTTTTGGTCCAGAAAGATCCACTGGCCAGATTGAATGAATAGTGTCAGGAAGGTACTTTCTAAAAAGGCTTTGACTAGCCATTCAGTGGCTTACCAAACAGCAACTAAATAAACATCTAGAAACTCACAAAACTCTTTAGACATTTTATTTCTATTTCTCTATAAATGTGTTATCTATTTTCCTACAATGAGGACTGTAACTGAACTCAGAGGGAATAGAAGAGTCCAAGGGAATGGCAGATATTGTCATCATCCTCTCCAAAGGACTCAGGGTTGCCTCTTGAGAGCCCTGACTCCACAATGTCTTCAACATAAGAACCAAAAGAATAACAAAAAAAGTGAGAGTTCAAAATAAAACTTGGTTTTGCTCAAACAGAGAGCTGCTTCTATTGCATTGAACCGACAACCTATTTCAGCCCAACATCATTGCATTACAGGGTGCCTTTGCAAAATACACTTGCGTACCTTAATCTTCAGTCAGTTCTAATACAGTTGACAAAAGAGTTCCATCAAGGAGGGTCTTTGTCTGAGTACCTAAAGGCCTGGTGTGTTAATTAAGGCATCCTTTATGTCTGTGGGATTCCTCATCCTGTAGCATTTAGACTTCGAAAAGCTGCTGAAAAGCCACACGTCCTCCAGCTTTGCTTGAGCAGCCTCCCATAAAGGACTTCTCAGCCGAACTAAGACAGGCTCATTTCCTGAGTGCATTGTATATCTACATGACAGACAGCAGGGCCAATGTGTTGAGTATAGAGAATAGCATATGAGAAATAAATGCAGGTAAGAATCTTGGAAGCATTTGTGAGGCAGAACGATGAAGTGAAATAAGCAGCAACTGCATTTGTGGAAGTTTTTTTTTTCATGTCAGGAGTGACTTGAGAAACTGCAAGAATGTTGCCCAGGGGATATTTTGATGTTTTACCATCCTTGTGGGAGGCATCTCTCATGTCCCTGCATGGGGAGCCGGAGCTGACAGAGGGAGCTCAGCCGCGCTCTCCCCAGATTCGAACCTCTGACCTGTCAGTCTTCAGTCCTGCCAGCTCAAGGGTTTAATCCATTGCATTATTGGGGGCTCCTTGTGGAAGCTACCGTAGTATGTGGCCCTATAGGACAACAGAGGTAAAAGGTTTTCTTTTTTAAAAAAATAGTTTTTATTCGTTTTCCATTAACAGAGGTAAAAGGTTTTCTATCACATTCTTTCGTTCAGCTACATAAGCAAAATGTCCATGAACCAGTGCCAGACTGTGAGCCATGGTCTGAGCTTCCAAGAAAGAAGGAACAGTTGTAGCCAATAGTCAAAAGTACAGGACTGGTCCTGACACATGTCAGGACAAATATTACTGGTCCCCTATATCAGAAAGCCTAGGAAGCAGTGGTCAACATAATTGTTTATTTGTCTTGAAGACATATTTTTACTTTTGACATTCTATTTTTCTTAATCTCTTAGTCAAGTAGCTTTAGGCAAGAGATGAATCTTTTTTCTCTCTAGCAAGAATGTATTTCACTTTGATAAAGTTTTTTTTCTTCTTCACCGAAGATAGCCTTTAGGGATAACTTTAAACGCCAGCTTCTGTTTTGGATAACAAGCACAAAAGGGAGAAATAATGAATATAGCTGTATACTGCTACTCAAAGTGGTAGTTTGTGGATCATTGCTGACCTACAAGACATTGATTGACAATCTGTGGAGAGTTTCCAGAGAAGAAACAGTTGTGCTAAGGGGTGTATATATATATATATAGCTCATTTTGGAGAAAAGCCTTCTGGTCCATTGCATAAAATAGCTTAAGAACTGGCACAGTATGATGTGTAGAGAATATGGCTTTGCAGATAATAACAATAAGGCTCAGGGTGAAGGGAAGGTCAATCTAACGAAATACTCAGAAGTCTAGATGCCTTACCATCATGAAATGATACATTAATGTCCAAAGGGACATAAGATAGTTCCTCTCACTCTACTGGTCCCAGGTGAACCTTGCATGTTAAGAAGTTGTGAGGCTGCTCTGTAGTTTGGTTGGGAAATTTCTCCCACTTCTGCCAAGTAATGCCATGTAAAGGAATCAAATGTTTCTATTGTCTGGATTTGGCAAGGACAATCTCAATCAACCCTCAGTCTTCAAAATTTTTCAGCTGCTTTTAAATGTTCTGGTTTCTTTTTTTAAAAAAAAGATTTTTATTGAAAGTTTTGGATACATATAGATAAAAGAAAGAAAATGGTTTTGGGGTAGGACGATTTAGGGATATAGGAAGGAATGAGGGATAGGAAGGGGTAAGAGTTGAAGGTGGTGGGGGTAGTGGTTTGGTCAGGGATCTTGGAAGGTAAATACTGGGTAAGGGTAGTGAAAAAAGATAGATAAGGGGATAGCTTGTTGACTACCATCTTCCTTATTCACTGGTTTTGTTCTTGCTTATCTTGTACAGTCCCTTTTATTCTCTGAAATTGTCACTTCTTTATTTCAAATCATCTTCTTTAACTATATCAACATCGGGTCTTCATATAATTCTTGAATGGTAATCAATCTGTTGTCTTTTTCTCTTTACTTTTAAAATCCTTCAAATAGTTGGTAAGAGTATCCATATCCATTGTCTGTTTCTTGTCTTTTAATGTAGCTAGATCTGTTTATTTCTTTTTCCTTGGTCTCCTTCCTAACTGTTCTCTTTAGGGGATTCCAAACCTTCTTCATCCACCTCTAGGGCATCACATTTCAGAGGACTGTAATTTGTAATCATCCCGGAAAAGTAAGGGCAGCATTTCTTTAAATTTATCTTCTTTGTTGTATTGTTCCCATCCAACTTCTCTTTCTGTTGGGCTGCTCCCCAACCTTTTTATCTTCTTTATTCTTCTCTGCATACAGGGTGGAACTTTTAGATGTTGTATCAATCTTTTGATTTCCCCCCCCCCCCTTCTTTTTTTTGGGAAGTAGAAGCCTTAAAATTCTTAGTAATCAATCTTATTTCTTCCAGTGGAACTTCCACGCTGTTTTTAGATTCCCCCTGGTTCTTGCATCAACCCTATTTACAATCTTCTTCAGCATGATGCTCCAAAGGGCTACGGCAGACCTCGAAGAAGAAGGCGGCATATATATACGCTATTGTACTGATGGTAGCTTGTTCAACTTAATCCGTCTCAGGGCTCGCACTAAGACTCTAAACTATCTAGTCCGTGAGCTGCTTTTTGCTGACGATGCTGCCCTTGTTGCCTATTCAGAAGCAGCTCTGCAGTGCCTGACATCCTGCTTTGCAGCAGCCGCAGACCTGTTTGTGCTGGAAGTCAGCCTGAAGAAAACGGAAGTCCTCTACCAGCCCGCACCACAGGAAGAACACCATCATCCCCACGTCAGCATAGGCACATCTGTGCTTAAATCCATTCAGCAGTTCACCTACCTGGGAAGCATCATCTCTTCAGACCCCAAGATTGACAAAGAGATAGATCACAGATCATCAAAGGCATATAGTGCATTTGGAAGGCTTCACAAAAGAGTCTGGAGCAACAAGAACCTGAGGCAAAGTACCAAAATCAGTGTGTACAGAGCTATCATACTGTCTATCCTCCTCTATGGGTCTGTAACATGGGTCACCTATCACCAACACCTACGACTCCTTGAACGCTTTCATCAGTGCTGTCTTTGCACAATCCTAAATATACACTGGACCAACTATGTGACAAATGTTGCTGTCCTTGAGCAAGCAGGGATCACCAGCATTGAGGCCATGCTATTGAGAACACAGCTGCGCTGGGCAGGACACGTCTCTAGGATGGAGGACCACCGCCTCCCACCGCCTCTATGGTGAACTTGCCACGGGTCAGCGCAAGAGAGGTGCCCCCAAAAAGAGATATAAGGACTCCCTGAAACAACATTTCAGGCTCGGCCAGATTGATCACCAACAATGGTCCACCCTGGCCTCACATCAGGAGTCATGGAGACGCACTATCCACAATGCTGCGGCCTCTTTCAAGAAGACACGCCGAATGAGTCTTGAAGAGAAACGGCAACGCAGAAAGAACCGCAACTTGGAAACAACATCACCCAAGGAGACTTTCTGCGGTGCTTTCTGCAACTGGACTTGCCTATCTCAGATTGGCCTTTTTAGTCATCAACGTGCTTGTAAAAAGCGTGGGATGAGTCCTTCCTGAATCTTCGTTCGTGAAGTAATGCCGAGAGAGGGGGGGTTCTCTTATTCTCTTTCTTCTGGTACTTCTTGCAGTTTCATATTCTTCTCCACTCTCTTCTCCAGTTCACCTTGTATTGCTGTATTCTTTTCTTTATCCTGGGGTGTTTCTTTTTAATCTTCATAAATAATCGTCAGCTCTAACTTTGTAGGAGTCTCTTCTTTAAATAATTCTCACATTTTGAAATTGTTCTTGGACCATTTTATGTTGCTCTTCTTGTCGGATCATCAATTAAATGTTCTGGTTTCTATTAGCTCCTTTACCCTTTGTATTCAGCATGCATAAATTGCTTCAAACTGACTTGGAAAGGAAAAGTAGTTTGCATTAACTCAGCAGAGAAGAAGAGAGAAGGAGGGGCAGAATCTTGTCCTACAAACTCAAGCAAAAGCAAATTGCTGCAACTTTTTCTAGCTTGTGCATTCTTCCTCACTTTTGCCAATTTGATGGCACTTTGATGTTGCTTGGCCAGACATATCCCAGTTGTCATCTGTGAAATTCTGGAGGGTATAAAAAAGGATCCCAGTTAAATACATTTTTTTCTGAGGTGAGTAGAATAAACCTAGTTGTATTGAAAAACTGGAATGAGTCATATCTTTCAAATTTTCACGGGTAAAAACTAGGACATGTCTGACCAACCAACATCAGTGTGGTGCAAATCCCGAATGGTATAAATGAAAAAGAACATATAAGCTAGGAGAGGTTGCAGCAGTTTGCTTTTGCCTAAACCTACTGGGAGGAACAAAAGAAGGGGAATCCCTTCTAGACATGGCCCCAAATCACTATTAAAAAAAGATTGGTAGTTTTCAGACAGCTGGTTTCATTTAATTTCTGAAAAGAGGAAGCGGAAAAGAGAGACAAAAAAACCAGTGAAACGAATTCAGAGAACCAATTTTTTTGGAAAGAGTTAAGTCCACAAAGTACTTGAGGCAGGGGGATCTGCAGTGTCTTTTTCTCTCTCCAGCAGAAGAAGCCTTGTCCACTTTTTCTTAAGAAGTTTCCTCCTCCTCCAGAGAGGGTCCTGGGAACTCGCTTTCCCGGCGGCACTAGCATTGGGTGGCCATTGAAAAGTTCTTCTCAGAGCATGATGGAAGTTGAAGTTTTTATCTCTGTGTGTCTCTCAGCCAGTAAAAAGCCTCGTGGTGTCCATACTCTTATTGGCTGAGAATGGACACAACCAGTGACTACAATTCCCAGAATCCTCTCTTGCAGTATTACTATTTTAAAATGTTATGGTTAAAATTTAAAATAGTTCTAAAAAATCAGTAGTTTTGAAACTTGGTAGGCTTGTAGTTGTAAATAGGGTCTACAACTGAAGCAGGTTTCATGCAGATAGGCCTTACAATGACTGAGGATTGAGCCTTTAAAGTTTCCCATTGTAGCCAATGGGCTGAATCTCTGCAGACTGAAATGACCCCCCCCCCCCTGCTTTTCAGGTAGCTTTCCAGTAAATGAAATGAGGGGTCAGATGGAAATGGACCTTAAAACAGCATGCCTTTTGGTCTGAATGCACAAGCCTAAATTCCCTTTTTCCTTATCTCTTGTCTGAGTTAGTGGAGTCTAAAGTACTTTACAGTGCAATGTAGTCATTTGAGTGTTGGATTAGGAATCAAATCCCTATTCAGCCATGGAAACTCAACCATTGGCGACCTTGGGTAAGTCATACTTAACCTCAAAGAGAGGCCCTACTCTGAACAAATCTTGCCAAGCAAGGTTCATCATAAGGTTGCCATAAATTGGAAATGGCCCAAAGGCATATAACAACAAGCAACTGCTTACAAGCAGAGAATGAAGAGCAAAAGTGGGAGGAAAAGATATGAGTTGTGGCATTTTAAAGGCAGTTGAAAAAAAGTAGCATAAAAATAATTCAGACTCTCCCTGGCAATGCAGGTCCATTGTTGGAATGATGATTGCTGTTTCTTTAAATTTTCATGTTTCTGCTTGTCTGATTTGTATTTATAGCTAAATATTGTAGCAAGGCATGGATGTATATTAAGAACATATGACTCACACATTCCCCTTGAAATCTATAGATGTTATAATTGCTTGTGGGGTTAGTTTCTTTCTTCTAGGCATAGGAAGATGCCGACCTCCTTTGATCTCATATTTCCTAGGGTCTTTAAAGTCTTGTCAGCATCATTGACTTCCACTGCCTTGGGGAACTGTGTTGCTGACTATAGTCAGTCCTCTACATTTGTGGGTTTAACTTTTGTAAATTTAATTACTTGTGGATTTGATTACTATGGCCTTTATATGATCAATATCCTCTGGAATTTGACCACAAATTTTTGCTGAAAGACCTAGACAGAACATCTCTTTGGGAATCTTTGGATGCATCTAAACTGTAGAATCAATACAGCTTGACACTTTAAGTGTCATGACTCAGTGCTATGGAATCATAGTTTCATAAAGTATTTAGCCTTCTCTGCTGGTGTCTCCCCAAAATACAACTCACTTTATTCCAAAGTATTGGACCATGACAATTGCAGTGGTATTAAATTACATTGATTCTACACTTTAGATATATTTATTTATTTATTTATTACTTTGGACTTATATGCCGCTAACTCCATAGGCTCGCAGCGGCTTACAAAGCCAAGAGGCAACAAATAACATAGTGATAAAAGACAGACAAGACAATATACAGCACAAAGGGATGGGGGAGGGGAGCAGAGTCAGGGTTCGGGCATACAGGGATGGTCCGGGGCCTAGGCTGGACCCATCAGACCATCAAAGGGTGGGAGGGTGGGGGGGCTTGAGGAGAGGCTCCCCCGCTGGCCGAGGGAAAAGAGTGTGGGCCAGCCTCCTCCGTCCCGTAGCCCGGCAGAAGAAGACAGGCATAGTGCAGCGGCGTTGTTCAGCGGCTTCTGGTGTAGCCGGTGGCTACGCTCGGAGCCTGGGCCCCAAAAGGTCCTAGAGTGAAAGAATCGCCTAGGCCTGGGCTCAGGGACGGAGGGCCTCCTCCCCTCCCGGTGACCGGCCGAGCGCGTGGAGGGTCCGGGGGGTCGGCAGCCCCGGCGCTGGAAGTCTCCGGGGGGGTCGGAGGAAGAGGGGCCGATGGTCCCCGGCCTGTGACGGCGCCTCCTCCGACGGCGATGCGACCTCCGCTCCAGGTGTCTGCTCACTGTGCCATCCTCTAGGCTGGCTGTCCTCCGGGCCGTCCCTCCGCAGGCTGGGCCGCCGGTCTTACCCTGGTCACGGGCCGGTGACGGGACAGACGGCGGTCCCAGTGTGGATCTCGGAGGTGCCAGCGACAAACGGCGAGCCCGGCGGCGAGGCCGGGCCCCCGGGGCCCTTGCCAGCACCCGGGAGATGTCAAGGTCCTCTGGTGTCGCCGGCCGAATGCCCAGCGGTGGCAGGTGTACTGGGTCGGGGGGCGGAGTCAGAACGCCCAGCATGGGCGGGGGGCGGGGCGGAAGACGCCGAGCAGGTCGAGCCAGGCGCCATCTTGGTGGACTCGGCCACCGCCCGCTCCTCCCGGCCGGGAGGGGGCCCGCGCCCCAGCACCCTCCATGGACTCCACCATGGGTCCTGTGTGGCCTCCACCGCCGCCTCAGCTTCAGCCGAGGGCCTCTCCTCAGGGGGAAGGCCTCTCTCAGCAGAGCCGGCAGCGGAATTCGGGGGGGGCGGCCCGAACCGCGGCTCCTGAGGCCCCGGAATCGTGGAGGCCTGGCACTCTCGGAGGTCACTCCTGCAAGGGAGCGGCCGCGGGCGCCCCATTACCCCTCCTTCGTTCGTCCTCTCCTTCCTCGCCGCAGCCGTCTCTCTCCGCCGCTCCACTCACCACCACTCCAAGGCCCGTCCCAAGGCCTTCCTCCAGCCGGGCGGCCAGTTGCCCAACCAGCTGGCCAAAGGTGGGAAGGAGGGAGGTAAGTTGTCGGATGGCGTCCCGCAGGCCCCGCAACCTGTCCTGGGCTTCGTCGGCTCCGTCGGGTGGGGGGTCGGCATCCACCCACTGGATGGCGGGGGGATGGGAGGCCCCAGTGCCAGCCACCCCAGTTTCGTGTCCGTCCCCAGGCCCGGCCAGGGGACCGGGGACCAAGGCAGGCGGGTCCTGCGAGTAGTCCTCTCCGGCAGCCCGGCGGTTTCCGAACTTGCCCGGATCCTAGCCGCTAGGGCTGACTCCAGGCCGACCTCCAGGACGGCCTCTGCTTCAAACTGCAATGCTTCCAACGGGGGCGGGGGGCCCGCCAGCGGTTTCTCCAGAGACCAGGGGGGTACCCCGGAGTTCTGGAGGGCACCCTCTCTGCCTGGGGTGGTCAACCTCACCAAGGAACCCGTTGCACGGGGAAAATCTCCAAGGGCCCGGCGGAGCTCAGCATTTCTGCTTCTGCTCGACGCGGCCATCTTCCAACATAACTACCTGTTCACTTTCTTCCAGATGTTGACTCATACTGGAGGATCTAGAGATTACTAGGGAGGTGTTCTCACAGTTGTTTTTTTTTAAAAAACCGCATTGTTTTCCACTTTGCGATTCCCCCCCCCCCCACTTTTATGAGGGTTCAATGTCCCCTAACCTTAGCAGATGTGGAAGGTTGACTGTAATCTTATTATTAACTCACTACTTAGAATTTGAAACCTTCCTGGTAGATCACCCCAAATCCAAGTAAAGTTTTTACTAGGTGACAAATTCCCCCAGGTGACCTTGACTGTTGCCAAGTTTCTCTCTGAGGTGGCCAGGATAACTTCCTGTATTAGACACAGGTTGAAACTTGCTTTGTATTCTATTTCTAGTGTTTTTGCCCATGTTCATATGCATCTGGAATCACACTCATTTATGAACTTGCTTTGTACTTTTTCTGCTGAGCAAATTGGGTCTTTGGACTGTAATGAAGATGGCTATTGTTTATGCTTGTTCTCCTTCAAGCTCTGACAAGTCTTGATGGCAGTTCCTGCTTAGATAGGAACTACTAATAGATATTAAGGAATTCCAGGATGTATAGTTTTTTAAGAGAGAGTATATTATATAAAAAATTCCACAGCTTTCTGTCACTCAAAGTAAATCTAGACAATAATGCATGGCTCTCCAGCTGTTGCTGCATTATAATTCCCATCATCTGTTTTGTAAGCCACCCCAAGTCCCTCAAGGGTCCCCAGATGTTTTGGCCTTCAACCTCCCAGAAATCCTAATAACTGGTAAACTGGCTATGCTTTCTGGGACTTGTAGGCCAAAACACCTGGGGACCCACAGGCTGAGACCCACTTCTCTAGGGAGATGGGGCGGGATATAAATAAAAATATTATTATAATTATTATTTTTATTATGGGCTACAGTGGGAATATGGGCTACATTGGGAACACCCTACACCACTGGAGAAATTATACTGTCTAGCCGGTATTGCACCACCTGACATCCACCGGGAAGTAGTAGCCAACAACGAAAGGACCAAAGGAAATGACATCTCTAGCCCATCCCCTGTTCGAATATCAGCCAGCACACTCAACACCTTATATCAAGAAATAGTTTTCTAAGATCTATAGAGATACTCGCAGGAACACCTCAGTAAGCAAGAGGCCAAAAGTGGCAGGCTTAAACCCAGAACTCCAAGCCATGGCTGATATTGAATGAGACTCCCTCCTGGGCACACAAAAGACTGGGTGATTTGAAAGGCACTGAACCGATTGCGCTCTAGATGCGCACAAGATGCAGAGCCAACCTTAAGAAATGGGGCCACGAAATGGAATCCATGACATGGCAGTGTGGAGAAGAACAAACTACAGATCATCTACTACAAATGCAGCCTGAGCCCTACCATATGTACAATCAGGGCCGTAGCCAGGATTTTGTTTCGGGGGGGGAGGGGGCTGACACTGGGTGGAAGAGGGTCTACCCTAGCAAACCTTTTGTATTGTTATCCCAATAACCCCATTAATGTGGGATATAATGAGCATGGTGATCAGATCATGATATGAATAAACATAACAGTTTAAATAATGTACCAGTAAGGCCTTTTCGCGGACCACCCTGAGAATTTCGGGGCTGAAGCCCCCTTAGCCCCCCCGGCTACATGCCTGTGTACAATGAAGGACCTTCTTACAGCCACACCAAAGGCACTCCAAGTGAGCTACTGGTCAAAGGGCATTTAAAATAATGGCAAGTTTTAAAACATTAAAACTGTACCTTCGGTTCGCTTCTGATATTATAAATAAATAGTGGGAATGTTTCATTAAGAATAAGTAATAATTTAAAGAATGTACAAATAAATGCTATGTACAGTTATTTAAACTTATTTAAAGAGTCATGAGACTCAATTCTGATATGTTTATAGATGTTAGAGACCTAGGTATCTAAAAAGCATATTGTGCCCAAGCAGAACTGAGCTGAAAGTCATGTATGCAAAGAATCTGAAGCACTTAAAGGCAAAACATATTAAACATTCCAAAAAGCGCGTGAGAAAAAAACCCTCACCATTGTCTCTGTTTTATTCCAACAAGAGGTGTGAAAAGAACATAATAGCCTTCCCAGAAGTCTTCCCTCAGAGAGCCCTTGCCTTTTATGCAAAACAAGGCAACTAGCACTTTATTCTTCACATTGTTACAGTTTTCCATTAAAGTATCTGTGTAGAGTAAGCATCTTTCCCTGTTCTCTATCAAAACATGAGATTTATTTCATTTACATAGAGAGAGGGGACATAAAAGACTAATCAGAAATGTACAAATATCTCATCCATTGCTGCAGCTTTTGAACATAACATGGTACAAGACAACATTTATCACAGTTTAAGATTCTGCACATCTCAAGAAGTGCACAAAAATGAGTCTCAAGGCTCACAAAATATCTCCAGGGCTGGTCAAAACAGCCCTTTTGTGCTACAGCAATGATTTTTTTACAACTGTAATTGCAAAGAAGGGAGATACACAATAGGTATTCTGGTAGTAGCCCAATAAAAGACTGCAATCTTGTGCTTGTTGTTGTTAACTGCCATCAAGTTTACTTCAAATTATGCCAGTCTCACGAATGAGAGACCTCTGGGGACCTCTTCACAAAGGGCACGTTTCAGCAGCAACTCTAGTTCCGCAGCAGCTTTGCCACAAAGCCCACAGGCTCACATCATACACCAGAGAAGTACTTCTGGCCCGGTTCTGTGGCAAACTGCTGCTGAAACAGAGTTGCCTCCAAAACATGCTGGTAGTGGCAATACAGGAGTCTTACCATGGTTGCCAGCCAGTGGGCATTTTCCCCCATGTGATGAGGTGGGTGGGTGGGAGCCAAAACAGTGCATGGGGCAATGGGTTCCCATGCCCCTGGACGTGTATCGCTGAATCACCATGATCCATGGAAATTGATGACACACCCGAAGAGATCATAAGTCACTCCTATCATCTACAGCCCAGATCCAGTACAGTGGGTTTTTTGGGTGAATCTATCCACCTTTTCCTAAGGCCCTCTACCTTACCAAGATTTTTTGTCTTTTCTAGTGAGTACGGCAGTGCCCAAGTTATGAACAAAATAGGTTCTGTAGGTTTGTTATTAAACTGAATATTAATGTAACTCGTAACAGATACATTTTTAAGTGTAACTTCAGAAACACCTACACACTCACAAACATATAGCTTTGGATATCATAGAGAAATATTAACACCCCTGTGGTATCTTGCTCTGCTGTTTGTGCCCCTGTTCAGAATATGTAATCTCACTTTCTGTCCCTATGATTTTTGGATTTTGAAAAATTAGGCTTGTTGTGGAAACAAGGATTGGTGATATCTCTTTCCGAAGTGAATTTCACTTCCTATTGACAGATTTCTCTTACTTCCTGTTGTGTCACCCCCATTCTTAACTATGAGTCATTTGTAAGTCAGATGTTTGTAAAAGGGGACTGCCTGTAATGTCTTCTCATGATGTGCCACAGTACAACAGTTTCAGGATAGAATTGAAAGACAACTATGCTAGTCAGAATGCTCTAGTCAACAAGATCTTAGAATTAATGCACTTTGGCACCACTTTAAAATCCTAATACCATAGAATCATGGCAGTTGTCTAGCACAGTGATGTCTTCTCTGCCAAAGAGTGTTGGTGCCTTATCAAATCACAAATCCCATAATTCCATAGTATTGAGCATAGCTGTTAAAGTGATGTCAAACAATTTGAATTCTCCATTGTAGATGCACCCTCTAAAGACATGTCCTGCTGTTTCTTGGATCTCTTTTGCTTTTTCTTGTTCACATTCATGTAGAAATTGGCTCATCTGCTCAGGCAGTAATTTTCCAGCACAGATTTTTTAAAAATTGGTTTTATAATGCTGTTTTTATGTGTTTTTATCTGGTTTTATTGCTGTAAACCGCTCTGGGCTCCAGAGAGAGCAGTCTACTAAATCGAATTAATAAATAAATAAAATAATAAAAATGGGAATAACTACCATAAAATACCTGACTAGATACCAGGGTGTTATTTCCATGTGAGAGGTTCTTGAGAGGTTTTTGATCATGTTAACCAGTGACTGAATTAGGTTAAAAGCCCTACAGTTTAAAGCTACCATTCTCTTCCTTTTCCCTGCTACTGTCAAAATTATTTTTTTCATAACTTTAGCCTACTTGGTATATTTAGTTTCTGACTCATCTCTTGAGAGAGTGAGTCAAGGCCTAAGACTTTTTTCTGACTCACATGGAATTATTATACAATTGTGATATCACTAGGAAAGATTTTTAGATCTTATTTATACACCCTCCTTCCTCCACTATGCTATTGTGAACAACTTGACTTCTGTTTGCAAACAAAGTTCAGGGCATACAATATAATAATATGGATATGAAATGGAGATGACAACCTCTAAGTTTAATCAGGGAGAAATGTGTGGTTTTCAGGTTGCATTGGCACACCCAGAGTTCTTCATAATTCCCTTTGACCCCACATCAGTTTGCTCGGATGGCCATCTGCTGGGGTTCTTTGATTCTGCATTCCTGCATGGCAAGCAGTTGAATTGGATGGCTCTTAGGATCTCTTGCAATTCTATGATTCTGATTCCCCATATTTCTAACAATTCAGAGAGTCAGACAATGAAAATCATTCATGCTTAGAACTCTTATATTAACGTGTTTACTTTCCCAATTTCTCTGGAAGCGTAAATTCTATTTCTAAATGATTACCAAAAGTTTACAGTTACTGCAGTGATAGAAACATGGAGATGTTATTTATTTATTTATTTATTTATTTTATCGGTTTTATATACCGCTCCTTCCAGCAGGCTCGGGGCGATTTACATACAACCAAATTAAAACAGATGATACAACAATAGACATAAAATTGCATAGAAATGCAATGCAATACAAAAAGCAATAAAATGCAGGTCTTAAGATATCTCAGGACGGGAGGAGGTCACTTTATACTGGCGGCACTTGAACTTTTTGAAGCGAAATCAGTCGCACAAATGCTGTATGGAGCCCAGCTTGGACCCTTCTCAAATTATGCCCCACTAGAGCGTGTCCAATCAAAATTCCTAAGAGCGGCTCTACAAGCTCCCAGATGTGTCCCTAACGCCACCCTGCGATTGGAGACAGGCTTCGTGAAAGTAGAAGCGAGAATATGGACAGCTATTCTCTACTACTGGCTACACCTATCCTTCTCCCCATGTGGTCTCCCCTTGTGGTATTTTGTAAGCCATGGTCTAATGAGATTAGATCTAAGATCTCTGTAGAACATGCACGTGCTCAGTTGTTTCCACATGACCAGACTCACAGGGGCATAGTCTCTGCTTCTGATACCTCCCCTCCAATACAGCCGATGGGAGGGCTTGGCATCTTGCCAGGGTAAAAGCCCTTCGGTGTTTGGGCACTTCCAGGTCCGTTAGGTATGCCATGGGGGCAGTGAGGTATCTAGTGGCTTCCCTAACAATGAAGGCTGGGGAACAGGCTAGGTCGGATTGGTGCTCTATGTCCAGGATTCATTGCTTAATGAGTTCCTTGGCTTGGTCCCAACTCCTGCTTAGCAATTGTCCTTGGGAGAAACTTAGCATTGCGATCTTTGCTGCTACTGTTTTAATCCATGTGGACTGGAAGTCGTCTCTCATGATTAGGGGGGCAAGACCACATGGGGAGAAGGATAGGTGTAGCCAGTAATTGAAAATAGCTGTCCATATTCTCGCTTCCACTTTCACGAAGCCTGTCTCCAATCACAGGGTGGCATTAGGGACACATCTGGGAGCCTGTAGAGCCGCTCTTAGGAATTTCGATTGGACACACTCTAGTGGGGCATAATTTGAGAAGGGTCCAAGCTGGGCTCCATACAGCATTTGTGCGACTGATTTTGCTTCAAAAAGTTTAAGTGCCGCCAGTATAAAGTGACCTCCTCCCGTCCTGAGATATCTTAAGATAGTGGAGGAAGTCTTTTGTGCTGTCTCTGTAGCAAAATCACAGTTATGAAGTAGCAACAAATGTAATGTTATGGTTAGGAGTCACCTCAACATGAGGAACTGTATTAAGGAATCACGGCATTAGGAAGGTTGAGAATCTCTGGCATACAGGCTGTAGTCCAAACAAGTGCTTGCCTACATCTGCACTGTAGTTTCAATACCTTCCCAAGCCTTGGCTACCTCACCCACTCTTTTACCCTCTTTTTTAATGCTAGAAATACAGGGAATGAAGGAATTTTTTTTAACATTGGGAGGTTGTAATTCTTATTTATTTATTTATTTATTTATTCATTCATTTATTCATTCATTCATTCATTTATTTATTTATTAGTTCAATTTAATATACTGCTCTCTCTGGAGCCCAGAGCAGTTTACAGAGTTAAAATAGCAAATAAAACACATAAAACACAATAAAACCAATTTTAAAGCCCCCCCCCCCCGGAGTGCCACGCCGTCAAACGTCGGCAACTGGGTCTCTACCCCCCCCCCCCGGGGCGGCCCAGCCACAAGATCTCTGTCTTCGCTGGGTTCACCTTCAACTTACTGGCTCGCAGCCATCCAGTTACGGCTTCTAGGCAGAGATGGAAATTATCGGGTACAGATTCCACCCCGGCGTCCATCCTCAGAATGAGCTGGGTGTCATCAGCGTACTGATGACATTCCAGCCCAAAACTCCGCACCAATTGGGTGAGTGGTCGCATGTAGATGTTAAATAACAGCGGGGAGAGAATGGCCCCCTGAGGAACTCCACAATGTAAGGGGGAACTCTCAGAGACCACCCCTCCCCACTTCACTCGCTGCAGGCGGTTTTTGGGAAGCAATACATTCACAACCACTTACATACCTGTAGTGAGATAGAAAAATATTTCCCATAAAAATGAACTACTTGCTGTGCTGACAGGGTTTTATAGGATTTGTAACCCAAGGTATGTGGTTGGCTATACCTGTTAAACGGCTTTAATTGAGAGAAAACATCTATAATGGATAGCAAGCAAATGCCGTCACCAACCCCAGTATTGTCAACAATGAAGCAGAAATAAGAATGAACTATCCTTCAAAATTTCAGAGATATCTGCCTAGTATGTTTAGAGGGAAACTTCAGTTTCACTCCCCAAAATTGATTGCATTAAATGATTGCACTTCCCAAAAATGATTGCACTAAAAATCTTAGTTTGGTTTCTGAAAAGTTTCTCTCAGTGATTTAAGAGATTGAGATACACACACACAAACACACAACCCTCCCAAAACAAAAAGTTTCATTATGAGCATGGATGTGTGTGTGTTCTCTTTGACACTGAAAGATCTGAGAATAACTAGATGCCTTTCAATCCATAAGCATAAGATTTGTTCCTTAAGTGCTTCAGTTCTGCTATGAAATCAACCAAGGTGTGCTTGCTTACATTGCTTTCCCTTTTATAAGGGGCATATGAGGACAGCAAAATGAAATTGCCTTACAAGAGGTGATCAAGGCCCACCGCAGTATTGCATGCCCACAACACTCATCCCAATATTCACCACATCAGAACAGAACAATGAGTTTTTTGAGTTCCCTTATTTCCCTTAAGTGTTTTCTGAAAAGCAAATGCAAAGGATCTCAGTGTTCCATGTGCCCAGATCTTATATTAAGCAGATGTAACATAATGCTCTGCCAACACCATTTTATATCCTACCCCTATCTGGGCAGATACTAAGCCCAGGAAGTATTGCTTTGGCTTCTATGGGCCCTTCTACATATGCAGTAAAACCCAGAAATAACTGGGAGAAAAGGGGTGGTGGTGGTGGCGGCTAAATGACATTTGAGGAAAGTGCGGGTGGGATCGGGTTAACAGCTAAAAAGCATGAGTTTAAAGGGTGTGCTTAATGCCCCCCCCCCCCAATGTGCATCTTTGTGAGACTGTATAGCCCTGCAGTCATGGAAAGCACATGACTTCCTTCCCATTCCCTTGTGTGGACTGCTCCAGTGCATGTGTTTTAAAAGCCCAACACAGCTGATTTGGCTGTAAAACAATGAGGTCACGGACAAACAGGTGGCTAAAGAGAAAAACAAGTGGAAAGCAATTAGAACTCTCTGCAACTGTTCCTTTCTTTCTTAAAATATTAAACAGAACTTGAATTAATAGTTGAGTGAAGAGAGAGAGAGAGAAGAAATCCGCTTGTGCGTACATTGGGATCTCTGCATAAGCACATATGAGGTCCAACACATTACAGAGAGTTTTTTTTTAAAAAAACCTTCCACCAGGTGTTCTCCAACCACCTTCCATCTTGATCTGCTTCAAAGGAAGGGACAGTAGGGGAGTGTAAGGACTCACCTGCCTTAAGCAGAGCCGAGGCCTGCTTAGAAGAAGTTTAGAAATCCTGTTTTGGTTGTGCTGGCATCCATCTTGGAGAGGTGGCTGCAGCCAGCAACCATTAAGGGAAGGGAAAGCCAGAGCAAGGGGGCGTGGCCTTGCAGGCTTGTGCCTAGTTACAGTGAAGAGGCTGTGATTGGTTAGAGAGTAGAGGGGGAGGAGTTGGAGCTGACAGAATAGAAAGTCCTGTCAGAGAATGTTTCAGTCTGGAGTTTGGAGTTTAGAGCGAGGCTGTGCAGACGCACATCTCCAGCCTCTGCTGTTTAGAGTCAGGCTGTAGATTCAGCATCTAAGCCTGAGGCAGTCTTGAGCAAGGTTTCTGGGGGAGTATCACCAGAGCCTTGGCAACAGAGACTGACAGTCTGTCCTAAGCAATTCACCACGTAGGAATAGGCTGGACTAGTGGGAGTCACAACTCAGTTCTGACCGCCCTTAGGGCCAGTAGTCATTCTAGTGGGGACGCTTCTGGAAGAGTGCCACTTTAGAACTGTTCTTGTGATAGGCAGTTGGGATACCTGGTCATCTCTGGAGATAGAGTGACAGGTAGTTGGACTCTTAGACTGTGTGGGTTATGAGTAACCCAGTAGTAGCCAGACTCAGGGAACGATCTAGGTGATTAGATGTTCCAGAACTTTAGTACAACAACCATCTAGTGGAACTATTAGGTTGGAGTTGGGAGACAAGTATCAGTACTGTCTGTGGAACTGAACGTACCATCTAGAAGAAGTAGTAATAGCCTTTTAGTCAGTAACCTCTACGCTCTAGCACATATAGTAAGTCTTGTTAACCATCACGCTATCCTAACTATCATTGTTGTAACCGTACGCTAGTTGCCTCTGAGAAGAACCAATATGATCTGTGCCTATTTGATAGCCTTGTTGTAGTTAATAAACACTTTTCTTATTAACTTTTATTAGAAGCCTCTGTCATCTTTCGGTCTCCACAGTTTACATTCTTGGTGGTGGGTTGTTGTAATGGCCAAACGCTACAGACACTCCACTTAATTAGAGTTTAATTAGAAGTAAATCCTAATGACCCATTAGGTTGGTGGCAGACTACCGGGAGTGTCAAAATAATCAATTTAGGTGACCGAGATCGTCACAGGGAGCATTTCCCAGGAATGACAGGTGTGTGGACTTGCTGTCAGGTTCTGGGATTTTAGCCCCCATTTTTAAAACCTGCATTTTGGAGCTGTGTGGAAGCACCCTAAGTGAACAAGGGAGAGTGTGAGGAGGTAATTCATATAACAAAGAACCAGCTGGTCATGACTTGGAGTGGGATTGACAGAAGGGTATATTCACAGATGGATTATAGCCTCATTTTCCTTTCCTCTAAAATAAGAAGCAGCCAATCTTCATAATCTGAATTGTCCTCCGTTTCTTTCTCCATTCCTAAGAAGCAGTGGTGTCTCCTGCCAGCTGTTGGAGGGGAGGTTTGGGATGGATTCAAAAGGCTGCCACCAGATCACTAAGGAGTGCTGGTTACAGAAAGGACAAAATTCCCTTGATGTAGCAATTACAATAGCTGCTCATCTTTCTCCGGACACAATTCAAAGCATTATTTATGCATGTTTATGTCACTACCAAAATAATGACCATAGATTATTTATATATCTGTAAAGATTTTTCGATCTCTTGTCTCAGTCCTTATTCAGAAAGTAGAGTGCAGTCAAAAAACTAAAATATTAGGACTTGAAATGGCAGCTTTGAAGGAACCTAGACAAGATCCTGAAGTATAAAAATATATTCTATTGTATTTCCCAGTTTGATGGGTGATTATGAAAACTGGGGAGTGAAGAAAGATGGTAAGAAGTAAATTGACATGTTTGAAAAGTGGTGCTGGGGAAGGGTTCTACAGATACTGTATACCAATAAAAATACCAATGCATAAGTCCTAGAGCCACTCAAACTTGAACTCTCCCTAGAAGCTAAGGTGGCTAAATTGAAACTGTCATGCTCCGGCCATATCATGAGAAGTGATGATTCACTAGAAAATACTTTGGCAGGATAGAAAACAATAGGAAAAGAGGAAGGCTGCATTGAGAGACACAATCAAAGTACTGAGTTTTCAAGATCTGAGCAGGGCTGTTAATGATGTTGAGTGACTACGGTCATCATTGATGGCAGTTAACAACCCAGTGGGATGTAGCTAGTGGGTGAGATCATGTTAGTGACATTTCCTAGTACAACAAATGTCACTAACATGATCCCACCCACAAGACACACCCCACTATCTGTTCCCAACCATATTTTATTTATATTATTATTATTTCCCGCATTTCTATCCTGTCACTTCTCAACTCCCGAAGGGCATGCATAGAGAACAGACTTTGGAAGCACTACTCGTACTTTTTATAGACTACAGTTCAAAAACATACTTTTCTAGGCTCTAACTGAAAAGGCATGTGCAATGGGTAGTCCCAAGCCAGTAGATCTTATGCACAGCTGGTGAGGTGTGAGGATATTTTGTGCCTCAGAGGCTAGCTGAATCTATCCTCCATAACCTCAATGCCCTCTTATGTGCTTTTAATGCATATAGAGGATTGTCTCCCCTTAAAACAACAGCACAGAAGTGCAGCTATCAACAAGATTGTGGATGATAAAGTGCTTTATGTTATTTACTAAGCACGTAGGCAGAACCAGCTGGTGCTTCTAAAAATGCTAATGCCTTTCACAGATGCCACGCTTAGAAGGCTGCACTGAGCAGCTGAAATCTTTGGCATGCTGGCACATGGAAGCTCCTGGTACACAGTACATGGCTATGATGGCACACAGAAAGAAACACATGTTCAATAGTATGGGATTTACTGCCCCATGATGCACAATCGGACTTCCACATTTGTGGGTTATTTGTGGACTTGATTAAATGTTATATCTGGGAATATCTAAGTCCTCCAGTGCAACTCCAGAAGCTGACCAGAGAGTCATGCAGGACAACATATCTAGGAATCTCTAGGTCTCCGGTACAATTCTGTAAGCTTCCTGTTTATTTATCATGTCAGAAGTGAATTGAAGGTATAATTATCATGTATTTAAAAGCACAAATAAAGTTAAAAACTTGGCATTATACTAAAGGTCCTTTGACCAGTAGCTGGCCACTTGAAGTGCCTCTAGTACCTAGTGCCTCCATTGTGCATGTGGCAGGACTGAAACTGCATTGTAGTAAGTGGTCTGTGGTCTGCTCTTCTTCACACTCGCATGCCGTGGACTCTACTTTGTGGCCCCATTCTGAATATTCGCTCTGCACCTCCTGGTGCTAGAGCATAGTCTGTATAGCACCTTCTGCGTTGTCCAGTCGTCTATGTAGCCAGGGGGGAGTCTCTCATCCAGAATCAGACATGGATTGCGGTTCTGGGTTTTTGCCTGCCACTTTTGGTCTCTTGCTTGTTGAGGTATTCCTTTAAGTATCTCTGTAGATCTTAGAAAGCTATTTCTTGATTTAATATGTTGGCTGATATCCAAACAGCGGATGGGCTGGAGATGTCACTGCCTTGGTCCTTTCATTATTGGCTGCTACTCCCTGACAGATGGTGCAATACCAGCTAAGCAGTATAATTTATCCAATGGTCTAGACATCCTGTGATAATGTGGCATGTCTCATTAAGAGCCAAATCCACAGTTTTAATGTGGCGAGATGTGTTTCGCACTTGCAGCATGCAGCTAAGCTTCCAGTGAAAGTTTAACATAGTAGAGTCATGATGGAGGCCCTAGACATTCCCAGAGATGTGTTCTTCTTACATGTAAAGGAACCCAGTATATTTAATTCACAATTTTTCACTTTCACTAACAATAGTGCAGTGGTTCTTAACCTGTAAGTCCCCAGATGTCTTGGCTTTCAACTCCCAGAAATCCTAACATCTGGTAAACTGGGTGGGATTTCTAGGAATAGTAGGCCAAAGCACCTGGGGACCCACAGGCTGAGAACCACTGCTCGAGTGAATGTGGATAGCTAACTGTAGGAGTCCTTTTTGATGGCTTTAAAAAGTCATTAGGTAGATTTATATGAATATAAAGCTAATATCAGGCATGGAGTGTATTTCCCTCAGTACCAGCAAGTATATTACTGTTTATACCAGTTCCTGAGGAACATGGGTCTGGGCTTTAGCACAACAGGTTAACCACCAGCTGCAATAAAATCTTGCCAATTGAAAGGTTGGCAATTCAAAGGGTCAGGGGTGAGCACCTAACCTTCAGCCCAGCTCACTGCCCACCTAGCAGATCGAAAACAGCTGTGAGACAATAAATAGGTACCACATAAAAGTGGGGAGAGACTGTATTTTAATGTCACAATAACGAAATACCATTTTTTTTTGCTGGTGATTCAATCAAAAAAAGGAGGAAGTATGTGAACAGGGCTCTTTAGCATTAAGGATGGAGCAACAACCCAGCCTCCCCCCCCCCCCCCGCCCGATGGCCAGAATCGAGCACAGTCTCCAAGATGCCAAAGATGGGGAAAGCCTATATACCCGTGGTTCTCTATTTTCCTAATGCTGCAACCCCTTACAGTTCCTTATGTTGTAGTGACCCCCAACCATAACATTATTTTCATTGCCACGTCGTAACTGTAATTTTGCTGCTGTTATGAAAAGAGTGGGTGAGGTAGCCAAGGCTTGGGAAGGGATTGAAACTACAGTGCAGATATAGGCAAAGAGTTGTTTGGACTACAACCTGTACGTCAGTGGTTCTCAATCTTCCTAATGCCATGACCCCTTAATACAGTTCATCATGTTGTGGTGACTCCCAATCATAAAATTATGCTTGTTGCTACTTCATAACTGTGATTTTTCTATTGTTATTAATCGTAGTGTAAATATCTGATATGCAGGATGTATTTTCATTCATTGGACCACATTTGGCACAAATATCCAATATGCCCAAATTTGAATACTGATGGGATTGAGGGGTGATTGATTTTGTCATTTGGGAATTGTAGTTGCTTGGATTTATATGTAACCTACAATCAAAGAGTGTTCTGAACTCCACCAACAATGGAATTGAACCAAACTTGGCACTCAGAACTTCCATGACAAACAGAAAATACTGGAAGGGCTTGGTGGACATTGACTTTGAGTTTTGGAGTTGTAGTTCACCTACATCCAGACAACACGTGGACTCAAACAATGATGGATCTGGACCAAAATTGGCATGAATACTCAATATGCCCAAATGTGAACCATGGTGGCATTTGGAGAAAATAGACCTTGACATTTGGGAGTGGTAGTCAATGGGATTTATAGTTCACCTACAAGCAAAAAGCAGTTTGAATCCCACCAATGATCAAATTGGGCCAAACTTCCCACACAGAACTCCCATGACCAACAGAAAATACTGTGTTTTCCGATGGTCTTCGACAAACCCTCTGACACCTCCTTGTGACTCCCAGGGGTCCAGATCCCCTAGGTTGAAAAACGCTGCTAAATACCTCTGTGTACTGTGTCTGTCCTGTCAGTGTTTGAACTACAACCATTGAATGTTTGCCGTATATGTGTTCTGTGATCCGCCCTGAGTCCCCTTTAGGGTGAGAAGGGCAGAATATAAATACTGTAAATAAACATAAGCATCCTCAAAATGCTATGTTCTATGTATTAAATGGTGTTTTCTGTGCACAAAACTAAATTACTTTCATAGAGCTGGGAGAAAATGACAAAATTGGTCATTCTTGCCTACAAGAACAAAATGTACAGATTTCCATTCTTACCAAGAACAGGGCAACTATCACAAAATATAAACAAAAGAGAGTTTCTGTCGTTATTGTTCAGAACCCATGTTTAATTCATGTACAAATTTATGCAGATTCAATTCATTGATTGAAATGCATCCATTAATCAAATAAGCTTTTTTCTGGAAAAAATGAGGGAAGCTGCCCTAGAATTCATATTTGGAGGCTGAGTTATCACAAGAAACACCCAGACTGCCTGTTTGATGAATTCTACATCCGTGATATGCAAAATAATCTAAAGTAGGCCAAATTAGGAGAGTGTGAAGTAATCCAGTCCAATGGCAAAGATAAATGGGGAGAAATATGCAAACAAGGATGTTTGCAGCTATCAAAAAAAGACCGGATTTCCTTTAAAACCCAGATGAACAGTGACAAATAAAACACGTTATCAGGGTGGGCAAAGTAATGCATCTCAGCATCAACTGGAAAAACAAAACAGCACAATAGATGGCATTTAATTGTATTTAAAAACCCTGAACAGAAGCTGTATTTTAGCGAGGCCCTCATTAAAAACATGAAAAACACAGGCAAGTAATTAAAAAGTTATTACATAACTGCCTGAGAAATGCAGAACATAAAAGAACAGGAGGGATAGGGAGGGAAGAAATGTCATCGAGATAGATAAAGAACATAACTCAAGGTTAATTTGATTCAGGTGTCAGACAGCATACCTCACCTCATAGATGAAAGCAGATCACCTGTAGAGGTTTGAACAAAAAGGAGATCACTTCAGAAGCAGAACTGTAGCATGAAATATCAAATTGTGCTGGATTTTTAAAAACTTGTTTTGGATTTTGCATTTTCGGGATTAAAATATTTAACCTTAGGCATGCACATCATAGGCACCTGTCAAATGTAAACATTACCATTTATTCATTTATTTAACTCATTTATTAGATTTATACAGTACAATCCCTGCATCCACAGAGAATATATTCCTGGATTTACTATGAAAGCTGGAAATGGCAAATAATAGCAAACTGAAATGACTTCCACTAGTGGTTACTGTAGATCAGTGGTTCCCAACCTGTGGTTCGTGGATCACCAGTGGTCCTCAAGAACTAAATGGCCTCACCATTACTACACTGTTGCAACAAGAGCAACCTGTCTTGAGAAACCTTCTTATAATGCCGAGACTTATTAAATATGGTTTTCTGTGAGCAAACAGATGATAACTACTGGATGGCATATGTCGTGCATCAGAAACTAGAGCTGATGTGGTATCTCAAATGTAATTTTCTAATCAGCACCCCAAATAATCAAACTGAATCTAAATTGGACCAAAAACTGATTCGTAACTCTTTTGGTACTAATGTTGGAGAGTGGTCCCTGGTCAAGTGGACCCTGATGAAAAAAAGGTTGGGAACCACTGCTGTAGACTCATGCTGGAAAACCTCAAACGGCCTACAGAGATGCACTGAAGGGCCTAGAAAATGCATAGATGTGTGTAAATAAAACCACAGGTATAGGCCATCTGGTACAGGGTCATATTTTATAATACACATCTTCCCCAGTGGAAGATCAAAGCATCCAAAAGTACCCAACAAGAAACAAATTTCAGCGAAATTAGTCTTATCAGGTATCCTGTTATGTACAAGATATTCAATATTTTGGAGCTGAAAATGTGTTATTTATGAGGCAATATCTAATACCCCATACCCATATTTCTTAATCCAGTATGAGTCAGCACCAGTTGCATTCATAACCAACTGAGCCCAAGCTTTTGCCATGCAGCAAAGTGTCTTCCAATACACACCAAAAGTTAGGGGGGGGGAGGTGTCTGTCTCAGGATACTGCTTATGTCGTGTCAGAAACCATCACGAAATTTTCTTGGGGTTGGAGTAACTGCAAGATATGAAATCTCGCAGAGACCTGCAAATCTCCTGAGAAATCCTGCCCCTAGAGGCATACGAGACAGGTCTTATTTAAACTTACCTCATGTATTCCTAGTCAATCTTGACTTGGCAGTCAAATATCCCATGTAAGTATCTTGAAATCCTGGCAACACTAAGTGAAATATAAAAATGTTTCTGCAGGTTCAACTATATTTCTTATTTAGTATTATTTGTAACCAGACATGAAATGTTGAAAAGAGCTGTAATGATAATTCCACTATAGCAGGAAATAAAGAGGCATATATAGAAACTTGGTTGGGCTAAAGCCAGAATTGATTAAACTAGTGATGTATACTGAAAACCCACCCAAAACCAAAATCTTCATGGAGCTGGTTGACTACTCCTGGTCTACACAAAGAAGTAAAACAACATTTCAGTTTCTCTCCTCCATCCACAGCATAAAGTGTGATGTTCTTCTAAGAAGCATCCGCTCCCAGTACTTCCCAGCTCTAATGGTTGATCCTAAAAATCTAGTCAAAGCCTGTGCATGTTTTATTGTGTGTTGTGATCCGCCCCGAGCCTGCAGGGAGGAGCGGAATATAAAATGGAATAAATAAATAAATAAATCCCACAAGCCTAAAACACAGGCCTGGTCAATTTCTGAAAACGAACCTCTAGTACAGATGTGTCAAACTTGCGGCCCTCAAGATATTTGGGCCTCCAGTTCACAGAAGCTCTAGCCAGCTTGTCCAGTGGCCAAGAATTTTGGGAGTTGAAGTCCAAAACACCTGGAGGACCACAGGTTTGACACCACTACACTACCTTTGTAATGGCAAGACTGAAGACAGACAGGTCAGAAGTTCGAATCCGGGGAGAGTGTGAATGGGCTCCATCTGTGAGCTCCAGCTCCCCATGCGGGAACATGAGAGAAGCCTCCCACAAGGATGGTAAAACATCAAAAACATCCGGGGCGTCCCCTGGACAACATCCTTGCAGACGGCCAATTCCCTCACACCAGAAACAACTTGCAGTTTCTCAAGTCGCTCCTGACATGGAAAAAAAAGTCTCATCCACCTGCACATCCTGGCCAAATTGTGACAAATTTAGTCTATTTACTGTATAAGAAGAACATCACCCTCTTCTGCTTTAAAGTAATATATTTTTGTTACTTTGGACTACTTCATTATACACATATCTATATGTGTGTGTATGTTCTCCTAAAATAGAAAATGCTCCCAAGTTTTCCTAAATGACCCCCCCCCCAAATCAATATTTTAAAAGTACTGCATAATTATGACTCATTATACTGAAAAATGTAAGCACCTCACCAGTTATTACTCTATTGTGAAGAGGGAACATTATCCTTAGCAATTGCTATGCCATTGTGTAGAGGGAACATGATTATGCCTTCTCTACCCAACAAAGTAATGCATTACAGGTATTTGCCATGTATTACTGGGCACCATGCTGTTCAGGATTACAAAGGTGCTTCAAATTATACTTAGCAACACACCAGGATACAAGGAAGTTTTTAAAGCTGTATGGTAATATATGTCTCCATTGTCCGATCCCAGTTTGCAAAGATAACTCCCTTGGTTTATCAAATATGAAATGTCAAGATCAAATATTCACAGAATATTCAGTGCCAGAGTATTCAAAGAACACCACTGGACTAAACTTGACTAATTACTTTACAAAATAAGTACACCAGGGTGGAAAATGTAAGTTCTAGGTTTTCTTTCTGTTCAATCGATAACAACAAACCCATTTTTAATGTCAATCCCCACCCTTGTGATTTTCAACCATCTCATATTCCTGCATTGCAGAATCTGCCACGAGTTTCAGCTGTGTGTGGTGAGCTTTGATGTGTGATGACTTCATTCACGTTAGCTAACTCTGCTTCATTCAGACTTTTAAGCATGACTGAGCCAAGCCAAGAGGTGCATACAGTTCAAAAATGACTTTGTAGATCAATAGTTTTGACTCATGTTGTTTAATGGGGAAAGCTGTAATATGCGGAATAAATGGCTTCAGGGCAAATTGAACTCATGCCAACCTCACCCCCATGAACTTCTTCAGAGAGGGATGGCACAGTGCTTCATTTGTTGCAGCTTTGTAGTCTTGCTAAATTCACAAGTACCCACCTCAGCACTTACAGGATGCTGAATAGATCTATAAAAAACAGCTGCTAGAACCAAAAGCAATTGTAAGGCTAGTTTAGGTACAGATCCACAAGAACAGTGTTCTATTCCAGTGCATTGAAACAGAGGAAATAGTTTCAGGTGGAAACTATTCGTTTATCAGCATGAACCCTGCTGGACATCCACCATGGCTTTGACACTATGTTAATAGAAGTCTCTGAAGGTGTAACACGGGCACCTGCTTGTCCGTTTTTGATGAATTTGTTTCAATCTGTGCAGCTCGAGGATGTGGACAAGATTCTTGGAGAGGCGAGAGTGACCACATGCATCCTAGACCCCTGTCCATCCTGGCTTGTAAAGGAAGCCAGAGGGGGTTTGGCAGAGTGGGTAAAGGTGGTGGTTAATGCCTCCCTCTGGGAAGGCAACATTCCAGCCAGCTTAAAACAAGCTGTTATAAAACTGTTGTTGAAAAAACCATCACTGGACCCTATTCAATTAGTCAACTATCGGCCAGTTTCCAATCTCCCCTATTTGGGCAAAGTCCTGGAACGTGTGGTGGCCTCACAACTCCAGGAATCCTTGGTAGACACTGATTATCTAGATCTGTGTCTAGATCTAGATAATCTTTAGGCCGGGACATGGTACCGAGACAGCCTTGGTCACCTTAGTGGATGATCTACGCTGGGAGCTAGACAGGAGGAGTGTGTCCCTGTTGGTTCTGCTGGACCTCTCATCGGCCTTCAATATGACCACGGTATCCTTCTGAGACACCTCACAGGAAATCCGACAATGGGGATTTATGTTTGATGTTTTGCCTACTCCACTGTGTCATACAATATATTTGTTAAAACTTCATTATGTCCTCTCTTCCCGTATATGACGATATAGATTGTTTTAATGTGGTTTTATGTTTTTATGTGTATTAATTGTAGGGTCACATGTCGACTTGTTAGTGACATGCCACCCGTATATTTTTTATTGTTATCCGCCCCGAGCCTGCTGGGAGGAGCGGAATACAAGAGTGAACAATAAATAAATAAATAAATAAATAAATAAATACTGTGTTCAGATTGATTGTTTCACCTCACAGGAATGGGCCTTGGAGGTACTGCTTTGACAACTGGGTCAATTAAACTTTTTGGTTTCCTAAATTTACACAGACACAGTGAGTCCATTGTGTGGTATTCCTCGCAACTGTCCAGATTTAGTGGAAACCATGCTATATTTTTAAAATGCCCCACTTTCTTTCTCTTCCTCCCACTTTCTGTCTTTGTCCTCATGAAACAACCCTAGTTATCATCTGTCAGATGCCGATGCCCGCGGCCCTGAAACTGGCCGGCGGGATCCGGGATCCGACGTAGCCTAAACAATGGACACCTGGCTGGCTGGGATCTGGGAACAGCACGATTCCCATGGGAAAGGCGGGAGGGGGGTTTGTCACGGGTTTGTGGTGGTATAAAAGTTGTGTGTTGGTGGTGGGAAAGCACTTCTGGCTTTACAAGTGTTGATCCTTTAATAAACTCGGTTGGATTGACCGGAAGACTCCGTGTGATTCATCGCATGCATTAAAGTGGCCTGACAATCAACCCTATCTCTTTTGATTCAGGGCCTTTTGCCTACTAATTTGGATTCTCATTGAAAGTCCCATTATCACCTTCTGGCTGTCTAGGGATCCAACTTTTAAAGATAGTGAAAATCAGGTAGAGTTTACATCAACATTCCAGTCAAGTACTCTTAAGTATTGGAATCTCAGGATCTTTATATAGGAAAATAAGCATCCGCTTTGGTAATCTTTAAGGCCATTTTTGATATGCAGTCATAAATATAAATACATGAACTCCCATTAGGGAACAGAGACATTTCCATTTCTGAGGACATCACTTTCATTATAATATATTGCGTGTAAGCATGCTGTCATACATTCATTGCATTACAGAATTTCAAGGTTTAATATCCTTGACCATTGGTATAAATATTTATTACATAGCTATAAACATCTATAATGTATATCCATTGTATCAAAACTGGAATATATCTGTTTTAGCATAGACTAGATATTTCTCTTACAAGCAATTGTTTATCAATTATCAGGAACACCACCACTTGGAGACTATTATAGTCTTCTCTTTGTATCTTGAAGCCTGCCAAAAGCAGCCTGATTTCAGCTTCCTCGGGGCTTCTTTTATCCTCTCCCTAGTCTCCACCCAGCTGTTCGGCTGTTCAATCAAAGCAAAGACATAAATAGTGCCTCATTTATGACATCCAAACAAAACAGGGATCTTAGATAGGACATAACCTGAAGTTGAGTTTGAATTTTTGGCTTCCTGCCTTCCTGATTGCACCAGCCATTGCACCCGTGAAGGGTTAATATGAGCCAAGTCTGCTGGATGTTCTCTTGTTTATAATTGAGTAGTCTATAGGTTCTATCTGATTTCAATATCAAACGAAATCTGACTGGCACAACCTGGGGATCACAACCAGATACAGTGAAGACATCTGCCCTTACGCTTTGCTACTCTGCTGCTGAGTACATATGCCCACATATCAGCACACTAAAACAGTGAATGTGGCTCTTAATAAGATATGCCTCATTATCATGGGGTGTCTGCGCCCTACACCACTGGAGAAATTACACTGTTTCGCTGGTATTGCACCACCTGACATCCACCGGTAAGTAGCAACCAATAGCAAATGGATCAAGGCAGTGACATCTCTGGCCCATCCCCTGTTCGGATATTAGCCAGCACACCTATTACTTAAATCAAGAAATATTTTTCTAAGATCTACAGAGACACTTGCTGGAACACCTCAGCAAGTGAGAGTCCAAAAGTGGCAGGCTAAAACTCAGAACCTCAATCAATGGCTGATGCCAAATTATAGACTCTCTCCTGGGCACACAGAAAACTGGACGACTTGGAAGAGACTGAACAGACTGCACTCTGGCACCATGAGATGCAGAGCCAACCTTAAGAAATGGGGCTACAAAGTGGAGTCCATGAAATGTGATTACAATGCAGTTTGAGCCCTGCCACAATGGAGGACCTTCTTATCGCAACACCAGAGGCACTCCAAGTGGCCAGCTTCTGGTCAAATGATATTTAATATAATGCCAAGGTTTCAAACTTTGTGGGGTTTTAAAAATACAATACAACTGTACCCTTGGTCCGCTCCTGATACGATAAATAAATAATCTGATTTCAAGACTCAATGTTGGCAACCAAATCAGCCCAGCATGTGATGCTTAGCTTACTTCAATTGTTGCAAACTGTGTTCAGAGTGCAAAAATAGTTCACACTGAGTAATAATACTACCAATAATATTATATACCGCCCTATCTCCCTGAGAGGACTCAAGGTGGTTTCCAACATAGGGCAAAACATTCCATTGACAAGCAACACATACAAAATGACCATTATAAAAAATAATCACAAACATTTAAAAGCCAGTTTCAGTTTTACCCCATCAGATGGGATTCAAAATACCAATGGCCATAATTTCAAAGTGGACCTAATAAGCTATGAAAGGGCTGGGCAAGGGCTAGTGCAACAAAGTGACATAGGGCTGCGGAAGTGGATAAAGTGCAGAGCAGGGTCCTAGCTGATGGCCCTGTTGCGCCAGCTCCACTGGCTGCCAATTAGCTTCTGGGCACAATTCAAAGTGCTGGTGTTGACCTACAAAAACCTGTACGGTTCCTGCCCAGTTTACCTGTCCGAACGTATTCTCCCCTATGAACTGTCAAGAGTGCTAAGATCGTCTGGAGAGGCCCTGCTCTCGGTCCCACCACCTTCGCAGGCGCGTCCGGTGGGGACGAGGGACAGGACCTTTTCTGTGGTGGCCCCCCGGCTTTGGAATTCCCTCCCAAATGAAATTAGATCTGCCCCCTCCCTCCTGACTTTTAGGAAGCGGGTGAAAACGTGGCTGTGCAATGAGGCCTTTGCAGAATGAAGGAGGAGATCGCGAAGTGACTAAAGTCGCTAACCACTTGATACGGACCGAATATATGGATTAAGTTGGACTGATTTTACTTTGGTGAAAGGCTTTTTAGATGTATTTATTGTATTGTATTTGATAATTTTATTGTAATTTTATGGTGTTTTTAGATTTTAAATGTTAGCATTGAATACTTTCTATTGGCCGGTTTGAGTCCCTCTTCGGAGGTGAGAAGGCCGGGGTATAAAAGTTTTTAAATAAATAAATAAGGGCCTGGGGCTAATCATTTTCAAAGGCCTGCTGGAACTACCCATTTTTCAGATCTTTACAGAAGGAGGATAGTGACAGGGCTTGTCTTATCTCTCTGGGGAGGGCATTCCAAAGTATGAGGGCCACCACCAAGAAGGCCCTCTTTCTCATCCCAACAATCATGCTTGTGAGGAGGGCCTCCCTGTCAGATCTAAGAGTCTGTGCCAGTTTGTAGGGGGAGATGTGATTGTGGAGATAGGCAAGGTCCAAACTGCTTTGTAGGTCATAACCGGCCCCTTGAATTGCGCCCAGCTTTTGCCACCTTGACCACAGTCTGAAGTTGCTTAGCCAGACTTGTCACAATTTTAATTTAAAATTAGTGAAGACTTCTGGTTTTTTTTCTATTCCAAAGTGAATACAGAAGTTTCAATGGCATTGCCAGTTCACACTGTGTTCTTTTAGGAGCAAGTGTTGATTTTCCAACACGTTGCTGTTGTTTTTTTGCTTTCCCTCTTTGCCTGATGATACCTCTTTGGTTCATGTCAAATCACATTGCCATCACTGAATCCCCACCAGTTCTATATAGGTCACAACAGGGTAGGCTTTGAGTGTTCTTTGTGGGACTGTGCAATTGTGTGCAACATAGAATGCTATTCCTCCCATTTAGTCAATGTGTGTTAATTTGGGAACCTAATGATGCTTTGATTATAGCCATTCAAGTTCATAATCATAGATCCTCACAGCCCTGCAAAAGGAAGAGATGGTAGCAATTTAAATGTAATTCTTGATTCATATTGGGAATGTGAACTTTTCTTAATGTTGGCTGAAATGGCTAGGTCTAATTAAAGACAAGGCATTTCAGAAGGAACATGCTTAACAAAGGCTGCTTTTGCTTCCTTTTCAGCCTTAGTTTGGAGAACAAAAAACACGTTTGAATCCTGGCAGAAGAGACAATTGCTATAGCTGTTTGGTTATGGAATCAGTAGAGTATGGTCCTTGTATCCACAGCACAGGTACCTGCAGTTTCATTTATCCATGCTGGAAAAAATATACCCTCTAAGCCAGTGTTTCTCAAACTGTGCTCCTCCAGGTATTTTTGACTTCAGGTCCCAGAAATCCCAGCCAGTTTACCAGCTGTCAGGAATTGTGGGAGTGGAAGCCCAAGACATCTGGAGGAGCACAATTTGAGAAATGCTGCTTGAAGTCATCTAGCACAATTCTATGGTATTCCCTTCATTTCAATAGGGATTGCTCTTCAGTCTTGAAATATCCATATGAAATCTGGAAATACTCCCCTTGTTGATATAGAGGTCTTTCTGTTCTGAGCTCTGAAACTCTAATGCATGGTTCTCAACCTTTCTAAAGCCGTGACCCCTAAATACAGTTCCTCATGTTGTGGTGACCCCCAATCATAAAATTAATTTCATTGCTACTTTAGAACTGTATTTTTGCTACTGTTATGAATGGTAATGTAAATATCTGATATGCAGGATGTATATAATTAAAGCATAGTGATTAATCACAAAAACAATATGTTTGAGGGAGTATGGACAACGGATGATGGGATTTGCAGTACCTTCAATTGATTCAGCTCTGACTTCCACAGACCACTGAGACCCCCACAAATTACAGAACTGGACCAAACTTGGCCCAGAGAACCCACATGAAAATACTGGAGGGGTTTGGGAGGAATTGGCAGTGATTTAGGGGAGATGTAGTTCACCTACATCCGGAGAGAACTGAGAACCCAAACAACTATGGATCTGGACCAAACTTGACACGAATACTAATTATGCCTAATGAGGGCAAACCAAAGAGAACATTATACATTAAAAAGTATGGAGTGGATCTCATCAGATACACACATGCTGCCAACACTGTGGTGTACAGTTCCAATAAAATTGATGATAGGGAAAATAGACCATGACATTTGGGAGTTGCAGTTACTTGGAAGTTATAGTTCACCTGCCATCAAATAGCATTCTGAACACCAACAACAATGGAATTGAACCAAATTTGGGATATAGAACTCCCATGACCAACAGAAAATACTGGAGAGGTTTGGGAGGAATTGACAGTGATTTAGGAGAGCGCTGTGAAAATACCTGATATGTAGGTTGTGGTGGATTCGTCAAAAGGTGGAAGGTAAAGCATAGTGTGGGGCAGCAGCAGCTCCCTGGAGGCGCTGGTGCAAGAGACCAGAGAGGAGGAGGAAGAAGAGCACAGAGGAAAAGGATGAGGGCAGGCCACACTGCTGCTGCTGCTGCTGCCCTGTGCTCCTCTTGTCACTCTTCGAGGCTTCGGGGCCTCAAAGAGCTGTGACAAAAGCACAATGTGGGGCACAGCAGCGAGGCCTGCCCTCTTCCTCCTCCAGGGTCCTCCTCCTCCTCCGCTCCGTTTGGAAGTGCCCAAGTTGAGGGGAGGAGGGGGAAGAGCCCAGAGAAGAAGGACAAGGGCAGGCTTTGCTGCTGCTGCTACCCCACACTCCTTTCCCCACTCTGAGCCTTCCAGGCAAAGCGGAGGCCTCAAAGGGCAGAGAGAAGAGCACGGAGTGGGGCAGCAGCAGCAGCAAGATCTTCCCTCCTCCTCCTCCTCCAGGGTCTTCCTCCTGCTCCATTACGTTTGGAGGTCCCCAAAGGGAGAGGAGGAGGAGGAAGAGCCCAGAGGAGGAGGAGATGGGCAAGCATCACTGCTGCTGCCACATGCTGCTCTCGCCGCTTTGCAAGGCGAGGCCTCAAAGGGGGCGAGGGTGGCATAGGGTAGCAGCAGCAGCGAGGTCTTCCCTCCTTCTCCTCCAGGGTCCTCTTCCTCCTCTCCATTTGGAGGTCCCCAAACGGAGAGGAGGAGGAGCCCAGAGGAGAAGGAGATGGGCAAGCCTCGCTGCTGCTGCCCCACGCTGCTCTCGCCACTTTTTGAGGTGAGGCCTCGAAGGGGGCGAGAAGCGGGTGGCACAGAGCAGCAGCAGCAGCGAGGTCTTCCCTCCTTCTCCTCCGAGGTCTTCCTCCTCCACTCCGTTTGGTGGTCCCCAAAGGGAGAGGAGAAAGAGGAAGTAAAGCCCAAAGGAGAAGGAGATGGACAAGCCTTGCTGCTGCCGCCGCCCCGCACTCCTCTCGCCACTCTGCAGGGCTTCATTGAGAAGCAGAAAGAACACGGCGCAGGGCAGCAGCAACGAGGCCTGCCCTCGTCCAGGCTCTTCTTCCTCCTCTTCTCCCTTCTCATCTGGCAGCGCCTCCAAATTGAGGTGCAGGCCTTGAGGCGGGGTGCGGCTGCTTCCTCCTTCTCACTATCATCTCCTTCGGCCTCACCCCTCCGCCTCCCAGGAATGGCTGTGGGGACCTTGAGGCCGAGGGAGGCATCGTGAGAGGCCCTCAGCTGGGTCCCGGCGTTGTCGGCTGGCGAGACCGTGTTCCAGCCGAGGGGGCATCGCAAGAGGCTCTCAGCTGGGTCCCGGCCTTGCCAGCTGGCAAGACCGCGTCCCAGCCGAGGGAGGCATTGCGGGAGGCCCTTAGCTGGGTTGCAGCCTTGCCGGCTGGCGAAACCACATCCCAGCCGAGGGAGGCTTCGTGGCCTTGGGGGCGGGGCCTAAGGAGGTGGCCTCGCGACCCCTCTGAAATGGCCATGCGACCCCCCTGGGGGTTGCGACCCCCAGGTTGAAAACCACTGCTCTAATGCATCCATTTTAATTGCCATGGCTCACTGCTATGGAATCATGGGAGTTATAGCCCTCTTCAGCTTTCTCTTCCAGAGTGCTGGTGTCCACACCAAACTCAAAATCCCTGCATTCCATTGAACTGCCATGTAGGAATACACAACTGAAGAATTCCTGACAGATAGCCATCCGGCCTCCAGAAAGGGAGACTCCACCACACTTTAAGGCAGGGGTGGGCAATTATTTTTTTCCAAGGGGCCACACGAGAGCCAAAAAAAAATTATGGAGGGCCGCACTTAAAGGCTGAACTACATTCTACATAATATCTATCTATTTATTTATTCGGGTTTCTATGCCGCCGACTCCCGGAGGCTCGCGGCGGCTTACAAGAGCCGAAGGCACAATAAAATACAGAGTAATAAAACAATAAAAACAGTTAAAAACAAAACAACACAGTAGCAGTAGCAATTGCACGATTGGGGATGCACGGGCCTACCCACCGAAAGCCTGCTTGAACAGGTGGGTTTTACAAGCCCGTCTAAACGGGAGCAGGTCCTTCATTACCCGGATTTCGGCCGGGAGGGCGTTCCACAGCGTGGGGGCTATGACAGAGAACGCCCTCCGACGGGTAGAGGTCAATCGTGCCAGCAATTGAATTTCTTTAATAATAATAAAAAGGCACTAAATTGTATTTTTGATATATTAATAAGACTGATTCTTATATGTTATGAGCAACGAAAAAGAGAGGTTGTCATAGGAAAAATGACATTTATTCACTAAAATTTTACAAAACAATGGTTAACAAAATGTGAACATTTGTATAATTTGTGATTCATTATATTAATGATCATTTTCAGTCACATTCGCTTCAAAGCACATTTTGCGTTTCACTTATTCCTGGAAAAAATAAAAAACATTGCCTACATTTTGGGTTTAATCACCTCATTTGGTGCTATTATTCAGTCATTTATTTTCTTATTCAGTGAGAGAAATCAAGTCTCTGTTGGTCTTTAACAAGTACATCAAAGTCAGGTTGAATGTCAGAGGTGGAGATGGCCATCCAGCCTCTGTTTAAAAGCCCCCAAAGAAGGAACCTCCACCACAGTCCAGGGCAGAGAGTTCCACTGCTGAACGGCTCTCACAGTCAGGAAGTTCTTCCTAATGTTCAGATGGAATCTCCTTTCTTGTAGTTTGAAGTCATTGTTCTGAGTCCTAGTCTCCAGGGCAGTAGAAAACAAGCCTGCTCCATCCTCCCTATGACTTCCATTCACATATTTCTACATGGCCCTCATCATGCCTCCTCTCAGCCTTCTCTCTTCATGCCTTGCTCTTGAAGCCGCTCCTTATAGGGCTTGTTCTCCAGACTCTTGAGAACAATTTATAAATTATATAAATGTAATGTTCATTTGTGAGAACATAACATAACTCAAAAACCACTGGACAAATTGCTGCCACAAGACACCCACTAACACCCAAGGAGTGAGCATCAGTCAAAAAAATGATTTTGTCATTTGGGAGATGTAGTTGCTGGGACTTATAGTTCACCTGCAATCAAAGAGCATTCTGAACTCCACCAATGATGGAACTAAACCAAACGTGGCACACAGGACTCAATGACCAATAGAAAACACTAGAAGGGTTTGGTGGGCATTGCCCTTGAGTTTGGGAGTTGCAGTTCACCTACTACATCCAGAGAGCACCTCTTCCAAGAAGTTGAAGATGTCCTTTGAATGACTGAGCTGTGTGATATGGATCTGTGGTTCTGGAAATAGTGTCCAAATTGGGCATAGGAGCAATAGAATTGGCTTCCAGATTAGTTGCAAAAAACAGGAAAGACTTGGAATGATTACAGTTGAAGGTTAAGGAAGAGTGCTAAAGCAGAGTGACAGCTAAACAAAAATTGGCCAAGAAGATCTTTACAATGGTATTTAAAGTATCTTTTGGGGGGCTCAAATAAAAAAGTTACAGAGGAGATAGCAAATTTTTTTGCTCATGCCTCAAAGACTCGAAAGAACATTTTATCTAAAGAAAAGTAACTGCAGAGAAACTGAGAAATTTAACTACAGTCTTTATGTGATTATAACTGTAGTACACTAAATAGTAGAAAACTACGTACAGCCCTAGATACGTATTATTAGCTTCTAAGAGATATAAATTTTAAGGCCAGCGATTTTAATATGTGTACATTTGATAACCTGTATTGTGTTTTATATGTGACTTTTATCTGTATTATGTTTTTCTGTATCTGCCTAAGGTTTGTTAACTGAAATAAAGGCAATTGATTGATTGACTTGTGTAACTTTAAAATGATATAATGAATACATTAAAATAATTACAGATTTCCCAGACTTAGATACATCTTGAAGATCTCATCTGGTTTCTTCAAGCCTTAGACTTCTTCTGATTTTTTGACTACAGATTGAGTCAGTTTACTCAAATCTAATGCTCATCTTTTTTGGCTAAATTACCTTGCCAAAATTAGAGTGTGCATTAGATTTGAATAATACAGTATCTTAGTGCTGAGCCAAAGCAAAATGGGGGACTTCAGGAGCACACAGAGCTCCTATTTGAGGGACATCATTTCTGATTTAATGTCCATGGCTCAATCCTATGAAATTCTAGGATTTGCAGTTTAGTGAAGCATCAGCATTCTTTGGCAGGAAAGGCTCAAGACCTTGTAAAACTACAGCCCCATGATCCATAGCATTGGACCAAGGCAATTAAAGTACTGTAAATTCATTCTACAGTGTAGACACACCCAAAGGTTTACCTTTCCATTGCTGGAAGCTTTGGTACCCTGACACTTTTGTTTTTAAAGAAGGAATCCTAAGCAGGCAGCAACTGTAATAGGGTCCTTTTTTAGTCAAATTACAAATAGTGCACTTTTTACCACTGTGCATTACATTTGGCAATAATAACTTTTTTGGTTTCAGGGTTTTGAAAATTGAGGTTTGCCTAAGATTCGATGGTGCATTAGACTTGACTAAATATGGTACATCGCCTTCCGTAAAGAGCCTGGGGGTCCATTTGGACTCCCAGCTGACCATGGAGGCCCAGGTCTCTGCGGTCAGCAAGATCGCTTTTTTTCATCTGCGACAGGCAAGGAGGCTGGCCCCCTATCTCTCCCGGAACGATCTGGCCACGGTGATCCAAGCCACAGTCATCTCAAGGCTGGATTACTGCAACGCGCTCTACGTTGGCCTTCCTCTGTCGGTGACCCGGAAGCTCAGGCTAGTGCAGAACACTGCCGCCCGGCTCCTGTCTGGCACGCCAGCTGGCGCCCACATAACACCTGTTTTGCAGGATCTGCACTGGCTGCCAATTGAGCACCGGATCACCTTCAAAGTTGGGCGCTCTGAGGGACCTGGTGAACCTCTCCCTGGATACAGGCGTTTTCCCTGACTCCCTGAAAGAGGCCAGAGTCAGCCCCCTCCTGAAAAAGACGAGCCTTGACCCTGACGACCCAGCAAACTACCGCCCTGTTGCCAATCTACCCTTCCTGGGTAAACTCCTGGAGCGGGCGGCGGAAAGCCAACTGCGTGACTTCCTAAATCGATCCGGGGGCCTGGATCCGTTCCAGTCAGGTTTCCGCGGGTCATGGGTGGAATCCGTCCTGGTGGCGATTACAGATGACATCCGCCGCCAGCTGGACGGGGGGCTCAGCAGTCCTGGTCCTCCTGGATCTAACTGCGGCCTTTGACACCGTTGATCATGACTTACTGCTCCACCGCCTGGCTGCCTCCGGGATCCAGGACAAGGCTCTGATCTGGTTGGGATCGTTCCTACGGGGCCGCTCGCAGCGGGTCGAGTGGCAGGGCCAGGTCTCTAGGAAATGCGGGTTGGAGTGTGGAGTTCCCCAGGGTGCCATCTTGTCTCCCACCCTCTTCAACATCTATGTCCAGCCCCTGGCCAGTATTGCTAGGAGCCATGGTTTCTGCTGCTACCAATACGCCGACGACACACAGCTGCTGCTGAAGCTCGACCCAGGGACATCATCGGTGCCGGACAGTTTCAGTCAAGGGCTGAGAGCGGTGACAAGCTGGCTCAGAGCATACAGACTCAAAATCAACCCGGCTAAAACGGAGATTCTCTGGCCTGGCCGACCCGACCCTCACTCACCACTACCACTCTTCGAGGCGAGCCCCTATCCCCTGCTCCGGCGGTGAAGAGCTTGGGAGTGATTCTGGGCGAGACTGTCGATGGAAGCCCAGATCCAGGCCGCAGCTAAGGGCGCCTTTTTCCATCTTCGCAGGGCCCGACGGTTGGCCCCCTATTTACCATCAGAGGCATTGAGAACTGTGATACATGCCACCGTCGTCTCGCGCCTTGATTATTGCAATGCCCTATATGCGGGCCTACCTCTGTCTACAACTCGGAGGCTGAGGCTCATTCAGAACGCAGCGGCCAGACTCATCTCTGGGGCATCTGTCAGAAACCATATCTCTCCAATTTTAAAAAGATCTTCATTGGCTGCCCACAGAGTTCAGAGTGATTTACAAACTTATGGCGCTCACCTTTAAAGCACGGCATAATATTGGGCCAGCCTATCTGGGCGATCGGCTGACAGTCCAACGCACCGAGAGGCCAGCGCGTGCCATAAATGGTGATCGTATAGCCATCCCTGGGGTGAGAGAGGCTCGGCTGATGGAGACCCGACGGAGAGCCTTCTCCGTGGTGGCTCCCATGATCTGGAACACCCTCCCGCCTGCCCTCAGGGCCACATCGGCCCAAATCAGATTCCTATCGGCCCTGAAAACCTGGCTCTTCTGCCAGGCATTTGGGGTTTGATCGGACGCCTGGAGACTGAGCCTTTCTGGAGTGTGTACCTATGTTTTAAACTGTTGTATTTTTGGGTTTTTAAATGATGTAAGTCGCCCGGAGCACCAGTGGTGGAGGGCGACTCACAAATAATAAAGTTATTATTATTATTATTATTATTAAAGTGTTGGTCCTCACCTTTAAGGCCTTACACGGCCTGGGGCCAGCGTATTTGAGGGACCGTCTCACCCCATATTGCCCTCCTAGATCACTTCGGTCTGAGGACTCCAATCTCCTGGAGATACCTTCAGCTAAACTCACAAGGCTGACTGCTACCCGCCGGAGGGCGTTCTCTGTCATAGCACCTACGCTGTGGAACGCCCTCCCGGCCGGAACTCGGGCTATGAAGGACTTGCTCCCGTTTAGACGGGCCTGTAAAACATACCTGTTTAAGCAGGCCTTTGGTGAGTAAGTCCTGCCCATGCCCCGCCAACTATTCGTTCTTCTGAGGATGATGTGCTGTTCATTGTGTTAACTGTGTTATTAATTACTATACTGCTGTTGTTTTTAATTGTTTTTAACTGCTTATTGCCTGTATTTTACTGTGCCCTTCGGCTCCTGTAAGCCGCCGCGAGCCTCAGGGAGTCGGCGGCATAGAAGCCCGAATAATAAATAAATAAATAAATAAATATAAGCTGATGTTGTACTTTTAACATATATTGAGATGATGTAATTCATTGGAAAATACAATGATACTTGGTAAAGTCAAAGGCAATAGGAAAAGAGAAAAACTATACTATAGATCAATTGATTTAATCTGAGAAGCAACAATTCAGGCACGGCAGCTGATGAACAGGAATCTTGGAAGTCTGTTACTCATCCCGACACCATCCAGGGCACCATCCAGGACGCGCCGCCGGATTTCACCCACCTCCTTCTTGGCTCCAGCCGGCTGGTCGAGCGGCTGGCCGCCTGGCTAAGGGAGATGGAGGAGCTGAGACCTATGCTGGCAACCCTCTGCAGTGCGGACAGCCCGCGCCGCCTGGACCCCCGCCCCGGGACTGGGGAGGTGACGGCCGGCGGAGCCTGGACCTGCTGCGCCTGGGCCTAGTGGAGAGGAAGACAAGTGAGGCGACTGCTTCTGGCCCCCTGTGCGGCCACCGCTCGAGCCCGCCGAGTGTCCTGGTTCCGAGGAGCCAGGCGGAGGAGAGGTGCACGGAGACCTCGAGGAGCACCCCGCGGGAGGGGCTCCTGGAGGATGGTTGGCTGCCTCTTGAGGGAGACCCCCTCCTCAAGGAATGGTCCCCATCCGGGGGCGAAGCATCAGCCGGACGGGTGGCGGTGCCGTGGTGGAGCCCGTGGAAGGCATTGGGACACCGGGTTCCCCCGACCCCGATGGAGAGGGCGTTGGCCGGCTGTATCAACATGGCGCCGACCCTGATCAGTTTGGTGTCTTTAGGCCCACCCCCTCGTCCACCCCAAAGGCTGTGACCACGCCCCCTGCGGTCTCCATGCTGGAGCGGCCGCCACTGCCGGCTTTTCCACCGCTGGCATTTTCACTGGAGGCCACAAGCACCGCCATACTGCTGCCCCCGGGGTTCCTGATGGGGTCCCTGATGGGGTCCCTGATGGAGGCGCTTGACGTCTCAGGGGTTTTTGCAAGGGCCCCTGGGGAGCGGCCCCGGCGATGAGCCGACCGATTACCAGCAATCCCCATGGTTATGACCAGCCCACAGGCTGCACCGCCACCAGCTGGTGACGGGCCTGCTGTCACCGGTGGCCCTGGGACCGGGATCACTGCTAACTCTGGAGGCCCTGAGGCTGGCCTTCCCCCCCAGTGCCCCGATGGAGCAACAATTCAGCAACGGAAGAACCCTCTGCCACCTCAGACGAAACAGAGGAGGGGCCGAAGGCAGGGCAGGGGCGGGGCCAGAGGAAATTCTCTATTCTACTGAATCCCAGTGTTTTGCAACTACTTACTGTCCCATCATTCAGTCTGGAATGTTAAATGGCTGTGAATAAAATCCCAGTGAATGGTGAAAATTGGTTATGCACCTTTTAAGAACACACAGTTGCATGTGAAATGATAACACTTGTAGAGCTGCCCTTGCACAAAAAGTGAATTAAACATACATGTTTCACTCCCATATCCTATCCTATACTCAAAAAATTCATGGTAGAATGCAGTTTTTGCCCAATTACATAAAGACATAACATATACAACTACAACAAACATTGCTGGTGCATTTATAATGCAGTAACACTGCATGGGTTATCAGCATCTTTTTGACCAATGACCCCCCTCTTGTGCTTGCTATAACTGTGCAATTAGCTACACAAAGGGAAAAGAGGTGAGATCTCTGCAGAAACTTTTTGCACAAATTGACGAAAACAGTATCAGGAAAATTGCTGGGCTTGGTGAATCCTCAAGAAGTGGTCTTGTAGGTAGAGATGATGGATGATATTCTTCATTGGGAGTTCAACCCATAAAATTTTGCTGTAAAATTATCCCATCCAACTCTCAATGGTAGCCCCTTTCAAGCCCAGTAATTTCCTGGCTAGTGACAGACATATGCAAGGGCTCCCAGAGATCCTCAAAAGGTTCCTTCACATTATGTCATTACTCTATGTCCAGCTATAGCAGTGGTTCCCAACCTTTTTTTGACTAGGTACCACTTTGACCAGGAACCACTCTCCAACATTAGTATTAAAAGGGTTACGAATCAGCTTTTGGTCAACTTTAGATTCCGTTTGTTTATGTGGGATGCTGATTCAGAAAATTGCACTGGATAGACAACATCAGCTTTAGTTTCTGATACAGAACATATGCCATCCAGTAGATGCCATCTGCTCACCCATAGAAAACCATATTTAATAAGCCTTGGCATTATAAAAGGATTTCGCAACACCAGTCACTCACATTGCAACAGTGTAGTAATGGTGAGCCGTGGACCATATTTTAGTTCTTGTGGACTACTAGTACACGGCTTTACACGGCCTAGGGCCTGCGTACCTGAGGGACCGCCATGCCCCATACATACCCCCGAGATCACTACGCTCAGAGGAGTCGAATTACTCCTTATTCCTTGAATCTGTCTGCCACTAGGCAAAGGGCCTTTTCCGTTTCACTCTGGAACTCAGACGATGTCCGAGCCGCCACGGAGCTCATTCCGTTTCGCAGGGCCTGCAAAAACCGCCCTGTTTAGACTGGCCTTCGGTTAGGCGAATAAACTGTACTCATCTTCCAACCAGCACCCTGGCTCAGGGAATGCTAAGGCAAGACACAATTGTTAGCTCGGGACCTATGTTGTATTTTTCTGTTGTATTTGAGTGTATGGCGACATGGATGTTACATGCCAGCCAAGTTTTTATGATGTTATCCGCCCCGAGCCTGCAGGGAGGAGCGGAATACAAGAAGGAACAAATAAATAAATAAATAGTAGTCCACAGACCACAGGTTGGGAATCACTGAGCTATAGTAAGAGTTGGTTTCTTGTCTGTTGATCTCCCTGTTCTCCTCTTACCAGGATATTATGATATTTGAGCATTGTGTGGTCAGGATGAATTTCAACCTCTTCATTGACAAAGAACATGAGTTGTGATGAAACAGACTGTCAACCAACAAGCAATTGCTAGATTTTGTTTTGCTTCCCAACTTTCAAAGCAATTCATGAACAGTGAAATAGCTGTAGGATTCCAACCAATATCTTTTCATCGGTTGATCTTCACAGTGGCTTGTATGTGAACAAAATTTTAAAATAATTAGAAAGAAGGGAAGATCAAAAGTGTCAGAAAAAGTTGGTGTCAGAAAACACCAACTTGCTGGTCATTCCATCTGCGAAGGTTTGTAGGCTAACTGCAACCCGGAGTAGGAGAGCGTTCTCCTACGCTATGGAACGCTCTCCCGGCCGAAACCCGAGCCCTCCAAGACCTTCTGCCCTTTAGACGGGCATGCAAAACATTTATCTTCCAGAAGGCCTTCGGTCTCTAGATACCTGTGCACACAGCCCGCTGAGGTTGTTGCCCCATTGCATTTCGCTGTGTCGTACAGCATTTTGCATTTTAATCTGATGTTTTATTGCATGTTTTATTAATGTGTTTTACTTGAATGTGTTTTATTGTACTTTTTACTTGCTGTGAGCCGCCCCAAGCCTCCCGGGAGTGGTGGCCTAGAAGCCCAAAAAAATAAATAAAAGAAAAGCAAGAATAGTTACAGTAGCTCCAAATGGTCAAGCAGTTGTATCCTATCAGCAATGGTTTGGGGGGGGGGGAACAGCACATATGTTTCAGCTTTTTAGAGTAAAGAACATAATGTATTTGGGGAGAATAGGGTCCATAAAAAGGAATAACAGAGCTTGTGTGGGATATTCTTCTGTCTGCTCTCCAAAGCAGAGCCACAGCATATACAGTAGAAATGAGAAAGGAACTTAATTTCAATTTGATCTTGATGGTCAGATTAAATGTGGTGTATATGGCAATTGCAGCCACCTATTAAAGAATTTACATTAATTTGTCAATTTCTTCCAAACCACTCCACTTTTTTATTTTAAAAAATCAGATCCAGAAGAAAACAAAATTCACAGGTTTCCCCATCAATAGTACAGAAGAAGTATTGCTATGGAGAAAACTGTTGTTATGTACCATATTTTGGATTTAATGTATTGTGACCCTATGAATGAGAGACCTTCAAGAGACCCTGTTATTAATAGCTCTGACATTTTTTTTGCAAACTTAGACAAAAGACTTCCTTGATGGAGTCATCATCACAAGATAAGTGTTCTTTCAAAACAAATCAGCAACAAGTTTTCTCCACTGCAGAAGGAATGGCTGCCAACATCTCAGTATCATTTATGCAAACACGCCATAAAGGTTATTAAGATAGGACTGTTTATGAACTTATTCATGTTGTTCCCTGATTATGAACATTTGCTGAATTCTAAAACTAAGGAAGCATATTTGCACATATTTTGTGCACAGTGTGTGTTGTGCATGAGAGGAAATATAACTAATGTGCAATCAAAATATACTCTCCTGTAACTTAAACTGTTAAACCTGGTCCTGCCTTCTCAACCTGTAGGCCCTCAGATGTTTTGGCATTAAACTCCCAGAAATGCTGGGATTTCTGGGATTTGTAGGCCAAAACATCTGGGAACCCACAGGTTGAGAACCACTACTCTAAGGCTCCAAGGTTCTTTTTATATGCATGCAATACTGTGGATACAAGAAACTCCCTTCCTATACCTGCATGGGTTTTAGCACAGCTGGTTAATCACCAGCAGCAATAGATCACACCAATTGAAAGGTTGGCAGTTTGAAGCCCAGGTCAGGGTAAGCACCTGACCTTCAGCCCAGCTCACTGTCCACATAAGCAGTCTGAAAACAGCTGTGAGCTGTGAGTGGAGATATTAGGCACCTCTTAAGCAGGGGGTATTTTACGGCATTTTACAGTACCATAAAAAGGAAATACCATAAAATGCCAGCAATTAAACACAAGTGGAAGTCTGTAATCAAGGGCTCTTCATCATAGAGGATGGAGCAAAAGCACCCCTTTATGGCCGGTATCAAGCACAACCTCCAAGATGCTGAAGTTGGGAAAATGCTGACATATACCTTTATCTGTTGGTTGTTGGCATTGAATATTTGCCATGTATGTGTTCTGTGATCCACCCTGAGTCCACTTTGGGGTGAGAAGGGTGGAATATAAATGCTGTAAAAATACATACATACATACATACATAGTTTTTGTGGCCTAACTGTAGAATGTTGTATTTGTCTCTATTGAATGTCATTTTATTTATTTATTTATTTATTTATTTCAGGATTTTACCCCGCTCTTCCCAACCCCCGAGGGGGGGGACTCAGAGCGGCTTACAGTAAGGCACAATTCGATGCCCACACAGTAACAATATAAAACCCCAGAACCCTTCAACAACCCTTCACAGCCTTTTTGAATTCCATTCATATCTTCCAGTTTTGTGTTGTCTGCAAATCTGATAAGAATCCCCTCTACACCATTGTCTAAATCATTAATAAAAATATTGACGAGCTTTGGATCCAAGGCAGAACTTTGCAGCATTCCACTTGAGACCTCCTTCTATTCTATTCTGAAGCAGAGCCCCTACTGACACCTCTCTGAGCACAGTTTTCATACCAATTATAGATCTCGCTTTGTATGTATTGTTTTAATTATTTTAAATGTTCAATCTGACTTTGGAGAGTTGGTCACTCATGGCTAATAATCATTATGTCTCTCTATTATGCACACATTTCAGAGTGAGTGACATAAAAAACTAATGGCTATGCTGTCATTCTACAAAACAGCTTACATATCACTTTCTTGATGTGTTGTTATTATTGCCTTTTGCTGTCTCTAGAAACACATTTTGAAACTGAAGGCTTGGACGATAATAGGAAAGCATGCAAATGTAAATCCCAACTTCTTCCCACCTGTGAGAATGAGAAAGTGCATTCTCTTTTTCCCACTTCATCCATAAGATGGGCAATATATTTTCTGTCAGTCTTGAGAAGTGTTTCCTATTTGTGAGGACCTATTTTTTGTGCACACTCTCTGAGTTCTGTAAATTATATATCTAAAACAATGGAATTTATTTTTTAAAGCATTGCATGGGCTTGTTGCTATTGTCATTTGCTGTCAAATCCCTATGAATGAGAGCTCTCCTAAAGCCCCATTACCAACTACATTGTTCCAGTCTTGCAAACTTTTCTAGTGACTTACATACTATAGCCTCATGATATATCCAAGGTACAATAGCCTCAGTTTAGTCATCTTCACTTCCAATGAGAACTCAAGTGGTAGCATAAACTGACAGGAAGGTCAGCAATTTGGAACTGCAGGTCAGGGTTTGCTTCTGCTATTAACCCAAGTTTCTGCCAACCTACCAGTTTGAAAACATGCAATGTGAGTAGATTAATAGGATTAATTACCTTGGTAGGAAGGTAAAAAGTGCCCATGCAGCCATGCCGGTAAATATGACAAGCAGGGTCTATGGGCAACAGTTCTTTCGGCATAGAAAAATGGAACAAGAACACCTCCCCATGGCCAGAGTTGAGCATTGCCTCCAGACACTGAAGATGGAAAGGGAAGCTTTGCTTTTGTTTGTACTGTATGTCATTGTATAAAAGCCATTGAATGCTTGCCTATATATGTGTATATATTGTAATCCGCTGTGAGTCCCCTCAGGAAGATAGAGCGGAATATAAATAAAGTGTATTATTATTTTCTATTTTGTTTTAATCTCTCAAAAATCATCTTGGACCCCATGAAGGCAGGATATCAAAGAGACAAACAGATAGACAGACAGTTCAGGGGCATCTTGGTGCACATCATGGAAGGTGAAATAGCAGAGCTCCTATCCTGAATAGGGCCACTTTGACTGTTTATCGGTTTAGGCACAGTACAAGAATTTTGGGGCCTACAAGACATTTAGAGAAATTGGGGAAAACAAACATTCAAAATAAATGTCTTCGACTTCTAATCTACAGAGGTCAATATGACAGCTTCTGGAATGCTATTGGTCTTTCCCTAGAGATACATCAGGAGATACAACAAAGAGTTGAATACAAGAAATGTCTAAGAAGGCATATGAAAAACTTATTGCAGCCCAGATTTAGAAGATGTTGTTGTTGTTGTTGTTGTTGTTGTTCCTTCAAGTCATTTCTGACATATGGTGACCCTATCACAAAGTTCTCTTGGCAAAATTTCTTAGGGAGGGGTGTTTGCTCTTCCTCCCTCTGATTTGAATGGAATACTCCATGCAAATGTAGTTGATGCTAAAGACCTCATGCTCAATGGCATTATGAGGCACATCACTTGTAAATTTATTTTTGTAGTATCAGCAGGGCTCGCACCTGTCTCATCACAAAAGGTCATTCCCAGAACTCAGGTTTTCATTCCAAAATTTAAGATCATATGATAGTCCTGATTTTTGCAACCCTAGTTATCATTATGCACTATAATTTCTATAAATTGTGCCTGGACTGTTCTGAGGGGGGAAAACAGTGATGTGTTATTTGTGTGTATATGCTGGGATGAAGAGCACATACAAATCCTTGCTTTTTTGTGCCACTGGAGATTATTCTGTAAGTCGTGCAGTATGGGTTTGGATTGTAAAAAAGTAATTTACATAATAGATTTCTAATTCCCTGGAGATTAAACTAACCAAGCTTAAGAACAACAAGTATATAGCCATCATCAGCAACTACCAGGTCAAGTATAACCATAACCTGAAACTTCACCTTCGGGATCCAAGAGAGGAAAGGCAAGAAGGAGAAAGGTTTTTGCTAGGGAGGAATGCTATAATCTCTTTCAAGTATCTATTGGCTTCACTTGCATTTATTCATACATCGGCCCTCTGGCTAATGCACCAATCTGTATGTGAAAAATTTGCCACAAAAGTACAGTGGGCCCTCCAGATCCATGAAATCTGGATCCACAACTTCCAGTGACTTTGGGAGTTTTGCTCCAAATTAGTTAATTGTGGTGACTTGAATGTGCATTCACACTGTCACTGTTTAATATTTTGGGGAGTGTGGTCGGAACAAATTAATAATTAGGACACATTAATAAATAGATGCAAAGTAACTGTTGAAAATGTGACTCAAAGGAGGGCTCGTTCTACCACATTTATTTATTTATTTATTTGTTCAGTCTTATATTCTTCCCTTCCCGGCCGGCTCAGGGCGGTTCACATACATATTAAAATGCACTGCAGAGCAGTGGTACATCATAAAAATAACAGGAAATAAAAGTTGCAAATAATGCAACGACAGTATAGTAGACAGTTACAATGTCCACGTCCACCACATGTGGTGGACGTGCAGGAAGACCAAAGAATATTTAAACAAAATTAATGAAGAACCTCAAAAAATCTTAAATAAGTCATTCCAAATACACCCAGAAATGTATATATTAGGCCAAACAAAGACTGATCTTAATAAGAATGAGGAGACTTTACTGATGTATATAACAACAGCGGCAAGGATAATTTATGTGAGAGTGTGGAAATCGGAAGATATACCTGTACCTAAAATTCAAGATTGGTGGTTAAAATTATTAGAAATTAGAAATATGGACAAATTGACTCAACGCTTTAAAAAGAGAAACAAAGAATTTAGTAGAACAGAATCAGATTGGAACCCAGTGAAAGACTACTTAAAACAGTTGAACATTAATATGCTGACATAGCCATTCAAAGTATCTCACCACCAGACTTGTGAGAAGAAAGAAGAGAAGAATATATTGGAACTTAGAAAGACTAGAAAGACGTTACCTTCTTCATGTTAAATAAGATTGGAAGTTCAAATATATCCTTAGTATAGTTCCCTTCCCCATCTTTCTCTCATGTCAATCTTTGTATACCCCTACCCCCGCAATCTTTCCTACCTTATTCCATTAGGTCATAGGGCTATTTAAATGAAGCCAGTAAAATGTCACCATCAACCAAAACAAAGAACCCTGATTGTGCATAGTCAGCCTTCCAGAGTCACATGCATTGAACCATCCATGGACTTCAGGGTTGTTATTTTTGGGGAGGGGTATGGCTAATATTTGTAAACCCCATGAGCTTCTTTGAATGCTCAGTTGGACCCTGAACCTACTGAAGTAGTACCATATATACTTGTCTATGTGTTCATAAACAGGATGTAGATGCACACTATTGTAATCACTGAAAAGTATGCAATGGGATCTTCTGAAATATATAATTCATACAGTTTGGCTCTACTTTAACTGCCATAGCACAATGCTGTGGAATCATGGAGATGTTAGTTTGGTGAGGCATCAACACTATTTTGCAGGCTAGAGATCTTGTAGAACTACAGCTCTCAGGATTCCATGGCATTGAGCCTTGGACGTTAATGTGATGTCAAATTTTACAGTGTAGATGCAGGAAAGAAGATAAATGGTGAAAAGGAAGGGGTGGTGGATAAAAAGAGAAAAAGAGAGAATGGGTAGCAAAGAGAAAGCTTATGTGAGGGGCACCGATAAAAAGGTAATAGACAGAAATAAAGAGGGAGAGATGGAGGGAAGGAAGGAAGGAGGCTTGGTAAGAAGAGAAAGGGAGACAAAAAAAATAAATTGCAGCCAATGGTCCATGCTGGGTGCCTTTCTCATTGCACTACAGAGGAGTGGAGTCCCCCGCCCCCTCCACAAATGCAAATGAGTAAAAGGAGTTGGCAGAAAGCAACCAAGATATATAACAGAATCATACAGTTGAAAAAAAATCTCAAGGGCCATCCAGTCTACTCCCATTCTGCCATGCAGGGATACACATTCAAAGCACTCCCAACAGAAAAAAAAATCAGCAACCTCAAGCTAAATACAAATGACAAACTGATCAGCTTCATTGTGGATTCTCTATTTACCATCGTCCCGGTAGCAGACACTCTTGCACTTGTCAATTAGAAGTTCCCAGAAGACATCACAGCTCTGTTTCACCATTGCCTCACCACCAGCTACTTTCAGTGGGACAATGAATTCTATGAACAGAAAGATGGAGTAGCTATGGGGAGACCTCAGCCCAGTTATAGCAAATTTCTACATGGAACACTTTGAAAAACAAGCCCTGGAAACAGCAACAAAAAAGCCCACAATATGGTTCAGATATGTGGATGACACTTTCACCATTTGGAGCCAAGGAAAAGAAGAACTAAACAGGTTCCTGGACCATCTTAACAGCATCCTCCCAAACATCCAATTCACCATAGAAAAAGAAAATGAAGGAAACTTGCCTTTTCTAAATGTCCTAATCATCCGCAAACCAAATCAACAATTGGGTCACACAGTTTACAGAAAACTTGCACACACAGATAGATACTAAGCTTCTTTTATCAAGGAAAAATGGTTCAAAACTCGTTTCAGATTTTGTTTTTTAAAATCTCTGAGTGCATATTTTAACTAAAAGGTTTCAAGGCAATGTATATCTTTTGGGCAACTGCAATTAATAATATACAGTAACTGCAAATTCTATTTCAAAGAAACAACCATCCTTTGCTAACAAAATATATTTTTGTAGTGGCATGTATTTCGCCATGGCAGTTTTAAAGACATGGTTCTTCAGTTTAACAGCTGAGATATCTGTGTGCCATTACATGAATACTTGTGAATATCACTTGTTCTAAGGGTTGACTTCTAACAAGGTTGTGTTTTTCTTAACTAGTGGCTTTCAAAAGGTGGTTTCCACATATTCATGGAAATTTGCCAAACAGATGTGACATCATTTTCACCTTTTCAAAAAGGTTATGGTACAGTTAAATCCAATAGATTATGGAATTTCCAATATGTTTCGATTCCTATAAAATGTGTTCATATGAACTTGGTACTTTTGGGAAACAAGCCCCACACATGGCCTCTGATACATTATGTAACGACTCTCCAACACTCGGTAAGGATCACGCGTAGATTGAAGCACAGTCCAACACGATTTTATTGCAGGTACGACACATGTGAAGCAAAAGCACCGGCCCGCCACCCAAACACACCTTATATACCCTGAGCCCCCTCCATTGCCCATGCAATGTCAAGCAGGGGTTGCACCATATCCGGGTGAGTCAGCATATCCCACAGTCTGAAGGGATGTGACCTCATGGGTCCATGAATCAGCGTTATGAGTCCAATTGTCCAATGTCCAGGCTCGGAGGAGTTTGCCTCACTTCCCTCCGCAGCCCCGCACACACCTGGAAGTTACATCACTCCCATCCGACTCAGCACAGTCTCTATGTAACTGGAGCCAAGGTCACCAAAGAACTGGGGCAAAGGTCGGTGCAATCTCATGGCAGGCTGGGAACCTGAACTTCTCCTAAGCTCAGGTCTCCCAGCCCTGACACATTATTTCAAATGAATGTGGCTTTTAATAGAAAAAGAAGTTCTCCAACACTGCTGTAAAAACATGCTAGCATGTAATGGCCTATTCTAGAATATTAATAAGAGTCACTCCCTAAATTGTAGCAACTTTGTACAATAGGCTTCATTTAGCCAGCGGAGTGAATTTCAGCAAAATAAATCACTTCATCATGGTAATTAACTTAGTGTTTGCACCAAAGGAGCCTGTTAGTTGAGGACAATCAACATGACCATAAAACACAGGGAGCTGGCAAAGCAACTTTGCAAAATTAGAAAGTTAAAATTGATTAGAGAAATTCTCTAAGTTGCAGTGGACTTTCTGTGCAGCGCAAAAACAATGCTTCTGGGAAAGAAAATAGGTCTAGGAACAAGATTGGCAGAACAAAAGAAACAGGTTTTTTGTGATCATTCCTAGCATACTGTCATGCAGTTAAAGGGGCACAAATAATCAGGTCTCACACCAGAACAATCTGGAGCTCATCCACAAAACATCATTATAATATATGGCTGTACTTTGAGTTCTCTCCTTTGGAATATGAGGATTTGTAGTTCTGGGATATTTAGAATTTCCAGCCAGAGAGCTCCAGCGCCTCACAATTCTACAAGCCCTATGTTCCGAGGCCCCATTTCCACTGCCATATAATGCAATTTGAAATTGAATTATTTGGTCAGTGTAGACTCATGAAATGCAGTTCAATGCAGTTAAACCGAATTATGAGTCTGCACTGAGCATATAGTGCATTATGTAGTAGTGGATATGAGGCCCTATAGGATGCAGATATTGAACCACTGTGCTATCAGAAGGAAACATATGAATTATACATTTATAGCACTTTAATGTCAGTAGTACCACTTTATGGAATCCTGAGATTTTGCAAGATATTTAGGATTCCTTCCTAGAGAATTCTAAAACTACTTCATAGAATTATATAATAATAGAGTTGGAAGAGACCACATGGGCCATCTAGTCTAACCCCCTGCCATGCATGAAAAGCACAATCTGGCCTCTGTTTAAAAGCTTCTAAGGAAGGAGCTTCCACTACACTCGGAGGCAGAGAGTTCCACTACTGAACAGCTCTTACAATCAGGAAGTTCAGGTGGAATTCCTGTAATTTGAACCCATTGTTCTGAGTCCTAGTTTCCAGGGCAGCAGAAAAAAATCTGCTCCCTCTTCTTTATGATACTTTTTAATATTTAAATATGACAATCATGTCTCCTCTCAACCTTCTATTTTATGGGCTAAACAGACCCAGCTCTTTAAGCCACTCCTCATAGGACACAGTATCCAGACATTCGATCATTTGAGTTGCCCTCTCTGTTAAGGTGTCCCACGGTTTGTGTTGTGTTTTTAGCTGCTGCCTCACACTGTTGGCTCATGTTCAACTTGTTGTCCTCTAAGACTGCAGCAATAGTGCTTCCTAGGAGAGAAGTCAAAATATATGATGAAACTGTACATCCCAGAAGTCTATAGAATTCTGTATACCGTACTTTCCCCCCCAAATTTGAATCTTGAGTCTATTCACGATATTAACTAAATAATAATCATAATAATTGTAAAAACACATAAAATAGTAAGGCAAAGAATAAATCAGCCATTTCTGAGGTTAAAATACATGTGATTAAGTAGAAAAAAATAGACACATATTGAAAGTTCCTTCCTTGACAACGACTAATTGCAAAAACCTGGTTTATTAGAGAGGGCTTTGCTTGCCAATATTTTATTTCAAAAATATTTTGCTTCTAAAAAGGTGCATTCAATTGCAATGAATTAGACAACATGCATACACACAAACAGTGCCAAATATTTGTATTAATTGATGCCAGTCAGCAATTTAATGACCCCAGTTAGTGTTTCCGCTTGGCTGTTTTGGCTTTTCTTCATTCCATTTTCGCACAGTCTCATTGGTCTGCACTGCTGTTTAATCCTCTTGGCTGTGGTCATCCCTGTTTATGAGCATTGATACCATTGTCACATCCGACGTCACATTGTGTCATCACAAGCAAAACCATCTGGGCTGCCACAGCCAGAAGGATTAGTCAGCAGAAGGGTAAACAAAGCCAAAAGGAAAAAAGAAAGGAAAGAACAACATGGAAATAACATGAAAAGAATAAAAAAAACATCTAAGAACATGATGTGCTCTCCAACCATGGGGAATAAAAGAACAAACGACATAGCCAGTTGTGTCTCATTAGTCTACTAAGCATGCTCTGTGTTGTCTGAATGGGGCTTATTAGTTGATGTCAGTGATCTCAAAGTGGCCATTTTGGAACACAGGGATTTCAAGAGGAGACTGAAAAAGAGTCAACTGGAGTGCATTCTGAAGTTATAGTATACATGGTTGTGCTGTGGTCAATGGCTTCTTAACACACAACCAATGGGATGCTATATGGACAGATGTAGCAGAAGAGGTCCATATGTCAATCTTTGCTATGATCCCCTATCACCACCTCCAGGATGCACAATATAACTGCTATAAGATCCCCAATGGCCATCCTAAGGCTGGTGAAAATGTGCACTGGGGATCAGATAAGTATCTGGCTATATTCTCCTAGCCAGATATGATTGAGGACACCTGCCAAGATTCAATAGGGTTCTCTAGAAGTATCAACAGATGGCTGTGTGCATCTGGCAATGTGAACATAGCCTCTCTGACCCATGGCAAGGTTCAACAAGGTTCGCTAGGGGTCTCAGTAGATGGTGTTATAAGTATGCATCTGCTATGGGAACACAGTCTTTCTGCCCCACTCCAAGATCCAGCAGATTTCTGTACAGGTCTCAGCAAATGATGGAGCTTCTGGTGGTGCAATGGGTTTAACCCTTGTGCCAGCAGGATTGCTAACCAAAAGGTCAGCTGTTTGAATTGGGGAAGCAGGGGAGAGCTTCCATCTGTCAGCTCCAGCTTCACAAGCAGGGACATGAGAGAAGCCTCCCACAGGATGGTAAAAAATCTGGGCATCCCTTGTGCAATGTCCTTGCAGACAGCCAATTCTCTCACACCAGAAGCAATTTGCAGTTTCTCAAGTCACTCCTGACATTTAAAAAAAAAGGAAATTATGCCATTCGTGTGCATTGGATTATGGGAATGTATCATCCCCAACCCACTGCAAGCCCACATCTATGCTGCCATATAATGCAGTTAGAAATAGCATTATAAATGTCCAGCGTAGACTGGCATAATGCAGTTCAATGTAGTCTCACCATATAATGCAAAGTCAAACTGCATCATGCGAAAGTATAGATGGGGCCAGGATCTGAGAAGCATCTAACTATTCTCCTACCTAGATATGTTTAGTGCATCTTCTGCTAAGGTCCAACACCAATATAGCTCAATGCTATGGTACCAAGGAGTTGCAGTCTGGTGAGGTATTTGTACTCTTGGGCAGAGAAGGCTGTAAACCACAACTCCCATGATTCTGTAGCATTAAGCCATGACTGTTGAAATGGCATCAAACTGCATTCATTCTACAGCATACATGTACCCCATGATAGAGGATTCAAGCCATTTTGTAAACTTTCCCGAGCATTTCAAAGGTAGTTGCGATCCTGCTAACCCTTTTATGTTGTACACATAACTTTTGTAGCTTTTATTTTGCTTTTTTTGTAGCTGTCTATCTGCATTTAAAACAAATGTGTTCTTCTGGTGGCATTTCCCAGTTTTGCATTGGTATTGTTTCCATTTAACCATCCAATCCAACTCCTGGATAATCTGGCAGGTGGTTCAGCCAGCCGTGCCCTCAAACACTTTACAGTTTCAGGTAAATAATCAGAAAGTGCATCAACTTGACATTGTAGCATGCCGTTCGCCCTGCTGAGAAACAAGAGCCTCAACTCATCAGGCCTTCCTTGTCCTTTGAACTGCACAAGAGGGAGATAATGAAGTACCGATGAATAATTCAAGAGCACGGCCAGTGAGAATCCGGCAGTTGTTACGCTCAGGTGCCAAGGACTGAGATAGAAGTGAAGTGCAGAGAATCAAGCAATATGCATGCCAGATACTGCACTACCCAATTGCCTGTCAGACCAGTCTTCCATAATTATAGGGAAGGAGGGAATTCACAAGAGATATTATCACCATTATTACAGTGATCATGAGGGTTTGTAATAGTCAAGAGGGGTCATCGTGAGTCAAAGATGGTTTGATGGCAAGCAACAACAACTACTGAAAAAAAGGGGAGCCTAAGCAAGCTTGGAACTATGGACTTTGGAGTATGAGTATTTATTTATTTACTTCATTTCTACCCCACCTTTCTTGACCTGAAAGGTGTCAGATATTTCTGAGATCGTGACAAGAGATGACTCAAGGTGGCTTACAAATCCGGCAAAAACTCATTGCCACACAGGTAATATAATCATAGAATCATAGAGTTTGAAGAGACCTCAAGGGCCATCCAGTCCAACCCCATGCCAAGAAGCAGGAAAATTGCATTCAAAGCACCCCCGACAGATGACCATCCAGCCTCTGTTTAAAAGCCTCCAAAGAAGGAGCCTCCACCACACTCCGGGGCAGAGAGTTCCACTGTTGAACAGCTCTCACAGTCAGGAAGTTCTTTCTTATGTTCGGATGGAATCTCCTTTCCTCTAGTTTGAAGCCATTGTTCTGCGTACTACTCTCCAGTACTACTCTCTCATCCCAACCAATTGCACTTGTGAAGAGGTTGGGATAGAGAGCAAGGCCTCCCCAGATAATCTTAAAGCTCTTGTGGGCTCATAGAGGAAGATATGTTCGGAAAGGTAAGTTGGATAAGAATTGTATAGGGCTTTATAGGCCAAGACCAGCACTTTGAATTGGGACCAGTAGCAGACTAGCAGCCAGTGGAGTTGAAGTAACTGGGAAGTAGTATGCTCTCTCTATGCCGCTTCAGTTAGAAATCTGGCTGCTGCTCGTTGGACTAGTTGGACCTTTCAGGCTGTCTTCAATGCCCATGTAGAGCGCATTTCAGTAGTCTATGTGAGATGTAACGAGAACATGGACTACCATGGCCAACTCTGACTTCTCAAGGTATGAGTGCAACTGGCATACAAGTTTTAATTGTGTGAAAGCTCCCCTAGCCACCACTGAAACCTAAGGTTACAGGCTCAGTGTATTCCCAAGCTGCGAACCTGTGTCTTCAGGGGGACTGTAACCCTGTCCAACACAGGCTGTAACCCTATACCCTGTTTGGCCTTATGAGTGACCAAGATGACCTCTGTCTTGTCTGGATTCAATTTCAATTTGTTCATCCTCATCCAGACCATCACAGCAATCAGGAAGAGTAAGACTTTGTATCAGAATCCCACTCCTTGTTCATGCTCAAGACATTTGAACATTGCACATAATTCAGATCAGTGTATCTTATTGGATCAGCTCTGCAAAGGCTGCTTTTTGACTACAAGTACCATATTTCCACACCCCACATGGATTCTGGAATCTGCCATCCCAAAAAGTAACATTTCCAAGCTCTGCCAATGGTAACCACCCAAAGCAGGTTGTAGCCCAGCAGAAAGAACAGCAAAATGAGTAAGGTTTTTAATATGATCTTTTAACAATCTTGTCTTCTTGGGTGTTATAGGGAAAATTCAGAAGCACCCTTATTTTCATGATAGTTGCAACATTTCTCCAACAATCTCACGTCTTTCCCTCTCCAACATTTTACCACTGATAATTTAATCTGAATTATGGACAAAGGTGTTTGCTTTTCATCAGATCTGGATGTCAAGTCAGTATTTCTCAAGGACCTGGGTGGATAGAGCTCTACACTGAGGGTTATGAGCATCCACTTGGTGTGCAACACCATATTTTCCTGAAATCACAAACACTGTGTTACTGTTGACAAGCTGCCTGAAGAGCAAATCTGAAAATCTGCAAGGGATACCCTGGAGGTTTTGGAGTACATAGTCCCTGGTGCTTCCTTAATTAGGTGGCCCCAGCTGCAAATCTTATTAAGAGAGAAACTTCTCTTGCCAGGAAGAGTTTGACAGCAAATATCGAAGGGGGTAATTTGGGCATGAAGGACGGGGGAGCATGGGAAACACATCTGAATAAACAGGATTATTTTTATATTTCATTCTTCATCCTATCATTTTGCCTCCATTTCAATTGACCTTGAATCCAACGGAAAACAAATCTGGACCAATAGTGGCATGGATACCCAACACTGCTAACTTTGAATACCAGCAGGTTTTGAAGAGATTTAACCTTGGATGCTGGGAATTATAGTACACCTACAATCAAAGTGCACTTTGAACCCCAGCAATGATTAATATGGACCACGTGGCCAACTTTGATTACTAGTGGAGTTTGGAGGGAATTGATTGTAGATGCTGGGATTTATAGTTCACCTACAATCGAAGAGCACTCTGAATCCCACCAATGGTGGACATGGACCACACTTGGCACACACATCCAACATGGACAACTCTGAATACTGGTGGGGTTTGGAGTGGTTGATTCACCAATTTGGAAATCATAGTTCACTCTCAATCAAAGAATACTGTGAACCCAGCTGATGATGGATCTGGGCCAAACTTGGCACACATACCCAATATGTCCAATTTTGAATACTGGCAGGGTTGTGGGGAAATTGACCTTGAATTCTGGGAGTTGTAGTTCACCCACATCCAGAGAGCACTGTGAACTGAGCCAACAATGGGTCTGGACCAAACTTGGCACACATATCCAACATGGCCAACTTTGAATGCTGGCAGTGTTTGGGGGTATACTGGCAGGTGGAATTGACTGATGATGTTGGAAGTTGTAGCTCGCCCACATCATTATGCATTTTCTAATTGATGCATTCATTAAAAACAAAAGCAAAGACAGACTTTTTCTAATAAATAGCATTACAAATGACCTAACCTGGTCATTGGCAAGTACCCAAGCTAGTATATATATAAAAGCACCCGCAATTTTATGACTCACCCCCTTTTTAAAAAATGCTTATTTGAGGAATAAGAATGTCTTCAAACTGAAGAAATACATTACTATTGATATTATTATTTTTCCACAATGCCTGGAAGCTCTAAGAAATGTAAGGGTCCTTACTATGAAAATCAGAAGGAACTGGAAGTGACTATGAATGATTTGCTAAAGCAATTTGTGACACAGCTTCTTTTAGAGAATTGCTTCTGAACTTGATTCCTCTTTTTCTTTCTGCATATGGATATTTTTGCATTTGAGAGGGTATTTATGAAGGATTCGAAGGTCTGCAACATTGACTTCAGACTCTGAATGTGGCCATGGATCATATAATCACAGAGACCTCATGGGTCATCCAGTCCAACCCCCTGCCAAGAAGCAGGAAAATTGCATTCAAATCACCTTCGACAGATGGCCATCCAGCCTCTGTTTAAAGGCCTCCAAAAAGGAGCCTCCACCACACTCTGGGACAGAGAGTTCCACTGCTTAATGACTCTGACAGGAAGTTCTTCCGAATGTTCAGATGCAATCTCCATATGATTCCCATCCATATGGTTCTCATATGATTCCCATCCTTGAAATATGTTGCTGGGGCTGCTGAATTGTAGTGGCTGGACTCCAGTGGCACACTATATGAATAGAAAAGCATTTCCATCATAAGATGGGTTGAGGAGGTATGCAACATATTACATACCTCCTCAACCCATCTTATGTTGACTCTCTGCCCAAATGCAATTTATATGCAAGAGAAAACATTTGTAGTTTGGTGATGCATCTTTGGCAGAGAAGAGTGTACACCTTGTAAAACTACAACTCCTATGATTCCATAGTATTGGCCCAGGACAGATAAAGTAGTGCCAAACTGCATTAATTGACAGCATAGATGCACTAATGTCAGTATGATGTGAAAGCTGATGGACCTATCCAGGGTGCTGAACCTATTTTAGAGTGGGTTCAGCAATGTGGATACTTCCTTCAAACTGAGGTACAGAAATGCAGTCATCAGTTAGAGGACTCATTTGGATTTCTCAGTAACGTGCCCCAATATCAAAATTAAAATCACTTCTGTTGATACATCATGAAAAAAAGGGTGCAAAGAGTTTCAAGAGCAGAAAAATAGAAAAACATCGGGATTAAAATTAGGATTAAATAAGTTAAAATATTTAGGAGTGTAGATATATAAAAATCTAAAGAGTATAGTTAAGGGGAAATATAAACAAAAATGGAAAATAATAGAGAAACAACTTAAGAACTGGGAAGGGAAAACGTTAACAAGAGTGGATACAATAAGGGTATTGAAAATGTTCATAATACCAAAAGTATTATATCTATTCCAAACATTACCAAATGCAGTAGAGAGGAAGCCATTAAAGACATGGGATAGAAGAATAAAAACATGGGCAGTTGGAGGGAAAAGACCCAGAATAAGGGACAAATGGTTAAATGCAAAAGAGGAAGAGGGAGGCTGGGGGATTCCAAGTTTAGAAGTTTATCATGATGCATTTCAAATACAAAGATTGTTGGAAATACAGTATATGGAAAAAATGGGTAAACATGGAAAAGATAATAAATAATATCAAAGGAAAATAAATAATATTTACAGAATGGAAGGGGAGAGAGGAAACAGAATTCAAGGAACCCTTTAAAAGGACAGTAAAAGTGTGGGGAAAAAAGAAAGAAGAAGTTAAACCCAGGCAATGAAAATAAGATGGCAACTATATGGCAAATGAATTATAATAATTTATTTTTTATTTATTTATTTATTAAGTTCAACTTAATATACCGCTCTCTCTGGCGCCCAGAGCGGTTTACAAAATTAGTGCAAGTAAACAAATTTAAAAACACATTAAAATACAATAAAACAACATAGAACAGTTAAAACACCCGAATTAGACCATATTACCAGCCAGTAACAGTCGTTAGTGATGGCATGCTAGCAGCAGACCCGCAGGTACAGATAGCGCGGGTAGTGGCAGTTGGCTATGGGCTGAATGCCTGCCTAAATAGCCATGTTTTTACTGCTCTGCGGAACGGCAAGAGAACCCGGATAGCCCGGATCTCTTCGGGGAGGCCGTTCCACAGAGCTGGCGCGGCTGCAGTAAATGCCCTCCGGCGTGTACTGGCCAATCTGCAAGCCCTGATAATAATGATGAAAGTATAGGTAGAACACTGAGATTAATTGAAAGTAGAGGGAAAAGGTTAGTGGAGGATCTGTACACAGAGGATGGAAACCCTGTAGAACAAAAAGAAATTCAGAACTGGATCGGGTCAGGGAAGTGGATCCAAAGCTGGGCCATAAGACAGGAAATTTTTAGATTTAGGGAAAAAATAAGAGAACAGGATAGTCCATTCGAGAAGGTGATTAGGAAATGTTTGAGTGAGGAGAAGAAAGTGGCAGGAGATCTGTAAAAACAAATCATAACAGTAAAAGAAGAAATAATAGAGGAAATTTTTCATACATGGAGATTGGACATGGAAATTGAGAGGAAAGACATCCAGAGGGAAATAAGTAATATAGCAAAAGAAAAGTATAATGTATTAAGGGAAGCCAGAAGGAAAATGTTACAAAAATGGTACAGAACTCCTGCACAACTTTCACGCTTTGTACCAGGGATGAAAGATAAGTGTTGGTACGGCTGTGAACAAAGAGGGGTGTTCAATCATATGATATGGGAATGTGATAGAGTGCAAGATTACTGGACAATGATTGCAGGAGAAATCAATAGAATGTTAGATTTACATATAGTAATAGTTAATAGAAATGTATTACATGCACGGATAAAGGAGTGAAGAATATGCAAAAGGAAAAATGTGATTGACAATTTTTGCATGTGCACAAATAGTTTTAGTGAGGGGTTGGAAGGATAAAACAAAATGGTCATTGACTAACTGGTATAACTATATAATTAATATGTTAAATGTGGAAATAACAATGGAATAATATAGATAAAATTGAAAAGATAATAATAACAAAGAGGATGTGGGAACCAGTTAGAAATTATTTAGAAAATGTGTTAAGAGGTTACATTTGAAATATCAGTCTCAGTCTTAATTTTTCTACTCCACCTCTTAACACATTTTCTAAATAATTTCTAACTGGTTCCCACATCCTCTTTGTTATTATTATCTTTTCAATTTTATCTATATTATTCCATTGTTATTTCCACATTTAACATATTAATTATATAGTTATACCAGTTAGTCATATACCATTTGAAAAAATGTAACCTCTGTAGTTTGATGTATAAACTATATGTACAAGGTGGAGAGGGTGGGAGAGGGGGAAAAACAATAAAATTTATTTATATATATAAAAAAGAGCACCAAAATTGCAAACTGTTACTATAATGCCATTGACCATTCATTGAACCCTTCCCCATAATATTCAGTCAGATTCTGTTCTTGTCTGCCATTAAGTGAATAGTAATACTTTTCATATGCGCTTATTAAAAACAGCAGTGAGTAATGTCCATTTCTGGCAATCCCATAGTGATTCTTCAAATGGTGAACTTTATATAAATAGACCCAAAGGGTCTAATGTACAATTATGAAATGGACTCCTGCGAGTTTATGATGGATTTGATACTATCTATTTTTATTCCAATCCAATCCATCTTTAAATGGTGAAAGAATAAAATATACAAAACCCCAAAGTTTCTGTATTTTTCCCCTCAATCAATGTGGAACAGAGTCCACCCACCCAATTGCAGACCTTTGACTCTGAACTTTTGAAAATATACACTCCCATTTTTCCTTCTGTACTTTTCCTTCTCCCTCTTTCCTGCTCTTGCAATGCATTTACAGATCTGAAATACTATTTCTCAACATTTTATATGTTATGACTGCCAACCCAAACCATTTCTGCACAGGAAGCAGAATTTATTGTCGAAAGCTTTCATGGCTGGAATCACTGTGTTTTACTACCTCTGAAGATGCCAGCCACAGATGCAAGTGAAACATTAGGGGGAAATGCTGCAAGAAAACAGTCATACAGCCTATAAACCACATAACACAGCATGTTTCTATGCTATTCCTTGCACAAAAAGGGCTTAAACTAGACCTGCATAGACAACAGAATTTTCTGCACAGATAATATTTCTACGTAGAAATATTTTCTGCACACAAAATACTGTTTCCGGTGAAAAGTTACTACATGCACACATTGCAAATTGGTTTTGAAAACCATGTATTGTCGAAGGCTTTCATGGCCAGAATCACTGGGTTGTTGTCGGTTTTTCAGGCTGTATGGCCACATTCTAGAAGCTTTCTCTCCTGATGTTTTGCCTGCATCTATGGCTGGCATCCTCAGAGGTTGTGAGGACCTCACATCAACTCTTTTGAAAACCATGTTTTGGAAGACTTCCTTGCACTGTGATGGAAATTACTCATGGCTTCATTTGAAAAATAGCCCAGTGAAGACTTACATTACTAGTCAAAATGTAGTCAAATTGAACAGATCTGGTGGCTCCCCTCTAATTGGGACCACCAAAAGGACTTAGGTGAATGCTTAAATTAAATCTCACTAATTTGTTGGGCTAATTCAGTAGTATGAAGGTCCCTCCCCCCACCTTTTGTACAGAGCCTTAAACAGGCAAGATGAAATTGGAGGGTAGTGAATCAGAAGCTCCAAATTCAGATCTTATGGATGGACTGGTTTGAGTTCTCTTGGTAGATCTGAGTGATTTGCAGTAAAGACCAGACTTTGAATCCCCTTCAGGCATGTAAACTCATTGGCTAAGTTACCTTCTCAAAGGAAGGGAAGGACAATCTCCTTTGAATACATTTTCCCAAGAAAACCCTAAAGCAGGTTCGCCTTATGTTCACACACAACAACTAGGCAAGGTGTTGGATTTTAGAGACAGAGCTCAGCACCTTGGATAGCTCTTTTACCCAGGTAAGATTCACTATCCCACTGAAATGGAAGTCACCGGCACCTGCTAACTTTCTATAAATGGTCTCCACAGAGCTTTCTGAGATCACTTCTGAAGGTGAACATTTCCCAAGTGCACCTCACTAAGGGAATGTTTAATATTCAATGCCAGTATTTGACACTCAGGGACAAGTTTTTTTTGGCAGCAATCAGTAGGTGACAGCAACTGGTAGGTGACGAGTTCCAGCAGACAACATTTGACAGTATCTGAGTAACACCCATCAATATCTGACAGCAACAGCAATCAATTGTGAGGGGTTTTTTTTAAGATGACACAGTCATCAATTAATAATGTATTCTACAGTTAACATGCAATAGCCATCGAATGTGTCTGTTACAAATTTTGTTCACCTAATCTAGAATACTATTCAGTGTGTGAGAGTGACAAAGCATCGAATAGTTAGTTTTTGGACCTCAACTCCCATTATCCTTAAGCTCTACTGAATTATGGATTCTAGTGATCCTATCCCCAAAGTAACTTTCCAGGCTCTGTGGTTATTTGTAACAGAAGTTGTTAGCCTTTTCCTCTTGTCTTCCTTATTCTAATTTTGACCCAGTTTTTCCTTCTGTGAGAGTGTCTTAATGAATATATATGAAGAAAAGTGGTAAGCTAATTTATATTTTTATACGTATCCTGCATTTTTATGTGCAAAATTATGATGGCCGATGGCTATAAACGTCAAGGTTACTGTGATATGCAAAATGTTCTTCTTTCATTGATTGATTATCTCATTCTGACCTTATATTTCAGGTCCAAAATTCAAATAAAAATATCAGATAAATAATAGAAGACAAATGCCAAGAGCAATGTTTGCATTTTTTATTTGGGGGATTTAGTAAAGATCTTTAATTTCACCTCTGACTACCAAAGGTCATTTACTGCTCAGCGTTGAACCACTGGAAAGATTCTGGAATGTGATATACGAATGATGATTATTATTATTTTATTTCATTTATATCCTGCCCTTTCTCACAGTAAAGATCTTTCATTTCACCTCTGACTACCAGAGGTCATCTTCTGCTCACCAGTGAATCACTGGAAAGATTCTAGAATGTTATATACAAATGATGGGAGCCCTGACAACTCGGCAGCCCACTGTGAAGCATTTGCTCAGTTCTTTGCAGATAAAGTCGCTTTGATCCATTCTGGCCTGGACACCATGTTAACGGCAGTCTCTGTGGATGTAGCTGGAGCACCTGCTTGTCCGATTTTGATGGATCAATTTCAATTGGTGAAACCCGAGGATGTGGACAAGATATTTGGAGGAATGAGAGCGGCCACATGCATCCTAGACCCCTGCCCATCCTGGCTTCTAAAGGAGGCCAGAGGGGGATTGGCTGAGTGGGTGAAGGTGGTGGTTAATGCCTCCCTCCGGGAAGGCAACATTCCAGCGAGCTTAAAACAAGCTGTTATAAAACCGCTGTTGAAGAAACCATCACTGGACCCCACTCAATTCGTCAACTATCAGCCTATTTCCACTCTTCCCTTCTTGGGCAAAGTCCTGGAATGTGTAGTGGCCTCACAACCCCAGTTATTCTTGGAAAGACACGGATTATCTGGACCCGGCGCAGTATGGTTTTAGGCCGGGGCATGGTACTGAAACAGCCTTGGTTGCCTTAGTGGATGATCTATGCCGGGAGCTTGACAGGGGGAGTGTGTCCCTGTTGGTTCTGCTGGACCTCTCAGCAGCCTTCAATACCATTGACCATGGTATCCTTCTGAGACATCTCGCAGAGATGGGGCTTGGAGGTACTGTCTTGCAGTGGCTCCGGTCCTTTCTGGAGGGCCGATCTCAGAAGGTGTTATTGGGAGACACCTGTTCAACCACACAACCATTGTCTTGTGGGGTTCCTCAGGTTCAATACTATCTCCCATGTTGTTTAACATCTACATGAAGCCGCTGGGAGAGGTCACCCGGAGTTTCGGAGTGCGGTGTCATCTGTACGCAGATGATGTCCAACTCTGTCTCTCCTTCCCACCTGCTACTAAGGAGGCTGTTCAGGTCCTGAACCAGTGCTTGGACACTGTGTCGGACTGGATGAGGGCGAACAAATTGAAATTGAATCCAGACAAGACAGAGGCACTCCTGGTCAGTCGAAAGGCCATACAGGGCATAGGGTTACAGCCTGTGTAAGATGGGGTTACACTCCCCCTGAAGACACAGGTTCGCAGTTTGGGTGTGATCCTGGACTCATTGCTGAGCCTGGAACCCCAGGTCTCAGCGGTGAGCAGGGGAGCATTTGCACAGTTAAAACTTGTGCGCCAGCTGCGCCCATACCTTGGGAAGTTTGATTTGGCCACGGTGGTCCACGCTCTGGTTACATCCCGTATAGATTACTGCAATGCTCTCTACGTGGGGTTGCCTTTGAAGACCGTTCAGAAGCTGCAACTAGTCCAATGGACAGCAGCCAGGTTGATAACAAGAGAGTCATTCAGAGAGCGTACAACTCCTCTGTTGTGCCAGCTCCACTGGCTGCCAGTTTGCTACCGGGCACAATTCAAAGTGCTGGCTTTAGCCTTTAAAGCCCTAAACTGTTCAGGTCCAACTTATCTGTCCAAATGCATCTCTCCCTATGAACCATCGAGATGTTTAAGATCATCCGGAGAGGCCCTGCTCTCGGTCCCGCCTTCCTCACAGGACGAGAGACAGGGCCTTTTCAGTGGTGGCTCCTCGGCTTTGGAACGCTCTCCCTAGAGACATCAGATCGGCCCCCTCCCTCCTGACATTTCACAAGAAAGTTTTTTTTGCCTTGTTGCTTGTGTTGTATTGAGGGCAGAGACTGCCTGTGTAATCCGTCCCGAGTCGCCTTCGGGCTGAGAGGGGCGGTATAGAAACGTGACAAATAAATCAATACATAATGATGCTGGTAATGATGATGATAATTTCATTTATATCCTGCCTTTTCTCACAATAATAGGTCTCAAAGTGGCTTGCAAATGGTTAAAACAAGCAGAAGTTCCTTCAGGATATATGTAGCCATAATGTCATGACTATATCCCATTTCCAGTTGTGTCCCAAATCCCATCTTAAAATCCAGCCAACCCCAAGTGTTAGTAAGTAGGCAACTAAAGGATGTCATATCCAGCCCCTTCCCTCCAATGAGCCATTGTATGACAAGAAGAAGCAGGAAACCCATAGAGTCTTAATACAACTCCTTAACACATTGGTAAGAAGGGATTGAACAAGTCATTGTTCAGCACCTCTCTTGCCAGAACTACAAAATTTCATAACTCAGGTGGTTGGTTAGACTTTTAAGGTAGGCTTAGGGACATTCAAAAACATTTAATATTGGAAAAATTTAAATAGTAAAACGTTGGATTGCAACTCATAGAATCATAGAGTTGGAACCCTGTGGCACTCCACTCGTCACTTCTTTCCAGGATGAAAGAATTCTGGAGACCAGGTTTTGAATCCCAACTTGGCCATGAAAGCCCACTGGGTAGCTCTGGCAAAGTCACACAGCTTCATAAGGCTCTCTATCAGTCTGAAATGACACAACATCAACATTGTAAACTTACAATATCAAAACAAACAAGAAGCCAGCCAATATTGTGTAGTTTAACCCCAACTGCCCTAGTCGGCAACTAATTGTTAGAAATGTGTTTTGCATCTCACACTTTTTGGCTTAATTGGGGGTGAATCCAGGGTTCTAGTATTCTAGAGACCTTCTCACTCTATTCATGCTTTTTAAAAAAATGCCTCAGTCACCAGCCATTTTGATTAACCTTTCCTATAATTTTGAAGGAAGAAATCTTCAGTCAGAGCAAGTAATCCATTTTTTCTCTATTCTTGCTGAAAAAAATGCTTTGCCATAGTAAACAAACAGTTTATGAAAAAGGACATTTCCAGCAGAACAAATGCTAGGGCAGACATTTGTCACCTGCACAATTTCCTACTGAGCGGTGGGTGGAAAGGGCAAGAGAGGCCTAATTGCTCTGGCACCCTACCAAAGAGAGATCCTGGAAATCTGTTTCCCCTCCCTTCTTTTGTTGCAACTATTCTGAAGCACGGGAAAAAAAGATAAAGGTAAAGTCCCCACAAAGACAGGGACAGACAAAAGTAGACATTAGTATAATGAAACCAAGAGAGCCAGCATACTCAGGTAAGAAAATAAAACCATGTTGCAATGGAACCAAGACCACCAACATACTTGGAAAAATATTTAGGAAAGTGATTTTTCCAAAGCTCCTAGAATAATCCCAATATCCAGTAGTTACTGAGATCATGAGGCAGGAGAAAGATAAAGGTAAAGTCCCTGTAGAACATGGAAACAAGGGAAATAAACAGTGATCTAATGGAACCAAGAAAACCAGTGTACATAGTGTAGTCCTTTCAGTATTGGACCAGGACTCTGGGAAACGAAAGTTCAAATCCCTGCTCGGCCATGGAAACCCACTGGGTGACATTGGTTAAGTCACATTTCAAGGCACACAACAAATTGAAATCAATGTTGTCTGAGTTAAAACCCAAGGATTTATTAATCAGCAAGTACAATAATGTTATCTGCCATCCACAAGTGAAGCAAATAAGTCAGTAAAATAAGAACAAATAATCAAGATTATGTCAACTGACCAATCACAGACATGAAGCCTACAACTTTTTGGCATTTTATCAGGCATGCAGCTTCCCATGTAATTGTTGCTGGTTAGGCGTCAACCCCCGAAGCCACAACCCTGAATTTGTAAGTTGGCCTTTTAATAGCAGGATGATTTTGCAGTCTCTTATTCATAGGTTCACAATAAGTTGAAGTTGGCTTGATGGAAATTAACAACAATAAATGAGATAAATGAGTCAATTGTCCAAAAACCTGCAACCAGATATTTTTAACTGGGGCTTGCAGCAGGAATCACACAACTCCCTTGATGCAAATGATCCACTGGTTACCAGTTTGTTTCTGTGCATAATTCAAAGTTCTGGTTATGACCCATAAAGCCCTAAATACTTGTGGTCCAGACTTTTTTGGCAGGCTATATCTCCCTGTATGAAGCTGCCCAGACCCTGAGATCCTCAGAAGAGGCCTTTCTCTCAGTTCCACCACCATTGCAAGCAAGGAAGCAAGGGAAGGCCTTCTTGGTGGCTGCCTCTGGAGTGGATCCTTCCTAGGGAGACCAGAATTGCCTCTCCCCTGCTGTCCTGGAAGAAAGCTATTATCTTTGTATTCGGACAGGCTTTTATTTATAAAGCTTGTAAAGAATAGGCCAGGAGGTGCTGCAGTATTTTAGTGAATTGTTTTTTGAACAGCCTTTGATTTTATGTTTATTTTAATAGTATTTTAAATGAATTGTTTTAATACTTATAACAGGTTTATGTTTTAATACTGATCTTTTGTGTGCTTTCAATTGTCTAGCTTTAAAGTTGTGAGCCACTTTGTGTCACAATCCTGAGAAAAAAGTGAAGTACATATAAAATAGGCATGGTTAGGTCCAGTCGGAATCTTCGTAATTCAGATTAAATTAGGATCAAATTCCTTTTTGAAGTGATTTCAACCTGGAAGTATCCTTGTCCTTTTGAAGCAACTGTCGCCATATTTGTTCCGACTCAGGAAGTGAATTGGAAAAGACCCAGTGTTTGGAGGCAAGCAGCAGCTTTCATGCTGAGTGCTTGTCTCTAGCCAATGAGGGGAAACCATGTGGGGAGGGGCAGGGTTTTGGCATAGCAGACATTGCCCTTCAAAATGGTCTGTGTGTGCCTCGTGGGCTCATTGCAAGCCGGGGACGCAAATGAGAAGGGACTAGGCAGCTTGGGTGGGAAAGGTGCCACACCACCGCTTTGCAACAGGGTTGGGAACAAATTGGGAAAACCAGCTGGATTTCCCCAAGTTTTGCCTGTCCCATTTGCAGTTTTGTGTGCATTGCACAATCACGCCCACCATTAATGAAGCAATTCGGAAATTTCAGAACACTTCGATCTTTTTTGGGGGAAATTTCGGAAATCACTTCAGAATCTAATCGCCAGCAACCCCTACATCCGAAACAAGTTTCGAACCATTTTTTTCCTTGATCAAACAAGCCATGTCAGGAGAAACTGCAAGTTGCATCTGATATGAGAGAATTGGCTGCCTGCAAGGACGTTTTACCATCATGTGGGAGGCTTCACTCATGTCCATGCCTGAGAAGCTGGAGCTGACAGATGGGTACTCACCCTGCTCCCCAGATTCGAACCACTAACCTTTCTGTTAGCAATCCTGCCGGCACAAGTGTTTAACCCAGGGGTGGGCAATTATTTTTTCCAAGGGGCCACACTGAGCCAAAAAATATTACAGAGGGCTGCACCTAAAGGCTGAACTACATTCTAATCTACTTTATTTATTTATTTATTTATTTACTATATTTACTATATTTTACCCATCATTAATATTAACATATTAATATGTCAAGAAATATTCATATTTTATTAGTATTAATATCATAATTATTATATTATAGTATATATAAACATTATAATATATTGAAATTATAATATAATATAACATTATAATATATTTATTATATTATTATATTATTATAATAAAATTATTATAAAATAATAATAAAAACCACTAAAATAAAATGAAATGAAATAACAGTGGGGAACTCCCACTGTTAGCCCCAGCTTCTGCCAACCCAGCAGTTCAAATACATGCAAATGTGAGGTCTTGCTTCTACAAGAAAGGAGAACCTTTCTTTACCACAGTGCAATCACAGGAATAGACCCTGAGGAGGGACAGGCAAGATTTATTATTATTATTATTATTATTATTTCCAGCCTTTTCCTATTGGCAATGCTCTTTTCCTTTTTTTAATTTTTTTTATTTATAACATTTTTACAGCAGTGGATAAAACGAGGGAGGGCTGGGGAGGGAGGGGAGGGTTGGGGGTGGGGGGAGGAATACATGGGGGAAGTGAGGGCGAGACAAAGGTACTTATACTCCCGTCCATTCCACCGGGTCTGTTGACGGGAAATACAGGTCGACGCCAAACTTCGGGCATCGGGTCTGGGATTGTTTTACCTTCCCATGTGTCCTTTGGAGCTCCGGCCTGAATTCCGTACTAGTTATTAGGGTTCACTACTTTTAGGCATTCCCTGGCTTTCTTCCAGTTAGTTCTATTCCTATGATTTTGGTCTGTTACAATGCTCCTTAGAGTGTCCAGATCTATTAGTTCTCTTATTCTCAATGCTCTTTTCCAAGTGGGTCATTCAGAACCCAGTAATTCAGTTTTACTAGGAAACCAGAGGTTGAGCCAAGCCCTTCTGAGAATTAGAGCAGTGGGTTCAAGCGCTGAGATGCTGAACTTCCTCTCTGAAAGGTTGCCAGTTCAAATCTGGGGAGTGGGGGGAGCTCCCACTGTTAGCCCCAGGCTTCTGCCAACCCAGCAGTTCAAATACATAGTAAACCACACACCCCACCCAGAGACCCCAACCCGCCTTTACCTCTTCCTCTTCTTTCCTCCTCTTTCTCGCCCACGGCTTCCTTGCTGAAGAGAGGGAGGCGACGGCACCTACAAAGCAACGTGATGCTTTGTGTCCGGCAAAAAGGAAGGGAGGGAGCAAAATGCCTTCTCCTGTCCCTCGTTGCGGCTGCAGAAGAACTTCCGCAGGAAGCCCCGCCTCCCCACGATGAGGTCACAGGCAGCATCGTGCAGAGACCCCCCGGGAGGCATTTTGCTCCCTTCCTCCCTTCCTTTTTGCCGGATGCAAAGCATCACGTTGCTTTGTAGCTGCCCTTGCTCTTCGGCAAGGAAGCCGTGGGCCGCATGGCATCACCCAGACGGCCGGATCTGGCCCGTGGGCCGTAGGTTGCCCACCCCTGGTTTAACCCATTGGGCCTCCGGGGGCTTTTAAAATGTACATACAGTGGAAAAAGCTTTGAGACCACTTCAGGTATTCATACTAGTACAATAATACTATTTCATCATCAGTGCCAGTCTGGTGCATATACAGTCTATACATTCAAAGGTTCAGCATTCCTTATTTCCTCTTCCCTATTCCTCTGTGATCATACAAAGCAGCACTCGGTTTTACAGAGACATCTTTTAAGTATGGTTAATGCTTTGTTCACCTTTCAAATATATTCAGCAGATACTTGGCATCGCTTTTGGAAGCTATATTTAGGGATGCTTGAGGAATCCGATCCTGGTGTGAGCTGATTTGATCTGAGCCTCTCAGACGAAAGTGCAAATCTGAATGGACCTAGCTGCCGAATGTCACACCTCTGCAAAGGGTGTTTGCATGCAGCCAGTTCTCGGTAGTTCAGACGCATCTGAATTTGTTTTTAACATGTACACTTGGAAAGAAAACAAATGTAAGCTTCAAAATTGTGGTCCCTGGGAATGGTGTGGATCTTTCTATCCATTTGTATGGAGAGCAGGATCTAAGGTTTATTTATTTATTTATTTATTTATTTATTTATTTATTTACTTATTATTTCGGCTTGATAGACCACTCTATCCGAAGCTTAGGGCGGTTTACAGCACATAAAATATACCATATCAAAACATATAAAAGTGCGACATCATAAAACCAATTTAAAAGACCTACCACCCCACATAAAACTACAGTAGATCAGCACATGATACAAATGGCAGCAGTAGGTCAACACATAGTGCAAGTGGCAACGACGCGGCAGGGTGGCAAGTTATGGCAGGCACCAGTCAGGGACCAAATGCCTGTCTAAACAGCCAGATCTTACAGGACCTACGGAATGTCATTATGTCCCGTAGAGCTCGCGTCTCCGCTGGCATCGAGTTCCATAGGGTTGGCGCGGCCACTGAAAATGCCCTCTGCCGCGTGCTGGATAACCTACAAATCTTCATACCAGGAACCTCCAACATGTTAAGCCCCTCGGAACACAGTGATCTTCTGGGCACATATGGGGTAAGCCGCTCCCTCAAGTACATTAGCCCCAAACCATATAAGGCCTTGAAAGTTAGAACCTTGAAGGAGACCCGGAATTCAATTGGCAGCCAGTGCAGTTCACGCAGGAGTGGTGTTACATGAGCCGTTCTTGAGGCTCCTAAGAGCAGGCGAGCTGCTGCGTTCTGCACCAGCTTGAGTTTCCGGATCGCCGACAAAGGTAGGCCAATGTACAGCGCATTACAGTAGTCGAGCCTCGAGATGACCGTGGCTTGGATCACCGTGGCCAGGTCGCAGCGGGAGAAGTAGGGAGCCAGACGTTTTGCCTGCCGCAGGTGGTAGAAGGCTGTCTTGCAGCCACACGTGATCTGCGCCTTCATAGACAGCTGAGGGTCCAGCCAGACCCCCAAGCTCTTGACTGAAGACTGCGGGCATAATGCCACGCCGTCAAGTGTCGGCAACTGGATTTCCCTCCCCTCCCCCCCACCGGGCGGCCCACCCATCCAGTTACGGCTTCTAGGCAGAGTTGGAAATTATCGGGTACAGATTCCACCCCAGTGTCCATGCTCAGAATGAGCTGGGTGGCATCAGTGTACTGGTGACACTCCAGCCCGAAACTCCGCACCAATTGGGCGATTGGTCGCATATAGATATTAAATAACAGTGGGGAGAGGATAGCCCCCTGGGGGACCCCGCACGATAGTGGGGAACCCCCAGAGACCACCCCTCCCCACTTCACTCGCTGCAGGCAGTTTTGGAGGAAGGAGGACAGCCAATTTAGGGCTGTCCCTCTTACCCCCACCACCGCCAGGCGGTGTGTCAAAAGTTGGTAATCGACAGTATCAAACGCTGCTGTGAGGTCCAATAACTACGAGCAGCACCGATCTGCCTCGATCCAAGTGGCAACGGAGTAGGTCTGTGATGGAGACCAGGACGGTCTCTGTCCCATGCCCAGAACGGAAGCCGGACTGGAAGGGGTCTAGCCAGGTTGCATCATTCAAGAAAGTCTGCAGCTGGTCCCTAGCTGCCCTCTCAGTTACCTTGGCCAGGTACGATAAATTGGACACTGGGCGGTAATTGGAGGGAGCCGCGGGAACTAACCCTGGCTTCTTCAGCAATGGAGTTACCACTGCCCCTTTTAACTCCTCTGGAAAAGCTCCTTGCTCAAGGGAGCAGTTGACTATATTCAACAGAGGGCCTCAGCGTGGAGGGGCACAGGTCGAGGGAGCAGGTGGTAGGTCGAAGGGCTGCGACAATCTAGTCAACATCCTCTGCATCCAGTGGCCGAAACCGGTCGAAGGTGGATCCGGCGGAGGGCCACGGGGTCTCAAGTTCCTGTACTGTATCAACCATAGCAGGGAGGTCCCGGGGGAGCATCGCAATCTTGTCTGCGAAATGACTCTGAAAAGCCTCGGCAGTAAGGGCCCGATCGTCATTGTTTGGGATGGTAGGGACCATCGTCAGCTGCTGAATTATCTTGAACAATTGAGCCGGGCGTGAGTCTGCAGTCGCTATCAAGGAGGCATAGTGGGAATTTTTCGCCTCCTTGACAGCATGCTCATAAGCCTTTCTAAAGAGCTTATAAGCTGATTCCGAGGGTCCGTCACGGAGCTTCCTCCACATGCACTCTAGCCGTCTCTTCTCCCGCTTCATGGTTCTGAGGTCTTCAGTGAACCACGGAGAGCAGCGTTTGTGGGGTTTGAGAGGGCGTTTAGGGCCGATCTCGTCGAGCACAGCAGATAACTTACAGTTCTAGGCGGTAACTAGCTCATCGAGCAAGTCGCTGACAGGCTCCAAGTCCCTCACGGCATTCAGGAACCTAGTTGGTTCCATAAGTCCCTTCAGGCGAACCCAAATAGGTTCGGCACCCTTGCCGGGAGGTCATGGTTGCTCAACCCGGACTCTTAGAGCACAGTGATCCGACCATGGCACCTCTATTACAGAGGTGACGGACACTTGGACACCTGCAGAGAAAAGCAGATCGAGAGTGTGACCGGCCCGATATGTGGGGCCCGACTTAGAAAGGGAGAGGCCTAGTGCCGCCATGGTTGACACTAGGTGTAATGACTCTTCAATCTCAGTCAGGAAACAAGCGTAGATAGTAGCACGGTCCAACACGATTTTATTGCAGGTACAAAACTTGTGAAGCTAAAGCAAAGTCCCGCCACCCAAACACACCTTATATACCCCAAACCCCCTTCCCCTTGCCCATGCAATGTCCAAGGAGGGTTGCACCATATCCGGGTGAGTCAGCAGTTCCCATAGTCCAGGGGATATGACCTCACGAGGCTCTGAGTCCGCATAATTAGAACAGTGTCCAATGTCCATGTCCAGAAGAAGTTACCTCACTTCCTCCATGACTCAGCAGGCATCTGGAAGTTGCATCACTTCCAGTCTGACACAGCACAGTCTCTCAGGAACTAGAGCAAAGGTCAGCACAGCTCTCACAGAACTGGGACAAAGGTCAATGCCACCTCAGGGCAGGCTGGGAATCTGAACTTCCTCAAAGCTCAGATTTCCCAGCTCTGACATAATGTCCTTCTCCACCGCGTCCTCCCCCTGCAGAAACAAAATACCATTCAATCCTTGGGAGGTAGGGGACCCAGGTACTTCTTTAGCAGACTACAATGAAATGTAGGATGAACCTTACGCAAACTTTTTGGCAAAATTAATTTATACGAAACCCTATTTACTACCTGCTCAATCCTAAAGGGGCCAATGTATCTCGGACCTAATTTCTTCGAGGGTAAGCCTAACTTTAAGTTCTGAGTGGATAACCACACTAGGTCTCCCTCAGCATACACCTCTCCCTCCTGTCTCCGTCGATCCCCAAATAGCTTATATGACCGTTGCGCTTTCCCTAAAGCTTCAATCACTTCTTTCCACTCATCTTGCGCCCGCACTCTCCATTCCCCCTTCTCTTCTTTTCCTAACTCCAATAACTGAGGCAGAGGGGCCACATCCTGGCCATAAACTACCTCAAAGGGCGACCTCCCGGTAGAGGAATGCACTGAACTATTATACGCCATCTCAGCATATGGCAACAAATCCGACCAGTTGTTCTGCTCCTTATTGCTGAAGATACGCAAATAACCTCCTAACGATTTCTGCGGTCTCTCAACGCCCCCATTGCAGCAAGGATGATAAGCAGTCGTCAATTTCCTCTCAGCCCCTAATACCTCCAGGAACCGTTCCCAAAATCGGGCAGTAAACTGCACCCCACGATCACTAAGCACTTGCTCCGGACACCCGTGCAATCTATATACATGCTGCACATACAATTCAGCCAACCTCTCAGCCGAAGGTAACCCCTTCAAAGGGACAAAATGAGCCTGCTTAGAAAACATGTCCAACACTGTCCATATGTAACGATATCCCCGACTAGCGGGCAACTCCCCCACGAAATCGGTACTGACATGTGTCCATGGCCGCACTGGAGAAGCCACTACCTGAATCAAACCCTGTGGCTTAGCGGCGGGAGCTTTGCTTCGCGCACAATCCTCACAATTCCCTACATACTCCTTAACTTCTGTCCTCATACCAGGCCACCAATAACGCTTCTTCACATTCAAGAGGGTCTTGGTAACTCCCCAATGACCGGCAGTCTTATGGTCATGATTAAGCCTTAACACTTTCTTCCTCACACCTTGAGGCACATACACCTTAGTCCCTACAAGCCATAAACCATTCAACTGCTTACACTCCTCCTTATGACCACTCAACCAAACATCTCCTTCATACCCCCTCTGCAACTCTAAACACCATTCGTCTACAACCTCTTCCTCCTTCTTCACCTCTCTCTTTGCTTGAGATCTGGTCTGCACCGCCAGACCCCATTGCTCCTTGGTAAACACCTCCTCTGACCTAGTAACAGGATCCTCCCCCACATGAGGATACCGAGATAAAGCGTCAGCCACCACATTCTCCTTCCCTTTGATGTGTTGCAGCGAAAAATTAAACCGCGCAAAATATTGAGCCCATCTCACCAATTTGGGAGATAGCTTCTGAGGATTCCTAAGATACTGTAAATTCTGATGGTCCGTCAATACCACAAAAGGGAAAACAGCCCCCTCTAGAAACTGACGCCATGTCTGCAACGCACTCCTCACAGCAAACGCCTCTTTCTCCCACACTGGCCATTTCCTTTCCTGCTCTCCAAATTTCTTAGAAAAATAAGCACAGGGTCTCAGGTTCCCCTGCCGATCCCTCTGCAACAATGCTCCCCCGTATGCCCACGCTGAGGCATCGCACTGTACTACAAAAGGTTTCTCCATATCAGGATGCATAAGCAAAGGGCCACTAGTGAAAGCCCTCTTCAACCTCACAAAAGCCTCTTGACATTCATCTGTCCACCTTAACTTAGAGCCCGGAGCCCTAGTCCTCTTAGACTCCCCCTTCCCCTTAGTCTTTAACAACTCCATAAGAGGAAGAGTTATAGTCGCAAATGCCGGGATGAAAGTGCGATAAAAATTCGCCAACCCCAGGAAAGCCTGCAATTGCCTACGAGTTTGTGGAGCCTCCCAGCTCAACACATCTTCTACCTTAGTCGGATCCATGGCCACGCCACTCTCGCTAATCCGGTAACCCAAAAAATCAATCTGGTTCCTACCAAACTCACACTTACTCAGCTTGACATATAACTTGGCTTGCCTCAATCTTTCCAACACCTCTCGAACCAGATGCACATGCTCCTCCTCAGTACGCGTCACAATCACAATATCATCTAAATATACAAACACCCCCTTATACAAAAGGGGGTGCAGCACCTCATTTATCAACTGCATGAAAATACCAGGAGCTCCGGCCAATCCGAATGGCATTACGACCCATTCGAATAGCCCGAGGGGACAAGAGAAAGCTGTTTTCCATTGGTCACTTTTCCTCACCCTCACCATATGGAACGCGTCTATCAAATCCAACTTGGTGACGAACCTATCCCCCCCCAGCTGGCCTAACAAATCTTTAATTAGTGGCAAAGGATAGCAATTGGTAGTACTAATAGCATTCAGATCCCTGTAATCAATACACAATCGCAATTTCCCATCTTTCTTTTCCCGAAATAACACTGGCGCAGCAATAGGGGACTCGGACCTTCTGATAAACCCTTTCCTTAAATACTCGTCGATTTGCTCCCTTAAAGCCACTTTCTCCTGTACCGTCATAGAATATATCTTGGGCTTCGGCAATACTGCCCCCTCCTTAACCTCCACCCGACATTGAACATTTCGGAAAGGGGGAAGACTTTGGGCTAATATGGGATTGAACACATCTGCATAATCCCCATATTCCTCGGGCACCCCCTGCACCTTAACCCCCTCCCTTCTTTCCACATTTGGTTCACATTGCAAAATCCCAGTTCTCCAATCAATTTTGGGGTTAGCCTGCTCAAGCCATGGCAATCCTAATACTACCTCGTGACCCTTAATTGGTGCAACCACGAAGTCAATATTGCCTTCCCAAGGGCCCACCCGGCCTTTCAAATCTTTCGTTCCCAATAAAGACGGTCCCCCTTCAATAGAAGACCAATCTAACTGAGTAAATATCACAGGCACTGGTAATTTTTTAGTTTCACCCCCTAAACTATCTACCAACTTTGGCGACATGATGTTTTCCGAGCACCCACAATCAACCAATGCCTGTTTCTCTATTACCTCCCCTCCTTTATACAATCCCAAAGAACATTGTACACTTGGGGCACTCACCCCAACACTCTTTGAGTCCACATTGTCACTTATAGCTGCTTTGGCGGCAGCCACTTTTTTCTGATCCGGCAACTGCTTCTGCCGGCACTGGGAGGCAAAATGATCCGGTTGGGAACAAATGAAACAGAGGCCCCTTCCCATCACAGGTTTCTTCATAATACTGGGACGTCCGTCACCGCAACCACGCCTGGCCTCTCCTCCCCGGAACCGGCCTTCTCTAAAGTTGCGTCCTGGGCCTCTGGACCTCACCGATTGGAATTTCCGCCGTTGCACCTGGGCTAAGATCCCTTCCACACTGCCGGCGAGCTGGATCCAACCATCCACATCACCTGGATCATCTCGATGCAAGCACCATTCTAGGATCTCCCTCCGCAGGCCATCCTTGAAAAGCTCCAGCAGCGTTGCTTGGGACCACTCCGCAACTTTCCCCGCCAAACTCATAAACTCCTCCGCATACTCTGTCACCTACTCTGGACCCCTGAACCAAGCTGCGCAATGCCTCCTTGGCCTTAATCCTCTCCAGAGGATCCCGGAAACGATTTCGGATGGCCTGCAAAAAGGCCCGAACTGTTCTTAAACATGGGTCCTTACGATCATGGCATTGCACATACCATTCAGCCGCTCGTCCCTTGAACACTCCTCCAATGGCACGTACTCTACTGCAATCGCTTGGATATAAATGACCGTAATCCTCCATATGGTCATTTACTGCAGCAACGAAGAAAGCCACCTTGCAAGCTTCTCCCTCAAATTCAACTCGCAAAGGTTCCTTCTTCATCCGACCTCCAAACTCCTGGGACTGTACGGCCCCCCACTGGGGAGCCTCCGACCTCCGAACTCCTCTCCCCATCCCAGCTGGCTGCGGGAGATTCGGATTCACCTTCTCTCGAATGCGATTCACCGGGGCCGGTCTTCCCTCTGACACAGGGGCCCCTTGGCTCCCCTCTGGACGATCCCCCGTAGTCCACACGAAAAAGATCTAGGACGCTCATCTGATGGGCCACCGTCCATCCAGGAGTAAAAAGTAAAATCTCCTCCTCCAGGGGCACTCCACATCGAATCCACCGGCTCCCTTCGCAACATTGCCCGGGACATCCTCCTCAGAGTTTGTTCCATCGCCTCCATCTTGCACCGCATCACTTCCAACTCCGACGGTGCTTCCGGCTCAGTGGTTTCACTTCCACTCTCCTCCAGGTCCACCTGAGCTGGGGCAATCCTCCCCGCAGCTTCTCTGGTCCTGCCATCTACTGGATCCACCTGAGCTGGGGCAATCCTCCCCACAGCTTCTCTGGTTCCTCCGGACATCCGGAAATCCACCTGAATGGGAGCTCTCGCCCCCATTTCTCTGGATACGTCTCCTCTGGAGCTCACCTGAGCGGACCACAACCTTCGCTCCTCCGCTTCTTTGAGCTCGTCCACCTGAGCTGACGAACGCCAATACGCCATCGCTTCTCTGGACTCGTCCGGGCATCCTACATGGTCAATCGTGGTCCATTCCCACTCCATGGTTCTCCGGATCTCATCAGGAGCAAGGTTCCACATATCAATATACTCCTCCTCCTCTCTCGCCGACCTCGCCATTTCTGGGACAGTCGAAACGGGCTTTAGCTTCTGTAATGACTCTTCAATCTCGGTCAGGAAACAAGCGTAGATAGTAGCATGGTCCAACACGATTTTATTGCAGGTACAAAACTTGTGAAGCTAAAGCAAAGTCCCGCCACCCAAACACACCTTATATACCCCAAACCCCCCTCCCCTTGCCCATGCAATGTCCAAGGAGGGTTGCACCATATCCGAGTGAGTCAGCAGTTCCCATAGTCCAGGGGATATGACCTCACGAGGCTCTGAGTCCGCATAATTAGAACAGTGTCCAATGTCCATGTCCAGAAGAAGTTACCTCACTTCCTCCATGACTCAGCAGGCATCTGGAAGTTGCATCACTTCCAGTCTGACACAGCACAGTCTCTCAGGAACTAGAGCAAAGGTCAGCACAGCTCTCACAGAACTGGGACAAAGGTCAATGCCACCTCAGGGCAGGCTGGGAATCTGAACTTCCTCAAAGCTCAGATTTCCCAGCTCTGACACTAGGTCCCCTGCTGCACCTGGTGGGAAGGCTGTGTCAGCGTGGACATTGAAGTCCCCCAGCACCACAAGTCTAGGGAACTTCAATGCCCACTCCACCACAGTCTCCAGCAACAGGGATAGGCTCCTCGCCGGTGCGCTAGGTACACCAGTAAGAAGGCTACGCTCTCCGGGGCTCCCCACATCAGACCGACACTTTCAATCCCGTCTGTCTCCAGAGCAGGGACCGCTCTAAGATGTAAGAGGTCACGGGCAAGGATCGCCACCCCCCCCCCCGCCTCCCGTTCCTATTCTGGTGAGTAACAGCGTAGCCAGTAGGCACCAGTTCTTGCAGGCAGGTCTCGTCGCCATCTTGAAACCACGTCTCGGTGATGCAATAGAGGTCGGCTCGATCATCTTGAATGAGGTCCCTGATTGTTGCAGTTTTATTCCTGGCTGAGCGCGCGTTTACTAACAATAGAGGTAGGGGAGGAAATTAGAGGCCTGTCATCAGTGTGCCTCGGGATAGGACGCAGGTCAGAGGCATGTCGAGTCTGGCATTGACTCGGTATGCCTCTCGCTTTCGGCCTGTGCCTAATGCTATGCTTCCCCATCCCAGAGATCACTGCAATAGGGGACCCGACCAGGTCCATCATGGTCTTTGTGGGCTTAATTTGCGGCACACCCGCAAATTAAGGGGAGTCAGGGAGGGCCAACAAACCAGCAGGACTTCGCACGTCCAGTTGAGCATGCGCCCGAAGGATGGGATAACCTGGGGCAGGGATCCCCGCTGCGGCTCCAACCTTCCAGCGACTTCCACTGGCAGGCTGCTCCAGATCGCAGCTGGTCACGGTTGGTGGTTGGGTATGATGGGGGGTGCAGCTGTTAGGCGCCTCCTCGCTCTTAGGCCCCTCGAAGTTCTTCTCGTGCGGCTTGTCCAGTCTATCCCGTGGGTTGGTGGTTCTTCTACCTCTGTAAGCTATACTCTGGATTTAAATGTCCTATGTAGCTCCAGGGGTGGTTTAGCCGGCTGAAAGGCGAGATGGTGCTCTGCCTCAGCTGGTGCTGTGGCTGGGTGGTTATGGGTGTCACTCCTGTTATAGATCTCAGCCAGGGGCAGGTTGGTGATCTCCCTTTGACGGTCTCGGGGATTCGATCGATCCTCGGTGGAATTCAGGGGTATAGCGGGGGTTCGGTTATACTCCAAGGGGGACACAGATCTTCGTTCTGCCCTTGCCTTGAGCGGGCCCTCCAACGCCTTTCCTGAATGCAGGTTGAGTCCTTTAAACTGGGATACCAGGGTACTTAGTCCACTAGCTCTCATACCGGGGGAGGCTGCCAGTTCTGGGAGTTTTGCTTGGAGTGCTTCTATGGAGCGTCTGAATGACAAGGCCATGTTGAGCGACGCCCGCTTCCAAGGGCTTCCCGCCGAGTCCAGGCTGTGTTTCTGCTCCGCAAGGGGAGTTCGCTCCATGTTTGTTCTGGGGGAACCTGCCACAGTCTTGTTTGGCTAAAGGTCAAGACCCCACTCAGGTTTCCCAAATTCCTAGTTTCCCAGGTCGTCAGGTTCAGTGAACAGGCCAAACTTGGTGGCCTTTCCAGGAGCTCTGCAGTGGAGCTTCCAACCGCTGCCGCCATCTTGTAGGTTAAAATGATAGCTCTTGTTTTGAAAGACTGGGCTCAAACATTGTGCTTTTTCATTGTAAATCTATTTTTGTTCATAGAACCACAGAATCCTTGAGTTAAGAGAGATTACAACAGTCATCCAGTCCATCTGCATTCTGCCATGCTATGAAAACATTCCTGACAAATGGCCAACCAAATTCTGTTGTAATAACTTCTCCAATGTCTTTGAGGGGTTTTAAAACAGAATTTGGTTGGCCATTTGTTGCACTATGTCATCATTCTGCAACCATTTGTGTATCTGCTTACGTGTTGTAGTAGAGCCTGAGGTTCTAGTAGAGACTTGGGTAGGGCTGATTCTTCAGCATCTGGCAGTAGTATGGAACTGGGTGGGGCTGAAGAGAGCTATTCTATGCCTCAAAGGGGAAGCAAAAGGCTTACTCAAGAACAAAGTGCAGAGGATCTCTCTCAGTGCAAGAGAATAAGGCAAATACTTATAGAGCCTACGGATGGGGAGAGTTTTGAGGGCTTCCCTGGGGAGGATGGGAGTCAGAGTGAAGGGAATTCTTTGGAAGAAAGAGCTGGATTGGGCCAGGGTGAGGGAGATCCAGGCTGTTTGTCAGGAACCAACAAGCAGTGACACCTTTTTAGGGTTCTCTGATGAGAATGGCCCTCAGGCTATCCTGATAACTGTTGGGGAGATCTAAGTCTTGACAGAAGATGGTACAATTGGAGAGGGTCTGCAGCTGTGGAGACAACAGCAGCTGAAACTGTTAATGAGGAGGCGTTGTCAAGCTCAGGTGGGTCCGAAGTAAAATACTAATAAATTGTGGGCTTGGAAACGTTTCATTTTGCAGCAGGCAAGGTGTTACGTTTGGGACTTATTCCTTGCATCTTGAATCCTGTATGGAGTAATGTGAGTTGGGGAATCTGCTTTGTTTTGGGGGGCTGGCATGCTGTTGTTTCAGCTGGGGTTGTGGGAGTTTGGGGGATTTCATTGCTGTACTTTTATGTTTAGTTTACTGCTGCCCATACCACGTTTGTTGTGGTTTTGAACTGCTTTGATCTACTGTGAGTGCCAGATGCTGACTGACTGCAGGAATGGGGTATAGTATGAAGGAGGGAGGAATGGGGGCTGTCTGCAGGGGTTACATTGTGTACTTATTCCCATGCATTAGCTGCTGTGGACATTCGGCTTGCCTTCTCCCTCTGTTTGACCCGGTATCCATGATGACGTTTGATGCTCAACCCTCTGGATTGCCTTTCCATGATGACTTAGGACTGCAAGAACGATGCTGCGGTTGAACTCTCTTCTGTTGTGTTTTTCCCCTGTTAAATTGTTGCTCAAAGACTGTTTTGTTTTCTGCCAAAGTAGGCTATCTTTAGTTGAGCTTAATTAGTTTTAAGGGCTTGTCAAAACCCAGTGATTGTGGACAATAAACTCTTTTTCACACCTACTTGTGACTGGCTTTTGAAGTGGTGTCTGACCTTGACATTATGTGCCTTCGTGTTGTGTATATGAAAGTTATATCATCTGCAAGTTATCTCATTAGATACTTATGTGTTAATATAAGAATTTCAAAATCTAGAAAAAAAATCCAGGCATTTTTGATCCATCCTGTATTCTGTTGTTAGGTAAAGGTAAAGGTTTCCCCTTGACATAAAGTCTAGTCAAGTATGACTCTTGGGGGGGGGGGTGCTCATCTCCATTTCAAAGCCAAAGATTCAGCATTGTCTGTAGACAACTCCAAGTTCTTGTGGCCAGCATGACTGCATGGAGCACCATTACCTTCCCGCCAAAGCTATACCTATTGATCTAATCAAATTTGCATGTTTTCAAACTGCTAGGTTGGCAGAAGCTGGATCTAACAATGCGAGCTCACCCCATCTCATGGATTTGATCCATCAACCTTTTGGTCAGCAAATTCTGCACCTTAGCGGTTTAACCTGCTCTGCCACCGCAGTCCCTTATTATGTGGTTATCCTTTACTTTAAAATACCTCTTCTGAGGAGATACTACTAAATTGGAAACTTCAATTCTTTGTGTGGAGAAGATGCAGGTTCAATCTGAAGCCAGAGCCTTGGATTCTTTGGCATTTTGACAAGTCCCATAATATCTTATAGTTGGCCAGGTTAAATGATGCTGATAGGAATAATAGGACCAAAAAAACCTGATGGATCAAACGTTCCCCATTCCTGTATTTAGGGATCGCAAATAAAAGAGTGAGTTTAGGGAGAAGATGCAATCATTTTTTGAAAGTTTGGATTTAAAGATCATCCTCATGCTTACTTTTGTAAACTGCAAGTTCAAAGGGCAGTAGTAGTTTGAACTCAATTAATTCAGCAGGGATGAGGGAGAGAAGAGGATTGTTTATGTGTCCGTTTCATTAATAACTTGTTCTCCAGCTGTGTCCTTTTGACCACACTCTTATTTGCATTGGCCGAACATATCCATGTTCACCTCTGAAATGCTAGAGAGCTTGGAAGATATGGCAGAAAGTTTTAATAACTAACTAGCTGATCCCGGCACGCGTTGCTGTGCCCTATTTAGGAGATGTGAGTATGTATGTGTGTGTGTATGTTTGTGTGTGTCTGAGTATGTATATGTGTGTGTGTGTATGTGTGTGTGTCTGTGTATGTATGTGTGTATGTATGTGTGTATGTGTGTGTGTCTGTGTATGTATATGTTTGTATGTTTGTGTAGGTATATGTGTGTGTCAGTGTATGTATATATGTGTGTGTATGTGTGTGTGTCTGTATGTATGTGTGTATGTATGTGTGTGTGTCTGTGTATGTATGTGTGTGTATGTATGTGTGTGTCTGTATGTATGTGTGGGTATGAAGCCGGCAAGGAGGAGGAGGAGAGGGAGCGATCAGTTCCTGCACCTCCTCCTCCTCGCCAGCTCCGTGATCGCCAGGCCTTCTCCTCCGGCCGGTTCTTTCTGTATCCCGGCGGGGGGGGGGGGTGTTGCCCTTTTCCCGGGCACCTCTCTCTCCTCTTCGCCCCGCCGTCCTTCCTTGATTTAAGGCAGGAGGGCAGGGATAGGAGGAGAAAGAGATGCCCGGTAAAAGGGCAACATCCCTCCCTCCTTTGCCGGGATGCAGAAAGAACCGGCCGGAGGAAGGAAGGCCTGGTGATCACGGAGCTGGCGAGGAGGAGGAGGCGCAGGAAAGTGCAGCGAGGGACGGATGATCGCTCCCTCTTCTCCTCCTCCTTGCTGGCTTCGTAGTTGTCAGGGCCTTCCTCTTCCGGCCGGTTCTTTCTACATCCCGGCAGAGAAGGGGGGGAAGGTTGCCCTTTCCCGGGCACCTCTCTCTCTCTTCGCCCGCCGTCCTCCCTTGATTTAAGGAAGGAGGGCAGGGAGAGGAGGAGAGAGAGGTGCCCGCGAAGAGGGCAACCCTCCCCCCTCCTCTGCCGAGATGAAGAAAGAACCGGCCGGAGCGAGGAAGGCCCTGGCAACCACGAAGCCGGTAAGAAGAAGGAGGAGGAGAGGGAGCGATTGTCCGTCCCTCGCTGCACTTTCCTGCGCCTCCTCCTCCTCGCCAGGAGCAGTAGGGAAGTGGGGAAGGAGGGAGAGAAGCCAGCAGAGTAGGCGGGTAGGGCGCCGCCCGCGCGACCCGGCTCCGTGAGGTGTGGCGGTGAAGGTGCCGGTGTGTGGGGAGAGGGGGACGGGATGGGTTGGGGGGTGGGGGGATGGGTTGGGGTTGGGGGGTGAGTTGGAGTGTGCAGTGTGCGTGTGTGATTGCTCTCCCTCTGTTCTGTGTTGTGGGGGGTGGGAGTGCGCCTGCGCGATGGCTCTCCCTCTGTCCTGCGCTCGTGACCAGCGCAGAACGGGAGCCAATGGGCGTTTTTGGGGGCTGATTTGGGGGGGGGGTTGGAAGGTAGGGAGGTGGGTTTTTGTGGCACGATTGTACCCTGTGGCCTGGGGGAATGTGTTGGGTGGGTTTTGTGGTTGGGGGGCCTTCAGTTTTCCCATCCATAAGCGTCAAAAACGGACCGTCTCTTTTTATATAGATAGATACAACACAGTTGGCTATCCACATTTGTGGATTAGACTTTTGTAGATTTGATTAAAATGTTCTCTCTATGAATATCTAGGTCTTTTAGTATAAACTATATAGCCAACTTCTGCTGCAGGTTAACCCTAGAGTAATGCTGGATTACCAATGAATTCTTGGAGAAAACAAATTCTTGGAATTATCCCAGTATTAGGTAAGTCCCGAGACCCCGAAGCAGGATTAAGGTAAAGGTAAAGTCCCTTATAAAAGATGGGGACAGAGGAAAATAAACAATGGTAGGTCCTCCTGTACAATCTGGTGAAAGTTGTAACTCATGCTGGAGAAACTAGATATTCCAAGATAGATGTTTTCTCAGGTAAGAAAATAGCCCTGCTATTATTTACAATTGTTCACTTTTACAGGGATTTTGTTCTCCAACACCATCTAATTTGGAGGGCTGATTGTAGTATGTGTTCATTCATGTGCTGTTGCTCTGGGCATATGGGTTGTTTTACAATGTTCTGTTGTGTTTTTGAAGCATTTTGCTTTTGAATTCTAAATTAATACATGTATTTAAAAGAGATACTAGGGAAGAATTTGTAGCAATCCAAAGAATCCACTAACAAATATCTGATATTGTTTTCCTCAGTAAGGTTTCATCCTATGATTGCCCAGCCTTTGCAGCTGCCATTGATGCAATTGATATTTCAGTTCTTGCCTTGAGTGTCAGCTTAATTAAGCTAATCAGCCAGACATTTTCAAAATGTCATCTAAAAGACTTTGGGGTTAAGCATTTCCTTTATGTGGTAAGTGACGTGGAAAGCCTTATTCATTTCAACACAAAGCTAGATGTTCATGTTATACTTTCCAGAGAGACAATGCCATCTACTTCACCTTTTGGCAATGCTCTGTTCCCAAAAGTCTGGAACACTGTGTCAAGGAAAGGCTCTATAGGCGATATGGTGCATGCTGGACATATGAGAAAGACACTGAGATGCTGCAGCTGATTCAAATGAACGAAGAGTGCAACTACACTGTAGAATTAATTCAGCTTGACAATACTTAAATTACCATGGTACAATGCTACAAAATAATAATAATAAACTTTATTTATAAGCCACTTCCCTCTCCCCAAAGGGGACTCGGAGCGGCTTACATGGGGCCATGCCCAAACCACAAATACTGTGGTTTTTTGTTTGGTAAGGCCCAAGAGTACTCTCTGGGTGGAGAAGGCTAAATAACTTGTAAAACTACAATTATTTTATTATTAGTAACAAAACTTTATTTTTATACCCCGTCTCCATCTCCTCTAGAACTCGGGCAGCTTACATGGGGCCAAGCCTAATTGACAGTTAAAACATAACATGTACAAAATGCAATAATCGATATAAAAACAACATTATAAAAACAATAAAACAAGCATCAGGTACAACCACCAATAGTATAATTGGAGTCTCATTGTAGGAGGACAGTCTGGTGCAAAATAAGTTAAAGGTAAGTCTAATGAGTAAAGTGCATAGGTGATAAAGCAGCAAAAGGATAAGAGCAATTACAACCAGATAATTAAAACTTTGGATAGAAAAGTGGTAAGGCACAAGGACAAGACTTAGGTTGTAGTTAAGAAATTGTCTAATCAAAAGCACAATGGAACATCCACGTCTTTAGTTCTTTACAAAATGTGGATAGGGAGGGTGCTAGCCTAATCTCCCTGGCGAGGGAGTTCCAGAGCCAGGGTGCCACAACTGTGAAGGCCCTTTCTCTTGTCCCCACCAACTGCGCTTGAGACAGGGGTGGGAACAAGAGAAGAGCCTCCCCAGAAGATCTTGGAGATCATGTGGTCTCGTGTAGGGAATTATGCGATCACGAATATAGGCAGGTCCGAAGCCTATGATTCTATAACCTTGAGCCATAGCAGTGTCAAACTGAATCATTCTACAATGTAGAATGTAAATGACTAACAAGAATGAAGCCAAAATGATGTCTTGATTCACTTGTGCCCCTTGTTATTCTGTTTTTGATCCCTTCTTTCAGCAGTGACATTTGTATGTTTCCTGGACTAGAGATGTAGTATGTATGTGTTATTTTGGGATAATAATGGTAGAAAGTAACCATTGTTTAATCTCACCCATTAAGTTATATGGGCAGCAAAAGCCATGCAGAATCTCAGAAATATTTTTTTACAATGGAAGAATTGAATGTTAAGGTTGCTGGGTCACCCAAATTACCAAATCAAAGGATAAACTAATTGATGGGTTTGTTTGGAAAGATTTGAAAATGTTTATGGACCTTTTGAACAATATGAAATCTAACAATGCAATGATCTGTGGTTACAGTTATTACTAATTCTAGTAGGGTTATTTAGTTGAATCTGTAAAGGTGGGGGAAAACTTCTTTCATTATAGTTTGGATGAGTGGGAGGACAGAGCCCTTTGTGTTTCAGTCAATGTTTACTGTTTCAGTATTGTCTTTTAGAGATACTGTAAGCCCTCCATATCCACAGATTCTAAATTCTATAATTTTCAAGAAAATCATTGATTGTTGCCATTTTATATGAGGGACAACATTTTATTGTCCTATCACAGATAAAGGGACTGGAATGTGTACAGATTTTGGTATCCACGGAGGGCCCTGGAACCAAACCCAGCAGGCACTGAGGGTCAACTCCGTGTGTGTGCACATGTATCCTTTTTCATTTCTTTTCCTTTTTTCTGTTTTCTCACTCCCCCCCCCCTCTCTATATATTATTATCTTATTGATAATTAGAGTTATATATTTTTATTGATAATTAATATGTACATTTTTAAAGGACTATTTCTTGCCCACCTGGAGATTCCTGATATGATGATAATGACAACAGTAGTGGCAGTGGTGGCAATGAGAGATGATTGTAACAAGCTTGCTATTCTCTGTATTACTTGTGGGATCAGGCTCCTGTTCCAAAGAGACCATTTGAGATGGAGCGCTTTATGGCTCTTCTGGCTTAAGCAGTCCGGCAATATAACCTTCTGAAGCCTAGCAATTCTAATTGAATGCCACAATTAGAAGATGTTTGCCTGCTATCAGGAGATCCCTTCCAACTCTAGGATGCTTTGAAACAGACAATAAAATTCATGCATGATTATTTCTTTTCCCGGTTAAGAAACTGTGAGTAATGTAGGGCATTCCCTAATCCACATGAGAGAGCCAGACATGCCTTGGCCAGTCCTACCTTTCTCCTGTCCTTTCTTTTTGTTGTAGTTAAGACAATAAATCTTTCTATATTTCCTTCTCTACTGTGGGGAAGCTTTTGTTTGTGTTTGTTTCCTGTTTCAATCTTCTAAAAAGGAAGGAATAAATATGAGCTCATGTTTGTATGGAGTTTGGTACTGTAGATGAAGAATTTGTTTTTTTGTTTGCAGGAAAGCAATGACAGTGATTTACTCTAAGATATGTTGTAAAAAGAGGGAGTTTTAATAAAAAATGTATTTTAATTGTACATAAAACCCCTATGTGCATGCTATAGCAGGAGTCTCCCCACTTGTGCAATATTCTCCCGGTAGTTGAAATCTTGAGATATGAAGGGGAATTGTGAGGAGATAAACACGTGAGCTGAAATCCTGATCCCAACATATAACAATGATATCATGGCTAGGATCTGTCTCTTGCTCTAACCCCCACAAATCCACCTTCAAATCCAGCTAGTGAGTCAAGCTATGGAATTCTGCAATGCTGTCAAAGGGATGCTAGCAATTATAATATATCTCCCAGAAAGCTGCAGAAGTAGGGACTCTTACAGGATCCTGTCGCAATGCTGCAACTCACCACAGTTCACTAGCAGGAAGGGACTAAACACATTATTCTTCAGCAGCCATCTCCATATAACTCAAACTCTTGGTTTAATTACATGCATTTTAGGAAGGGTTTCAGAGGCATTTATGATCAAGACAAATGTGCCACAATCATAAATGTGAATAGGAAATAATTACAAGATTGTAAGTCTATCTTACAACATCATAGCATGCCAACCAGATGCCAACTGTGGCATTTTGCACCAATCCCTTGAATCCTGAACAGAAGAGACCTAATGAGTTTTCTATGAAGAATACTTCATCTGTGGGATTTGGGGTTTATTTTTTGAATACGTAGGGAAAACTGCATATAATTCTTGTTGGTCTATTAGGCTTCCTCACATAGTTATCTAAGTATCTATCCATGTATGTACAGTGTTCCCTCACTTATTGCTGGGGTTAGGTTCCAGGACCTCCCGCAATAAGTGAAAAACCGTGATGTTGAGATGCTCTATTTTAATATGTATACATTACTTTAGTAGTTATACACTATTTTAAGTTTTTATAAACTTGAAATAAAGTGAAGGAAAGGAAGGAAAGGCCCTTCAAGGCTGGAGGGAGGAAGGACTGAGGAGAAAAAGCACCTTGGAGAGCAGGCAGCAGCAAAACCCCACAAAACAGCAAAAATATCACAATATATATTTTAAATTAATATTTTTTTAAAAAATCCGCAAAACAGCGAATCCTTAATAAGTGAACCGTGAAGTAGCAAGGGAACACTGTATCTATCTATTGGAAACCTTGTTTTGACCTGGGAATGAATATTCTCACAATTTTTCTTCTCATATACGACGATGAAACATGCTTCTTTTCTTCTTTTCATCCAAATGCTCCCACTGGGGATGTTTACATTTGGGAATCCATTTCTCCCAAAATTCTGTGAGTGCTTTCTGTACTAGCGATATTTTTTGTCTTGGTGTATAGGCCTTTAAAGATTAAATATACTGAATTGGCCTTCTGTATCTTTTTTATCCAACAGGCATCCTTCTGTGCTCGGAGTGTGTGTGTCATGCTTTGTTTCACAAAGTGGGCAGATGGCAGTTTTGCACAGATTGTCTATACAAACAATGGAGAATGTTTAAAGCATGTCTTGTTCTCCGGATGGAGCCATGGTTCCTTAAAGTGAATTTTCTTTTTGTGTGAGTTTAGTGTTGAGAAAACGTAAGGGACTCTGGCCTGCTAATCCTAGGACACATTATGGTCTTGATCCCATTGTGTCCAGGGCAATTCATCTGTATTCAGAAAACAGATAATCCTTATAGAAACATATTATAATTTAAAAAGGGATGAAATATTTCAGTGTGTCAATTTAATAGGAAGTGATGTGTAATTTTAAACACAGTAGCACTGGACTACCATGGGTATTAGAAAAAACAATGGTTCTAAAAATACTAAAATATGGCAATGGTATAGAAATGATGGATATGGAGCATACACTATGACTCCTATATTTGAGGAACGAGTACCCATGGTTTCACCTACACATATCCAAAGAAATATGTCCTCTTTAGGAATTTACTTGGTCCTCCAAAACAAGTCTAAGATGATTTCCAACAGAAGACATTCATTTCAACAGGGTTCACAATTATCCACAGTGTATAGCTTCCACATTAAGTTAGGAATGTATCCACCATGGATGGAGGGTGATCTTACTGCATATGGTGATATTGCCCACAAAAAAGTGGGTTCTGGGTATCCACTGAGGTTTGGTTCAAGGACTTCCCATGGTTACCAAAATCCATGGCTGTCCAAGTCCCATTATGTTGTTTACCTTGTATGAATTGATGTTGTTACTTTGAAATCACTCTGAGTCCCCTTGGGGAGATAGAGCGGTATATAAAGAAAGTGTTGTTGTTGTTGTTGTTGTTGTTGTTGTTGTATAACAGCATGGTAAAATTGTGTTTCTTATACAAAATGGAAAAAAGGTTGGCTTTTGGGGAAATATTTTCAAGCCATAGATTGTTGAATCCATGGATGTAAAATCAGTGGATACAGAGGGTCGACTGCAATACTGAGGACTATGAACAAATATCACAATGGTAAGAATCCCTTTTGAATTCAGAAATTATAAAATTAATTTATGAGAAATAAACTAGAACCAAAAAACAATATTGATTTCTTTAAAATTGGCAATCACAACAATAACCACAAGAGATAAAGGGCTTACCTTCCTATCAGTGTTAGTGTTAGTTTAACAACCTTCATTGATTGCTAGTTTCTTAAAATATGTGTAAGACATGAAATACAGAGAGAGAACATCAAAGCCAGTAATATTTTTATTCTCTCTAAAATGTGCAGAATGCTTCTAAAATATGCAGAATATTATGTTGTCTGAATATCACATTTGAATGAAGAAGATCTCATTTTCTTACCTTCAGTGTGTACAGCAGATACATAAGTCCAATTGTATCTCTTGACAATGTCCACCATAGCACGAGCCTGTTGAGCATCCGAGGGTACCACTCTCATGAAATATTTGAACAAGGTCTTGTCACTTAAGTCCATGCTTGTAGCTGAGTAGGCAATCTGAGGTATGTTGAAAAGTTGCAACAGGTTTTGCACCTGGATTGCCACAGAACTGGACCCAGGTCCAATGACACCAACAATAGGCTTCTTAGAATGGAAAGAAGATGATGATCCATCCACACATTTCATCAGTCCTTGCTCCTCTTCTGCCGAGATGAGAGAGTCCCGGATGAACTCGATACTTTGCTCAAGAGCAACCGCTGAATGCCAGCATGAATCCCGGATCTCACAACCTAAAGTTATGTTTGGCAAGAGTGTTTGGTTTTGATTAATCCTATCTAGGGTATGCAGCATTGCCTCCACTCTCTGGATGCCATATTGCTCTCTCACCTCTCCACACTTCCTCTCATGGACTTTATCAACGGACGGCTGATGGTGGACAGAGAACAAAGCTCCAATGATAATGTCACCCGGCATGTGGGCCACCACCCTTCTTTCATTGGACTGTGCAGAAACCAAAAGGCCAACGTTGCCACAGACATCTTCCTTCAATAACAAGATAACAAGCAGAAGGAGCATTTTAGGAAATGGTTTAAGCCAGTGCATGGACCATGATGGGATGACCAGGTGAGACCGTTGTTAAAAAGTGATGAAGAAGCTTTTTGGAGGCAGCGAAGCAATCAGATTGAGGATCAAGTGGGTGTTTCCAAACATTTTCTACATGATGTCTGCCATCTTTTGGTCTGTTCAGCTGAGGGGATGTAATCATCGTCTTCACAACCTTTAAGGGGAAGATAATATAAATGTGGGTTTGGTTTGGTTTTAAAAAGACAATCTGTGTATTATCTCTAGGGCAAGGTCAGACAACTGTGGGAGGCTTAGGGGTGTTAGCTTCCCAGGGGGGCTGCATCCCTACACCCCACTGCTCAAAAGCTTTCAAATGCTCCCAATGCCCCTCAGCCTCCTCTGGGAATGTGAGAACATTTTTGCCATATTTTAAGCCTCTTTGGGCCATTTCTGGACTAAGAGAGATACTACATTTGATCTTATCCAAAAGGCTGAGAAGCGATGCTTCTTCAATGCATGTTCTACAGATACCTTAAAACTAATCTCATTACACCATGGCTTCTAAAATACCCAGGGCACAGAGAAAAAAAATCAATCCTGCTGCTTTTGGACTCTAGCACTATAGTAACTTACAGTGTTGCTAAGTTTTGTGCTGTAGCTCTTAAAATTAGATGGATGAAGACTGACCCCACAAGACAACACACTGTTGGGAATTTAGTTAGAGCAACATGTTACAGATGAAAGGCTACTAGACTTGTAATGTGCTCCCCAGTGTTTTGACCCCTCCTATCAGTCTCTGTCCCCCCCCTCCCCCATCTCTCAGTTCCATGTCTGTTACACTAACCTGTGCTTTTAAACTGTGGTTTTAAACTGTTTTCTAATCTGTTTTTTAAATAACTGTTTCACTGGGGAGCTGTGTTTCCCTTCCAAGGGTGCTCGTGCCCCGCTTTGTGCTGGTCAGTGACCATAATACAGTTTTGTATTGTATTGACTAGGAGAGGACTTTAAAACCCTGGAAGTGACCAGAAGTCATTTCCAGGTTATTTTGGTTTTACAAAAGCCTTCCCTTGGGCTTAAATCATCAAGGAGAGAAAAATGTGATGAACATGCCCCTGAAACCACATATTTTGTGCCAATAATTGTTTTGGTAAAATGACTTTTTTATACCAGGTGGGGCTCACAGGATCACAAAAATTCTTCTAATGAGCTGCATGCAGACCACAGGCCCATTCCTGATTTAGGACATGGGCGCTTGTTGAATTTACTTCTGTTATTTATTCTAAGTGGCATATGCAATGCTGAGCTTCAGCATGAACAACACTGGAAACCAGCAGAAAAGGAGGCAATAATCAACACTGACCAGAGTTTGCTACCCAGGGATCAAAAATGTGAGGAACCCTCTGGATTTCCCTTAGATTTCAGGAGAAGAGGAAACTAATAATGTCCTGTGACAGGCTGATGCCTGTCACAGGACATTATTTGTTTCCTCTTCTCCTGATGCATTGTGTTGAATTTTCCCCATCTACTCCAGGATCCAAAAAACAGGCCTATACACAAGACTTACACATCTAGAATTATTGTTCTACCCACTTATCCATAGATTTGATATCCATGGCTTTATTTGCCAGTGCTCTGAATAATACATACACACACAGAGGCAACATCTCAAGTCAATAAGAAGCAACCCTTGCATGTCTCGTCATGTCAAACATCTGCAGACCTTTGAGACAGACAAAAGAATGCCAATAAAATTGGTTATTTTTTTAGAAGGGGTTGCAAATATCCTAAAACCCAAGGCAGCTTTCGAAGGTTCAAAAGTTAAATTCACATAGCATTTCAGCCTATACTGTTATAGTATCTGTAAACTGGGTTGTAGATATCCTAAAACCTGTTATCCGATTTCACCTGAGGCAACATTATTTATTTAAAGACATTACATCACTTTCTCACAAGCTAAAAGAACATTTTAAATATATAAGCGAAAATAAACAATTATATAATACGTTGTAATGCATGCAATCCTTGAGGTCTAGCTAAGGCTGCCATAATGACAACTGGATAGAGGACCTCTAACTTTAACTTTAATGACTGTGTGGAAGAGGAAATGGCAGTAATTATGATGTGCCAGTCTACCAGATAACAAGCAGTGCCTGCTGAAATTCCCTCTCTACACCATCATTAAATATACAGGAGCCCTCTCCGGTTTTCAGACTTGCACCTCTAAGTGACCACTGATGAAATAGCAGAATTCGGCATAAATGGAGTCTCCCTTTCTCACAAAAACAGGAGTGAATATAGTAATCTGCATGTGGCCCCTGGATCCTGGTTTGTGAAGCCCCCAGTCCCTCAAATATTCCCAACCTTCTCATTAAAAAAAAACCAACGCAGAAAAAAACTTAAACATGGAAGAACATGCGGTCCCTCTAAAAATGGCAACAGGATGTCACTTTGTGTCACCATTTTGGAGGGGCTTTGGTGGGGAACAAATATATTTGGGTTTGGGTGGAATACAGTTCATGGTGAGCCAAAGGGGAAGGGTGGTTCGCTACTGGTCCCCATATGCTTGCCCATTCCTAACCACAGCCCATTACAACTAGACCACCACAGAAAAAAATCCAAAACTCTGTTCCAGCAAACTGGGGAACTCCTGAGGGCCAGATTTCATCTCTCAAAGAGCTGAAGGCTGATGCATGCAGACATCATGTTGGATGCAGAATAATAAAAAATACATACATTGTAGAAGTCTTTGGAATTATAAAACATCACTTGATGAAATAAACATTAAAATGCTCTGTTTTGATGTTTAAATGTTGTTTATGTCTTATATTTAATACTTTTAATGATTTTAATATGTTCGTGTTTACTGTTTGGTTATTACAATTGTTTCTGTATATGGCAGTGAATTTCTGCCATTAATATGTTGTAAAGCACATTGAGTCCCCCCTCAGGTGAGAAAGGTGGTATATAAATATAGTAGATAAATAAATTTAACAGATTTAAAGAAAACAACCTAACTGGAGTGTTTACAACATGTGAAGTCTATTTCTTTTAAAAATGGAATTTCTGGTTACTGATTTTGTATCAATTCTGTGGAAGGAACAGTTTTTAAGGCCAAACTGGACCTTAGTTGGTGGCCTAGGCCAGTCTTTCTCAACTAGTGTGCCGTGGCACACTAGTGCGCCGTGATGGACCTCCTGCTGTGCTGCGAGAAAAGCTCTCTGCCCCCCTTCCTCCCCCCTCCTGCCGAACTCTTGCTGCTTGGGGGAGGAGGAGGAAGGGCTGGGCAGTGGCGAAAAAAAAGAAGGGGGCGGGGCGCCGCCTCCTTCGGCCATTTCCCCAGCCAGCCTCCAATCCGCCATGACTCCCACCATGACTCTCGTCCCTCACTCGCTAAAGCCGCGTGGAGGAGCCCCGCCCACTGAAGCCCGTCCACCTCTCATGCTCCTCCTCTGTAGGAGAGCTGAAGCTGGGGGGGAGGGGCTCTGCCCCTTCCCCTGGCTTTGGCACTCCCAGCAGCTGCTCCAGCCTTGAGGGACAGTGCCAAGCCAGCATTGTGCTGGCTCTGGCACCGCTGGCTTGGCACTGTCCTCTCAAGGCTGGAGCAGCTGCTGGGAGTGCCAAAACCGGGGGAAGGGGGCGGGGCATGGAACAGCCTGGCTCCACCCCCTCCCCAGCTTTGGCACTCCCAGCAGCTGCTCCCAGCAGGCCACCAACCCCCAGCCGTTCTTTACTGTGTTAGAGTGTCATTTTGTGTCATTTTGGTTGGTGGTGTGCCCCCGGATTTTTTTAATGTTAAAAGTGTGCCGCAGCTCAAAAAAGGTTGGGAAACACTGGCCAAGGCAATTTGCAGCTAAGGGAATTGCAAAATAGGAAAATGTGAATTGCAAAAAAGGAAAATGTCAAACTGATTTTTTTAAACTGACCACTGAAGAGCTCAAAGTAAGATGTCTGAAATACAAAGACTCGCACTAGATGAAACCAAGATCTATTGGGTTGCACTGATCCCAAAGTTAGATTTGAACCCCTGTTTGGTAGTATTAAATGATGAGGAGCACTTCTGAGGCTGCCCAATTCAACTTGGGTCCAAATTCAAGTCCCAATTCAAAAATTTAAATTCTTGTTGGCTACCACTGAACATCAATAAACAACTATGGGTCCTTCCACACAGCCATATAACCCACCATATCAAGTCAGAAAATTCCATAATATCTGCTTTGAACTGGGTTATCTGAGTCCACACTGTCACATATTCCAGTTCAGATAATGTGGGGTTTTGTTTAGCTGTGTAGAAGGGGCCTATAACATTTGGAAAAGATTATCATGCTCAATAGAGTTGAAGGTAGCAGGATAAGAAGGAGAACACATCCAAAGGTGTCCCTAGAGTTGGTGTCACCTGGTGCAGAAAATAGTGGCTTCACCCCATGAACCTCCTTCTGTATCAGACCAGACTACAATATTGTAGCTAACGTACCATACAAAATCAGCACCTATAAAAAATCCCAGAAGCAGTGGAAACCAACAGCACATAAGCATGTGAAGGCAAAACCATGCATTAAAGAATAATTGTAATTAGGTAATGTGCAAAAGGTAAATTAGCATAGCGTTTAGCCTATACAGTGTTCCCTCACTTATTGCTGGGGTTACGTTCCAGTGAAAAACCACGATGTAGGGATGCTCTATTTATTTTAATATTTATACATTATTTTTGTAGTTATACACTATTTCAAGTCTTTATAAACTTTAAAAAAAGTGAAGGAAAGGAAGGAAAGGCCCTTCAAGGCTGGAGGGAGGGAGGACTAAGGAGGGAAAGCGCCTTGGAGAGCAGCAGTGGCAAACCCCCACAAAACAGCAAAAACACCATGATATATATTTTAAAAAAAAATTTTAATCCGCAAAACAGCGAAACAGCAAGTCTGCAATAACCAAACCACGAAGTAGCGAGGGGACACTATTATTATAGTACCTGTAAACTGGGTCTATGAAAAAGATTTTATGGTTATAGAGACATTTTTAAAATACTGCGGCAAAAAAAAGTATCACACTCTCAGACGGTATCACCCATTGCAGTTTGTACCACTTGCATCTCGCTGGTGATCCCCAATGATCTCATCACAGCCAGATTTATTCTTTCAAGGATACCATGGCCCAGAGTTTGCAAGGCTACTAATAACATGGTCTCTTACAGTTTTCTCCTCCATTGAGTCATCATGAGTCCAAGGGCCTTTCCACAGTAGAGTCTTGCTTATCCAACATTCGCTCAAACAATGTTCTGTATTATCCAACGTAGTCTGCCTCCTGCCCAAATCCACAGCTATTTCAATACACCTCAGTGTTTTGATGCTAAATTCGTAAATAAACCCATTACTGCATAATGTTACTGTGTATTGAACGACTTTTTCTGTTAATTTTTTTTAAAAAACATGTTTTGATGCTTAATATGTAAAATAATAATGTTTGATAGGCTTTTCCGTAATGCCTCCTTATTATCCAACATTTTTGTTTTTTGAACATTCTGTTGGCCCATTTATGTTGGATAAATGAGACTCTACTGTATCTCAGAATATCAAGGCTGAAAATCTCAAAATGTCTGCTTTGAACTGGGTTATCTGAGTCCACACTGCCATATATTCCAGTTCAAAGCAGAAATTGTAGGATTTTCTGCCTTGATATTCTTGCAAATAGGACTGTGTGGAAGGGTCCAAAGTCAACTGGGCAGCACATAAGACCATAGGAAGATATTGGCAAGTATACTATCAGATTAATTTTCAAGCCCAGTATCCCCTTAAGAAGAAATTGGAAAATTTCTAAGAAATAGATGCAGGCAATTTCACTTTCTATTTTTTAAAGGCAATTATATTTTTATTTCTTAGACCAGTGTTTCTCAACCAGTGTGCCGTGGACCGCATGCTGTGCCGCGAGAAAAGCTCTCTGCCCCCCTTCCTTCCCCCCTCCTCCTGCCGAACTCCTGCTGCTTGGGGGAGGAGGAGGAAGGGCCGGGCGCCGGTGAAGAAAAAGAAGAAGGGGCCAGGGCGCCACCTCCTTCGTCCGTTTCCCTAGCCAGCCTCAATCTGCCATGACTCCCGCCATGACTCTTGCCCCTCGCTCGCTGAAGACGTGTGGAGGAGGAGCCCCGCTCACTGAAGCCTGTCCACTACTCATGCTCCTCCTCTGTGGGAAAGCTGAAGCCGGGGGAGGGGGTGGGGCATGCCGCGGCCTGGCTCCGCCCCTCCCCCAGCTTTGGCACTCCCGGCAGCTGCTCCCAGCAGGCCACCATCCCCCAGCCATTCTTTACTGTGTTAGAGTGTCATTTTGGTTGTTGGTGTGCCCCCGGATTTTTTTAATGTTAAAAGTGTGCCGCGGCTCAAAAAAGGTTGGGAAACACTGTCTTCGACAATTAAAATGAAATCTGCAGTGATAACAAATTGACCTATATTGCCATGTAATCAAATTTGAACTGTAGTATATGGTCAGTGTAGACCCATATATTGTTTGAACTGTATTATATGGCAGTGTAGATCCAGCCCAAGTATGCCAAATTTTTGAAGAACAGATTTGGATAGGTTTTGCGCATCATTTGTGGGTTTCCAAATAAAATGACTTAACTTCATAGGATTTTTATGTGCAATTGTTTTCAAAAAATGTGCTAGTTTTAGTTTATGTTTCATAGCCTTTGGCCATCCCGATTCTGAACATTAAACCAAAATACCTATTAAAATCAGACTACAAAATTAGCATAGTAGTTGCAATGTCATTTACATTTATCAAACAGCAGCCATTCCTAAGAGCTAAACATACTAAAAATAGCATGCCCTCCAACATTTCACAGACAGAAACTGGGGCACATGTGTCCAAGTGGCATCAAAATATGACCAAGTTGGTAAAAATTATTAATGAGAAAGAACTCCCAGGCTACAAGTGGGTGTAGAAGTTTTCCTTTGCCTCATCCTATTGGAAAGACACGGTGTTATTCCCACCTCTTCTCTCCCTGCTGATGAATTGTGCTCAAATTACTTTTGCACTTTGAAGTTAGTTTTTGGTCACTGAAGTTAGTTGAGAACAACAATTACAATCATTATGAAGAAGAAAATGGTGGTGGTGGTGATGGTGACGGCCTAAGCTCTAGGGTGTCTAAAAATTATTATTTTTATTTCATTTATAACCCGCCCTTCTCTACCCCCCAAGGGGACTCAGGGCGGCCGACAAAAGGCAACAATTTGATGCTGTATACATAAGTACAAAACTACAACACATCAAATACAACAACAGATTAAAATCAATTACAAACATGACAAAAAGGTCACAGACTACGGGGCTTTCACACTACAATACATTTCTATGTTAGGGCATTCCATCCCTCCGTATTGAATGATACTGCTTTGGATCACCATTTTTGGTGGAGAAAACAAGGGAGATGAATATCTGTAAATGCTTGTTGGTGCTTCTGCTAACTATTCCTTGCTTATGGGGTTGCCATAAATGAACAAGTGGCTTGGAGGCGCTTAGATATATCAGTCATTTACTGGGTCTGTGGGTTAAACCCTTGTGCCGGCAGGACTGAAGACTGAAAGTTCGGAGGTTCGAATCTGGGAAGAGTGCAGATGAGCTCTCTCAGTTTGGACCCATATATGCTGTAGACCCATGCGGAGACATGAGAGAAGCTTCCCACAAGGATGATAAAACATTAAAACACCCGTGCATCCTTTGGGCAACATCCTTACAGACGGCCAATTCTCTCACACCAGAAGCAGCTTGCAGTTTCTCAAGTCACCCCTGACATGAAAAAAATCATCAGCACCACTCCCCACAACATGACACTATTTTGGTTTATTCTGCATTCACATTTCTTTTAAATGTCAAGGTTTTGTTTTTTTTAAGAAATCTGTAAATGTTGGTAATTTATTTACGCTCAAACTGAGATGAAGCTGCTGCACTCTCATATACTGACCAGGGTCAAATTTTATAGTCATTTCCATCATAGACAGGACCTAACTCCATCCCACAAGAAATGAGGAAGCCCACATTATCCTACGGTGCTTACTTCTCTATGCAGTTCATCCCCAAATAGTGACAATAAGTGAAACGGTATCACTTCTTGATGTCACTGTGAGAGAGACTGCAGAGGAAAATTCCACCCACCTGACTTCCCTACTTCCGATGTTTACTGGAGTCATTGCATCCACCATAAAATAAACCATGCAATCAAGACACTGGAAGTCCATCTTATGGTGATACCTTGCTTAGGCTAACCCAAAAATTCAATGTAGATCATGTTGGCGTTCAAAGCAAAAATTATTTTTGCTTGGGGATGTTATGAAGATGTTTCAGTATAGATGGAGAATTATACTACCCTTCCTTGTCTGAAGGTTTACTGAGAACAAAGGCAGTAAAACAGCAAATATATTCTGCTGCCTCGTTTGAAGTTACAAAGTATAACCTCTCTTTGAGAACTGTGTTTGCCTCTCTACCCCCTTCAAGGACTTATTTATTTATTATTTGTGCTTGTATACTGCTCCCTCCCAGAGGCTCAGGGCGGCTCACAACGTAACAACATTTAATAAAAACAATAAAAACAACAATTTAAACAGTAAGCAATAAGACAATAAAACAACAGAACAGTCTCCCCCTATTGCAATTGAGCAACCATACTACTATGGCATGGGTTTCTTGAGGCATTAAGTATTGAAGGCCTGTCGAAATAGGGTTGTTTTACAGGCTCTTCGGAATGCTGAGAGCTCCCTAAGAGCCCGGACATCGTCTGGTAAAGCATTCCAAAGTATCGGGGCTGCTACAGAGAAAGCTCTCTGTCGAGTCGAAGACAGGTGATAGGTTCAGATGAAAGGAACCTCTAGTAGGTTGTGATCTTTAGACCGTTGTGATCTCTGGGGAACATACGGGGAGAACAGGCATCGAGCCGGGGGGCTAAGGGGGCTTCAGCCCCCCCCCCCATTCTCAGGGTGGTCCATGAAAAGGCCTTACTGGTACATTATTTAAACTGTTATGTTTATTCATATCATGTTCTGATCACCATGCTCATTATATCCCACATTCATGGGGTTATTGGGATAACAATACAAAAGGTTTGCTAGGGTAGACCCTCTTCCACCCAGTCTCAGCCCCCCGAACCAAACTCAGCCCCCTGAATCAAAATCCTGGCTACGGCCCTGGGGAGAGACAGTCCTTCAAGTACACAGGCCATTGGCCATTTTGTTACGTGAGTTCTGTCCGTTTCTTGCGGAAGTCTTTGTTCTGTCAGATTTTATCTTCTTTGCCTGTTGAAGAAGCTGGGAGCTCCAAATCTATCATGACTATACAGCCACAGCTGATACAACTGTAAAAAGAAAGAAAACTTCAGAGAGCATATCTATGCTGTAGAATAAATGCACTTTGACTGCCTTGGCACAATGCTATGAAATCATGGGAATTGCCATGTTGCAAAGTTTTTGGCATTCCTTTGTGCTAGAGTCTCACAAATAACAACTCCCATGATTCCATAGCCTTGCTCCATTGCAGTGAAAGTGTCAAACTACATTGATTTTACAGTGTGGATACTGTAAAAGGCCAAACTACAGAAGCTCAAGTACTTAGTTAAGCATCCCTTCCCATCTTGATTTACTAGGTAGAAGCTACTGCATGTAACAAAGATGTCTTCTCCAGTCTTCTGAGAGCCCATCCAGACAGTACCTTTATCTCAGGAGCTCCAGCATAAAAATAAAGGGTGGCCAAACATCATTTCCTGAAAATGCAGAAGCAATCGCTACAAACGACAAAAACATGAGATTTTCAGGTATGGGAATATCCGAGTTCTGACCTGAAAATGTGGATATTAAAATCTCTTTCTGTCCTCATACTCATAAAATACGGGATTTTTTGTGTGGTTTTGTTCCTGGGTTATACATGATTGTATACTGATTGGTTGTATACTAAAAACATGGCAGCAGTTGACTAGACGGTGAAATTTATTATTTATTTATTTACAGCATTTTTACTTCGCTCTTCTCACCCCCGCAGGGAAAACTTTATCCTGGCAAGAGAAACTTCATCTTCCACGCATTTAATGAAGTTTGTGACACACAAACAAAGGTTATGCCATGTTATCAACTTTCCCCATGTTTTAATGATAAAAGCTATAACCCAGGACCAGCACCTGTTGTTCCCAGGGACAAGTGCACGGCCAAACTTGTCTGCAAAGATGTCCAGGCAGCCTCCATAACCCAGGAACTGAACTTATACAATGATTCATGTATTCACATCTTTTTTTCAGTGGATGTCCTACAGTGGCCATCTTGGGGGCTACAAAATCTCGTAACAAAGCAGCAACTTTGGATGATGGGGGAAGAAATCCCAGGACCAACAGGTCTGTATGTGGACCTCTCTCAAGTCCTGGGGGTTTTTTTTGCCCCTGACTAAAACCTGCAATTTGGTGCTGTCTGGAAGCACCTAGAGGCACAGCATGCTGTCATTTCCACTACCTCCAGCAATCTCTGGTCCAGAAATCAGAAGGATGTTCGCTATTGCAACTCTTCCTTATACTTTACTGGCAAGCAGGGGTGGATCTTAGTGGAGGCAAATTAAGCGGCCACCTCAGGGCGCCACGTGGCCAAAGGGCGCATCCAGGGGTGCCGGCAGGGTGGGAGGAAGGCTCGCGCAGGGCGAGAGAGGAGGAGGCAGAGGCACGCGCCTTTCCCTTCTCTCTGCCTCACCCTGCGCCCTGCACGTGTCTCATCCCTCACCCTGCACATGCCTTTCCCCCCTGCCCCCGCCGAGGATGCCTTGCACAGGGCGAGAGAGAAGGGGGCAGAGACGCCCGCCTTTCCCATCTCCCTTGCCCCCCGCGAGTCTCCTCCCTCTGTTGCCGCTGCTGCCGCCGGTGCACGAGGGCGAGGGAGGAAGCCACGTGGGCACCCTTACCTGGGGGCCAGGAGCAGGACTGAGTGGCCAGACGAGCCTGCCAGCCAGAGGGCACCTAGCCCAACCCCCGGGCCCTTGCTCCCAAAATTAGCCTAGACCTGATACACACACACACACACCACATATATATATACATACACACAAAAAGAGAATAGGAAGAGGGGAGGGAAAAGGGTGGGAACGGAGGAAGGGGAAGGTAAGAAGGGGAAAGAGAATAGGAAAGGGGCAAGGAAAAGGGTGAGGAGGAAGAAAGGATGGGGAATGTACAGACCCACACAAAGAATAGGAAGAGGGGAGGGAAAAGGGTGAGGGCCCTTCCACACAGCCCTATATCCCACAATATCGGCTTTGAATATCTGAGTCCACCTCAGATAATGTAGGATTTTCTGCCTTGATATTCTGGGGTATAGCGCTGAGAAGGAAGGAAGGGGAATAGATATAGACACACACACACACACACACACACTCAAAGAGAATAGGAATAGAGCAGGGAAAATGGTGAGAAGGAAGGAATATATATGTGTGTGTGTGTGTGTGTGTGTGTGTGTGAGAGAGAGAGAGAGAGAGAGAGAGAGAGAGAGAGGCCACTTTAATTTCTTGCAGAATCACGCAGAATCCTCCGGTAGCTCCAACAAGCTTTATTAAAGGATCAGCACCTTTGAAGCCAAAAGCGACTTCCCATCACCCACACACCACTTATATACAAACAACCCCTCCCCCTCCACCAGCAATGTCCAGGAGGGTTGCATCATATCCCCTCTGACTCAGCAGGCCTCATAGAGATTACGTCATCTCCATGAACTAGCAATCCTTCCCAGGGTTGCATCATCCACAGCTGCCCAGTCATTCTTTGTTTTGTCTATGTCAGACTGCGATCCCCGCCGGCCTCACCAAGGCCGCGGGCTTCCAGCTCTGACAGAATCTCCTCCTCCACCTCGTCCTCCCCCTGCGAAGACAAAATAGCATTCAGTCCTTTGGTCCTACAGGGCTCACGTACCTCTTTAAGAGACTACAATGAAACGTGGGGTGGATCTTGCCCATCCCCTTCGGCAAAATGAGCTCATAAGTAACTTGATTCACAGCCCGAGCCACCCGGAACGGGCCTAAATATTTTGGACCCAATTTACGAGACGGAAGTCCCAACTTCACATTCTGAGTTGACAGCCAAACTAAATCACCTTCTCTATAAACCTCCCCCTCTTGCCTCCGCCTATCTCCAAACCGCTTATAAGAGCACTGCACCCTTCGCAAAGCCTCGGTCACCTCTTTCCACTCTTCCCTCACTCTCGAACTCCACTCCTTTACATCAACCTCACCCTGGCTTGCAGGGAGCTGGGGCAACGGCACTACCTCTTGCCCATAAACAATAGAAAATGGAGTCCGACCAGTCGAAGAATGCACAGAACCATTATACGCCATCTCGGCATAGGGCAATAGATCAGCCCAATGTAGCAACCCAGTTCCCTTTCGTGCCTGGGGGGCAGGGGGCAGCACCGGGGGTCCCACTTGCATTGGAGCCAGCCGCAGCTGAGGAGGAAATGGAGGAAGGGGTTAATGAGTTAGCTGGGCCTTCCTCTCCCACAGAGAGCCTGGCTTGGGATGAGGGATGGCCAGATGTTTACAAGGACTGGGAAGGTCAGGCTGAGTCAGAAAGTGCTGATAGCGATGAATGTTATGAGAAACGGGGGGGGGGGGGGGGTACGGAACTCAGGAGCGAATTTGGGGAAACATGGGTGATGAGGCCATGGAAGCTGAAAGGGAGTTTGACTCTCACGAAGATAGTGAGGCAGGTGCTGGGAGGCAAGGACGAAGCTTTGATAGGAGACGGAGCATTGAGTCCAGTAGGAGGGAATGGCACCGCAGTCTAGAGCGCCAGAGAAGCGCTAGATACCGTAGCACAGATTACCGCCGAAGCCTAGAGCGTCGGGGCCTTGCCCCGGGGTTTAAGTATAGGATCCATGGGAACGGATCCTCAGTACCTCGGCCACTTCTAATCTAAGCGAAGTGAAGCGAGCGAAGGATCACGGAGCCAAGTTGCCGGCTCGTGCCTTGCCAAGAAGTTTTCCTGGACCCTGTTTGAATCCTGCTTTGTTTCAGGACCCGCTTGTTTTTGCGGAGCCCTGTTTCTTGATCCGCTTTGTTTTGCGGAGACTTTGCCAAGCCTTTGCCAAGACCTTTGCCTTTGGACATTATTGTTGCTAAGCCTGTGCTTTTGGACTATTCTACGCACTCCCTATTTTTGGATTGAACTTTCCTATCTTTTTATGGACAATTACCTTTTCATCTGTTCTTTATTACTCAATAAATAGTTAGCTGATTACCGTCTCTGTGTGTGTGATTAAGGGGCCGGCCGAGTCCTTGCATCGTGACAGTTGGCCGAGGTACTCCACGAACCCCTTTTTCACATCACGGGACGCCCGAGGAAGCGCGGACGGCGGGCCGGCGCAATGGCCCAATTGACCAATGCTCAAGTTGCAGCGATGCAGCAGGAACTGGGAGAACTACGGGCCAGGGCGGGCCGACACCCGTCGGTGTCCACCCCGGCCCGGTTCGGGGGCAACCCGGCCCAAGTCAACGTGTTCATTGGACAATGTGAAATGTACCTGGAACTTCGGCCCACGGAGTTCGCCACTGAACGAGCCAAGGTGGGCTTTGTCTACACGCTGCTGGAAGGCACCGCGGCAGCTTGGGCGACCACACAGCTCAAGGCCGCATCCCCACAAGTGGCTACGTTGGCGGCGTTCCTGGAGGCGATCAAGACTACTTGGGGTGACCCCGTGAATACTGAGCTGGCGGAGAGGGAGTTGGATCGATTGACGATGAAGGACATGCCCGTCTCAGTACATCTCCCGTTTCCGGGTGCTAGCGGCCCAAGTCGACTGGAACCCCGCCGCCCTGCGTTACCAATACATGAAAGGCCTGTCGCCGGAGATGCAGCAGGAAATCCTGAGAGGGGCCACTCGGCCTGCAGACCTGGAGGAGGCGATCACTGTGAGCATACGGGGGTGCGCAAGGAAACGGGAGCCAGCCAGTTCTCATTTCGGCAATTCGCACCGGCTCCCCAGCCCTTTGATGAACCGGAACCCATGCAGCTTGGGCATGTGAGGCCAAAAGTGGACGCCGCCGAGAAAGCTCGGCGTCAGCGTTTGAATTTGTGTTGGTACTGTGGGGGAGCCGGACACTTTTCTAGAGAATGCCCCCAGAAGCCACGCGGCAAGACTCCTCGGGCATCTGCTGTTTTCAAGGGTCCCCAGGGGGCTGAAGAAACTATCCAAACGGCGGGGGAAGGGGTTGGCCGAGTTTAAGAGGGTTCGCTAACTCGGCCGCAGTCACTGACCTCCCCCCAGAACCCCAGACTGGACAATTGTTTTTGGTGATGGTCTCTCTCTGGTCGCAAGAGAAAGGGCCGATGATGGTGCACGCCATGATCGACTCGGGGGCCACCAACAACTTCATTGATGCAGACTATGCCAAGTCTGCCGGATTACAGTTCCATGATCTCAAAGAGCCCAAGGGCGTACAGACTATTGATGGGAGGACCTTGAAAGCTGGGGCCGTGACTCAATACACTGCCCCTACCAAGATGTGGACGAGCTCCCACAAAGAGGACATTTCCTTCCTTGTAACCAAATTGTCGGACTTCCCGGTGATTCTGGGAATTGTTTGGCTGACTCTTCATGATCCACAGATCTCCTGGGCCAAGAGACAGTTGGTGTTTCCTCTGAACATTGCCAGGGACAAAGGCCCGGGCTTGTCAGGCTCAGGAGGTAGAACAAGCCGCCACGCTGCCCAAAAAGTATGCTGGATTTTGGGATGTCTTCAGCGAAAAGGAGGCGGAACGTTTACCTCCTCACCGACCCTATGATTGTGCCATTGAGTTAGAGCCCGGAGCCCCTATTCCCCGTGGGAGACTCTACCCTCTCTCGGACCCGGAGCAACAGGCTCTCCGAGAATTTATGGATGAGAATCTGCGAAAGGGATTTATCCGGCCTTCTCAGTCCCCGGCTGGGGCGCCAATCCTGTTTGTCAAGAAGAAATCAGGGGAGTTGCGGCTCTGTAATGACTATCGGGAGCTCAACAAGATCACGATTCGGAACCGCTACCCCCTACCACTGATCCCAGAACTGTTAGAACTGATGCGGGGCGCCAAGGTCTTCACCAAATTAGACCTCTGGGGTGCTTATAATCTGGTGCGGATTCGCCAAGGCGACGAATGGAAGACCGCATTCCAGACCAAGTGGGGTAGTTTCGAATACAGAGTTATGGGATTCGGTTTGTGCAACGCTCCCACCTGTTTCCAACATTTCATGAATGACATTTTCCGGGACCTGCTGGATCGCTATCTGGCAGTATATTTGGATGACCTGCTAATTTTTTCTCCTGACCAGGCGACCCATGACCGCCATGTCAAGGAAGTGCTCCAGAGACTCAGAGACCATGGTCTCTATGCCAAGCTAGAGAAATGCACGTTTGATCTCCGTGAGGTGGATTTCCTGGGCTACCACATCTCTCCCACGGGCATAGCCATGGATGACACTAAGGTCCAAGCTCTGGCGGACTGGGCGGCCCCTGCCAACAAAAAAGACATCCAAAGATTCCTGGGCTTTGCGAACTACTACAGAAAGTTCATTCCTGACTTTGCTAAGTGAGCTGACCCCATCACTCAGTGTTTGCGGGGAAAGGTGCCGTTCCGGTGGACACCGGAGGCGGACGTGGGGTTCCGGAAGTTGAAGCAGCTGTTCACCACGCAGCCGCTTCTGCAGCATCCCAACCCCCGCACCCCTTTCATCGTGGAAGCTGATGCCTCGGATGTAGCAGTGGGAGCTTTTGGACTATTCTACGCACTCCCTATTTTTGGATTGAACTTTCCTATCTTTTTATGGACAATTACCTTTTCATCTGTTCTTTATTACTCAATAAATAGTTAGCTGATTACCGTCTCTGTGTGCGTGATTAAGGGGCCGGCTGAGTCCTTGCATCATGACACCCAATCATTCTGTTGCCTGTTCGTATAAATACGAAGATAACTCCCTAACGATTTCTGAGTTCGTTCTACTCCTCCGTTACACATAGGATGATAAGCAGAAGTTAGACCTCGTTCAGCCCCCAACACTTCCAAAAACTTCTCCCAAAACCCCGCAGTGAACTGCACCCCTCGGTCACTAATCACCTGTTCAGGACATCCATGTAAACGATAAATGTGTTGAACATACAACTTCGCCAACCTCTCAGCGGAGGGCAACCTCGCCAAGGAAATAAAATGGGCTTGTTTTGAAAACAAATCCAACACCGTCCAAATATACCGGTAGCCCCGACTCACTGGCAATTCCCCCACGAAATCGGTACTCACATGCGTCCAAGGCCGGGTTGGTGTTGCCACTACCTGTATCAAACCCTGAGGCTTTGCTGTGGGAGCCTTCCCTCTAGCACACGCCTCGCATCCCAGCACATACCTCCGCACATCAGCTCTTAATCCTGGCCACCAATACCGACTTCACAATCCCAGAGTGGTCTTGGTCACTCCCCAATGTCCTGCCGTCTTATGATCATGACCCTGCTCCAATACCTTCCTCCGCATCCCTCGGGGAACATACAACTTTGATCGAGCAAACCACAATCCTTCCTGTAACTTACACTCCTCTTTATGACTGTTTAACCAATCATCCTCCTGATAATGACTCTGCAGCTTCTCCTGCCAACTTCCAGCTTTCACTTTCCGCTCATTCTCCAAATACTTAGCCTGAGCTCGCGTCTGAACCCCCAATCCCCATTGACTCTTAGTGAAAACATCCCCCAAACTGGGAGGAGGATTGGGCCCCATTGAGGGATAGCGAGAAAGCGCATCAGCCACCACATTCTCCTTACCCTTTACCCTAGCAAAATACTGCGCCCACCGAACCAACTTAGGCGACAACTTTTGCGGAGCCTTCAAATACTGTAAATTCTGATGATCACTCAAAACTTCAAAAGGATGTACCGCCCCTTCCAGAAAATGGCGCCACATCTGTAATGCGCAACGCACAGCAAACGCCTCTTTTTCCCACACCGGCCACTTCCTCTCCTGATCCCCAAACTTCTTAGAAAAGAAAGCACATGGCCTCAGTTCTCCCTTATCATCCCTTTGCAGCAACGCCCCTCCATAAGCCCAAGCGGACGCATCACACTGCACAACAAAAGGCTTTTCTGTATCTGGATGCAACAATAGAGGCTCACTAGTAAAGGCCCGCTTCAATCCTTCAAAAGCCACCTGACAATCCCCGGTCCAAACCAACTTAGCCCCTGGGGATTTCACCTTCTTCGTTTCCCCTCTCCCTTTCGTCTTCAATAACTCCGTAAGGGGAAGTGTGAGAGTTGCAAACTTCGGAATAAATGTTCTATAGAAATTTGCAAGACCAAGAAAGGCTTGCAGCTGTCTTCTAGTTTGCGGCGGTTCCCATCCCAACTCATCTTCTACTTTTGTGGGATCCATTGAAACCCCCTCCCTACTGATTCAGTATCCTAAGAAATCTATTTGAGTCTTCCCAAACTCACATTTGCTGAGATTCACATACAATTTGGATTGTCTCAACCGCTCTAACACTTCCCGCACTAATTTAACATGCTCCCCTTTCGTCCGAGTCACCACCACAATATCATCCAAATACACATATACACCTTTATATAATAGGGGATGCAATACCTCATTTATCAATTGCATAAAAATGCCCGGAGCTCCGGCTAAACCGAATGGCATAACGGCCCATTGAAATAAACCCAGAGGACAGGAGAAAGCAGTTTTCCATTTATCACTAGTTTTCACCCTCACCATATGGAAAGCATCAATCAAGTCCAACTTAGTAAAGTATCTCCCCCCCCCCCAACTGACCCATCAGATCTTTAATTAGGGGCAAGGGATAACAGTTCGTAGTGCTCACTGCATTGAGACCTCGATAATCTATACATTATCTCAAACTCCCATCCTTCTTTTCTCAGAAAATCACAGGCGCTGCAATTGGAGATTCAGATCTTTCAATGAAACCCTTTTTAAGTATTCATCAATCTGTTCCCTCAAAGCCACCTTTTCCCATACAGACATGGGGTAAATCTTTGGCTTAGGTAACGTAGCACCTTCCTTAATCTCCACCCGGCATTGTACGTTTCTCACGGGGGGAAGACATCTTGCAAATACTGGATTAAACACATCAACATAATCACTATATTCCCCCGGAATTGCAGCTTGTACTATGCTTGTTTCCTCTTGCCACTCCTCCCCCTTCTTTGAAGAAAGACTTGCATGCGAAACCCCCCCTTTACATGAAACAATCCCAGCCTTCCAGTCTATCTCAGGGTTAGCTTGTTCCAACCAAGGCATTCCCAATACAATCTTATGTTCATTTATGGGTGCTATCACAAAATCAATAACCCCATTCCAGGGACCAACTCGACCTTTCAGCCCTTTCGTACTCAATGGGAATGGTCCTCCACCCACAAAAGTACCATCTAACTGCGCAAAATGTACTGGGACTGACAAGGGCTTAGTTTCACATTCCAAATCCCTTACAAGATTAGGGGACATAATGTTCTCTGAGCAACCACAGTCTATAAAAGCTCGATAGTCTTTGTAGTCCCCTTTTCGACATAGTTCTAGAGAACAATGAATACTTTTAGGGCCTGAACTTACCCCAACAACTGGTTGCTCAACTTTCTCCCCCAAAGCTCCCCCAACAACTGTAGACCGCTTTGGGTCCGGCAACTTCTTCTGCCAGCACTGGGCCGCCAAATGACCCGGCTTCGAACAGATGAAACAAAGGCCTTTTCCAATTGTGGACCTCTTTGCACCACTGGATCTCCCATCGACCGCACCACGCCTGGGCTCTCCTCGGGATTTCCCTACTGCAGCACCACACCTGGGCTCACCACGGGACCTTTCCATCAGCTTCGGCTGGCTCTTCCTCCGTTGTACCTGGGCTAGGATTCCTTCGATTCCCCTGCTAGTTGAATCCAGCCATCGATGTCACCAGGGTCATCTCTATGAAGGCACCATTCCAGGATATCCCTCCAAAGGCCATCCTTATACAGTTCCAATAGAGTAGCGTGGGACCATTCAGCAACCTTCCCAGCCAAACTCATAAATTCTTCTGAATATTCCGTCACAGAACGGGACTCCTGTGTCAAACAATGGAGTGCCTCTTTAGCCTTCACTCTCTCCAGCGAGTCTCTGAAGCGATTTCTCACTGCTCGTAGAAACCCTTGTACCGTTCTCAAGCAAGGGTCTTGACGATCGTGGCACTGAACCTACCACTCTGCAGCCCGTCCTTTAAAGGCAGCTCCCACAGCCCGAACACGACTTGCCTCACTGGGATACAAATGTCCATAGTCCTCCATATGATCCCCTACAGTAGCCACAAAAAATGCTACTTTACAAGCCTCCCCTTCGAACTCCGCTCTGAGGGGCTCTCTTCTCGGCCTGTCTCCATAATCCTGCGACCATCTAGGCAACTCAGGCCGTCCACGTAGACCCACTCCTCGGGGAATCTGCACTTCTTGCTGCCGGATGCCTCTCCCCACACCAGCCGAAGACGCTGGCCGACCAGACAATTGCTTCACACCTTGAGGCCGCTGGCTTTCCCACTCCTCTTCCTCTGGGAAAGTACCCATTCCAAACCTCACACTGAGGGGCCTCTTCACTCTGGTGGATCGAGCTCTAGCCTCTTCCTCCGACCCGGCCTCTGCAGGGAAACTAGGACACCCATCACCACGCAATCCCACATTCGGCTTTTCTCCACCCATCCAAGAATAATAGGTGAAGTCACCTCCTTCTGGGACGCTCCACATGGACTCCAACATCTGCTCCCGCTTACTCATCTCACGGGACATGTGACGGAAGGTAGTTTCCATAGCCTCCATCCGGCACTGCAACACCTCTAGTTCAGTTGGAGAGGCTGGTTCTATAGTTTCACTACCACCAGAGGGCCGTCTTTCCTTCTTACGAATCGCACCTCCCTGAGCCGCCTGAGAGTCCCCCTGAGCTGACGCACTCCAAGCCGTCGCTTCTCTGAACCTTTCTCCGGCTCCTTGAAGGTCCACCTGAGCTGACGCACTCCATGCCGCCGCTTCTCTGGACTCATCTGGAAATCCAACTTGGTCTAACGTCTTCCACTCCGTCAGCCTTCGGATTTCCTCCGGAAAGAAACACCACCCTCCAAAAGGTGTCTCTTCCTCCATCGCCAACTTCTCCGAGCCCGGGAAAGTTGAAAGGGCTTTTGGCTTCTGTGAGGCCACTTTAATTTCTTGAAGAATCACGCAGAATCCTCCGGTAGGTCCAACAAGCTTTATTAAAGGATCAGCACCTTTGAAGCCAAAAGCGACTTCCCATCACCCACACACCACTTATATACAAACAACCCCTCCCCCTCCACCAGCAATGTCCAGGAGGGTTGCATCATATCCCCTCTGACTCAGCAGGCCTCATAGAGATTACATCATCTCCATGAACTAGCAATCCTTCCCAGGGTTGCATCATCCACTGCTGCCCAGTCGTTCTTTGTTTTGTCTATGTCAGACTGCGATCCCCGCCGGCCTCACCAAGGCCGCGGGCTTCCAGCTCTGACACACACACACACACACACACACACATATATGGCATGGGCCAACTTCAGCCCTCCATGTGTTTTGGACTCCATGTGTCCAAAATACCTGGAGGGCCAAAATTTGTCTATGCACCCAATCCATATATACTGTATGTATATATATCAATCAGTGATTGGTTGGGGAGCACCAAAATACTGTTCGCTTACCATTTAAAATTACCTAGGTCCGGCCCTGCTGGCAAGAGTAAGATGGAAACATTATTCTGTTGCACCATCATTTGCTTGCAGCAACTGCCTCTCAATGAAGGGCCTCAACAAACAAGATAATTGATACACTTTAAATCCAGTTTCTGTCTGCTGTGGAATCCTGGGGTTTCTTTAACACTTTCACTAAACTACAAACCCCAGAATTATGCAACAGGCAGAAACTGGATTTAAAGTGAATTCATTCACTAGTGTGATGAAGTAGAAAAAAGCACTAAGGAACATTTACAATGTAGGCTATAATGGCACAGTCATGAATTCTGATAATGTAGAATTAGCCATCCAGTCCCACATTGTGTTACACCAGCCATGGGCAAACTCTGACTCTCCAGGTGTTTTGGACTTCAACTCCCACAATTCCTAACAGCCTCAGGCCCTTTCATTTTCCTCCTCAGTCCCTTAAGGAAAAGGAAGGGTCCTGAAGCTGTTAGGAATTGTGGGAGTTGAAGTCCAAAACACCTGGAGGGCCAAAGTTTACCCATGCCTGGGCTACACTATTAAAGTAGTCCTGACAGATAGCCAACTAGCCTCCATTTTAAAAATCCCAGGGAAGAAGACTCCACCATTCTCCAAGGCAGCATATGCCCTTGTCAAACATCTCTTATCTTCAAGTGGTTATTTATTTATTTATTTATTATTTCAATTTGTATAACACCCTTTCCGATAGGCTCAGGGTGGTTTACAGAATATAAAAGCAGTACATTATATAAAATAGCAATAAACCCATAACAGTAAGATAGCAAGAACAGTAAAACATAATTTTATGTTATGCCTAATGTTTACATGGAGTCTGTTTTCCTGTATACTGTATGTAGGAACCCATACCTGCTACAGTGAATTTCACCCACGATTCCCATCTTGGAGCCACATTATCAGAAAACTCCATTTTGAGCAGTAGCATTGATGTGGATGTATAAAGGAGAGCTTGCTAAATATGTTTAGCAAACTGTTGATTTATTTGTATTGCCATCTTTAAAGTATTGTGTATTTTCACTGTTCATCAGTGCTTGTTCATCAGTGCTTAGAGTTGTGTCTATATGTGAACAGGGAAGGCGAAATTGGGATAAAACGCTTCTGTTCATTTGATCAGAGCAGAAGCAAGTCGGCAGCCCTGGGAAGGGATTTAAAAACAAAACAAGGCATTTCCTCATTCTGACAAGGGATTCTATATTTTAGGCTCCAGCTAACCCAGTTAGTTACAGTGAAAACAGCAAAGAAACTTATGGCGTTGGCACCTGAAAGAGAAATTTATTATGACTTGTTAGCTTTCATGCCACTCTTTAAGATGTTGCAATGGCTTTGTAACAGTGCCCACTAGTGGCACCCCATTATAAACATCTTTTCTATAGTACTTTGCCATCACATTCCTAAATTAATATAAGTATTTTAGGCACCTATATTAATTGAGGTGTTTGTTCAAAATTGAAGAATGGTTAGCATCTTCTAAATTAGACAAATGGAGCAAGGAATTGTGCCTCTATGGTCTAGGCACTGTCAACATGAAATATTTTGTTAGAATAGCAGTGGTGTCTGAACCTCACAGCTTGACTCTTATAGATCTGTGTAATCATGCTGGCAGAAACTGTCCTACATAAGACCACAAACGATATGGCATCCTATGAATACACATGTGTGGATATACACTATGTAGATTCCCCAGAGCCCTGGCTCCTGCTTATAATATAGCATAAAATGGCAATTTAAAACACATATACACTGAAAGGAACAAGAGGAACCATAAACAATGGCCCAAACCCATTTGTTAGTTCCAACAACAGCTGACGCATTGGATCAATGGGGACTTGATAAATTAGACTCTGCATGCATTCCATTGATTCAAGTATCCATTGATTATGTAGACGTAATAAGAGTAATAATAAGAGTGGAAAAGCCACTGTCTTGCATCCTCAGCTTCCCAGCTCTTATGGTGGCTAAGAAATAGTAATCTCAATCAGATAGACCCTGACTCTGATTTTCTGCCTGCTGAAAACGGTAAACAGCCTTAGGCAAACTAGTATAAGCCAAGCACTCTCATCCAATTGCACCTGTTAAAAAAACATAGCTGCATCGGGTACCTATTCATTTCCAAACCAACTTCATTAAAGCCCTCAATGTGATGGAGTCAGACTACAACAAGGACAATCTGTACTCATAAGTCATTACACATTGGATCATGGAGTATCAGTCATTCAACTGTCTATGACAACACAATGTTACAGCAGTGCCTATGTGAATACAGAAGTTGCAAAGTTACTCAATTCACTTTTGGATGTATATGAAGCCACTGATGAAGATATAAATCCCAAGCAGAATGCCAGCCATAATCTACATTGAACATTGATTTAGGTAAAAGTAAATCAGCGAATGAATGAAGTTTCTCAAGACACACAGCTCTATAAAATGAGGGTAATGGAAATGGGTTAAAGGGACTACAAAAAGATTATCCAGAATTTTCACTGAGTGGTCTATGGCAGTGGTTTTCAACCTTTTTTGAGCCGCGGCACATTTTTTACATTTTGTAGCAACCCAGTTCCCTTTCGTGCCTGGGGGGCAGGAGGCAGCACCGGGGGTCCCACTTGCATTAGGGCCAGCTGCAGTTGATGAGGACATGGAGGAAGAGGCTGATGAGTTAGCTGGGCCTTCCTCTCCCACAGAGAGCTTGGCCTGGGATGATGAATGGCCTGACGGCTATGCTAGCTAGGAAGTTCAGGCTCACCCTGAGAGTGATGATTCTGATCATTATGAGAAACCAGGTGGTTATGGGTCGCAGGAAAGAATCAGGGAAACAGTGGAGGATGAGCCCATGGAAGCTGAAAGGGAGTTCGGCTCTCATGAAGATAGCGACGCAGGTGCTGGGAGGCAAGGACGGAGCTTTGATAGGAGACGGAGCATTGAGTCCAGCAGGAGGGATTGGCAACGTAGCCTAGAGCGCCAGAGAAGCGCTAGATCCCGGAGCACAGATTGGCGCAGAAGCCTAGAGCGTCGGGGGCCTCGCCAAGGGGATTAAGTATAGGATCCGTGGGAACGGATCCTCAGTAGCTCGGCCACTTCTATTCTAAGAGGAGTGAAGCGAGCGGAGTTCCAGGGAGCCAAGTTGACGGCTCGAGCCTTGCCAAGAAGTTCCTTGGGATTGTTTATGAACTTTGCCTTGTTCTTTGCCAAGTACCAAGTCCTTGATCCGCATAGTTTTGCGGAGCCTTTGCCATGTTTTGCCTTTGGATTTTACCTACGGACTCTTTACCTTTTTGATTGAACTTTTTGATACTTTTTATGGACAATTTACCTTTTCACCTGTTTCTTATTATTCAATAAATAGTTAGCTGATTACCGTCTCTGTGTGTGTGATTAAGGGGCCGGGCCGAGACCCTGCATCGTGACACATTTATAAAATCTTGGGGCACACCACCAACCAAAATGACACAAAATGACACTCTAACACAGTAATACATATAGTTAATATTTTTTTTAATGTATTTATACACTTAGTGTGAAACCTGGGCCTGTTTCGATGAACACAACATATATATGACTTCCTCTCACATACTTATACATGGCTATCATGTCTTCTCTCAGCCTTCTCTTCTTCAGATAAACATGCCCAGCTCTTCAAGCCGCTCCTCATAGGGTTTGTTCTCCAGACCCTTGTGAAATTTCACCCTGAGTGAAACTTGCTTCCAGATAACTATGGATGTCATGAAGCTGTTATAAACAGTTCCTTGGGGGGGGGGGAGGCAACTCTTGAAAAATTTAGTAAAATAGTAAAAAAATAAACATTTCTAAGCTGAGAGGCTCAATTTGTTTCTTGGAAACCTGTGAATGCTTCAGCCTCCCGATGCTCCCAGGTTTGCTCACTGCCCAATTCACCGATGCGGAGCTTCCGGCATTCGGTGGAGCCCTTCCTTTGCCTCGGGGAGGATTTTGGGGAGGGAAAGAGGAAGAAAGAGCTGCTAGAAGGGGGAAGAGTGCCAATTTCCCACGGCACACCTGCTGATTGCTCACGACACACTAGTGTGCTCCAGCACACTGGTTGGGAAACACTGGTCTATGGTACGTATATACACGATAGGATAAGCTCCCATCTGTCAGTTCCAGCTTCTCATGCTGGGACATAAGAGAAGCCTCCCAGAGGATGGTGAAACATCTGGGCGTCCCCTGGGCAACGTCCTTGCAAACAGCCAATTATCTCAAACCAGAAGAGACTTGCAGTTTCTCAAGTCGCTCCTGACATGAAAAAAAAGTCACTGGAGTGAAGACAGCAGTTCAGTTGCTTCATTTAAAGCAAGACAATAAGGTTTCAACAATGTTCATGTATCTAATGCAGCCATATAAAAATTAAAGCTGAAGTGTGCAGCATCAAAGGTAAATACCGTATGGTACACAAAATATATGCTAATGTAAAAACATTGCTTCAAATCATAAAAAGTCAAGCAGCACAACCCAGAAATAATCTCTTCTTCCATGTATGTAAAATATCCAACCCATGTAGACACTTTCTCAGAGATTCCAGAAATCAAAGAAAAAAATCAATGTTTTAAAAAATGAAATCCAATATTTTAAAATGAGGCGGGACAAATGTCTCTGGCATTTTTAAAAAGGTGTTGCGATAATCATTGCTGAACTTGAGTGTGAAAGATACTTGGACACTGGAATGAAATCCAGGCTTCAAAAGACAAAGAAATCCGGTTGCAGGGAACTGGGGAAAAGAAATTTCCAACATAAGATTTCATAGACTTGCATTATTTTCAAAGGTTATTTGTTTGTTTGTTTATTAATTTTTTATTGAGGGTATTTCTACCCTGCCTTTCTCTACAACATCACAGACCCAAGGCAGTTTACGGTATACAAAGGATATAAAATCCATCAAACAGAAGTACATAAACAGGTAAAACCATAATAAAACATCAATCAAGGTTCAATTGGATGCTGTTTTGTCTTTTTGTGCTAAAACAGAATGCACGGTTCTCTCTTTGAATAATCCTCTACATCAAATTCCAGGCAATGATGAAATACTTCTAAAAAGCTCAGGCTATGAGTAATACCTTCTTCTTCTAAAATGCCAAAGGATTTTTATTGAACCAAAGATTCGGAAGGGACCTCATGGGCCATTGAGTCCATCCCACTGCTCAATGCTGGATGTCCAGCTAAAGCAGCATTTCTCAATCTGGGGGTCGGGACCCCTGAGGGGGTGGTGAGGAGGTTTCAGAGGAGTCGTCAAAGACCATCAGAAAACATATATTTCTGATGGTCTTAGGACCCCCTTTGGCAGAGAAAGCTGAAGATCTCTCCAGGGGAGAGCAAACGTGCTTGGCACATGGCAGCATGGTGCGCATGTGTGGGTCAAGGAGAGTATGCAAGGCTGGAGCAAGGCTTGCACCAGCAAGTCCCTTCAAGCTATGGGGTTTCTGTGTGGGAAGTTTGGCCCAATTCTATTATTGGTGGGGTTCAGAATGAGCTTTGATTGTAGGTGAACTATAAATCCCAGCAACCGTTTGGGCATACTGAGTATTCATGCCAAATTTGGTCCAGATCCATCATAGTTTGAGTCCACAATGCTCTCTGGATGTAGGTGAACTACAACTCCAAAACTCAAGGTCAATGCCCACCAACCTTTTCGGTATTTTCTGTTGGTCATGGGAGTTCTGTGTGCCAAGATTGTTCAATTCACTCATTGGTGGAGTACAGAATTCTCTTTGATTGTAGGTTAACTATAAATTCCAGCAACTACAACTCCCAAATGACAAAATCAACCCCCCCCCCAACCCAACCAGTATTGGGTATTTGTGTCAAATTTGGTCCAGTGAATGAAAATATATCCTGCATATCAGATATTTACATTATGTTTCCTAACAGTAGCAAAATTACAGTTATAAAGTAGCAACAAAAATAATTTTATGGTTAGGGATCACAACAATACAAGTAAGTGTATTAACAGGTTGCAGCATTAGGAAGGTTGAGAAACACTGAGATAAAGCATCCCCAGCGAACAGCTCTTTTTGAAGAAGTCAAAAGAAAGCAGCAGCACCACCTCTCCAAGAAATTGGTTCAATTGCCATATTGTTCTTATTTTCAAAAACGTAATGTTCATTCAAAATTTACTCTCGTGTACCTTCAAACCATTAGACTAGTTTTGTTGTAACAGACTAACACTGCGGTGGAAGAAGTACAATGGTTTAGCAAAGTCCACATATTCATTTACACACATGTATCTATTTTAGATATTGTGATAGGATGTGTATGTGGTTTTAAAAAACCTGTAGTGATGTTATCAATGAGGAGACATGGACTCCTCCCCGTATCTTTCAGAAAGTAATAGGATTAGTATTTTTCAGCTGGCTGGCATCCTTAGTGCATTGGGAGTTTATTTTGTTGTTATCCAACATATTAAAAGAGTACTAAATTGGAAAGGGCTGTTTTAATCTACTGTCGGTTCTACACTTGGATAGCATATGTTTGGCTAACAATGAATTATTACACCAGCCTAATAGATTTTTTTAGCCAACCTGACCTGGTTCTACTCTATATCTGAAGTGGAGTTCTCTCAAAATAGAGAGGATCAGCTAGCATGAACCATCTTCAGTATGTACATCTGATCTTTATACTTCACATATAGAGGCCAAGAATATCCTAATCTGATATATTGCCAAGGAATAAAAGAAAGTATGCCTGCAGAAATGGGAATTTTTCTCTGTAAATGTTGACAAGAGCCAATCGCAAGGCAGAGCAGTAGTGGTAATGTCGTTCTCTCCCATAATTAGGCCCAAGTAACTCCAGGAAAGGCTGATATAAATCTACCAGCTTCTTCTGGCTGTAAATTCCTTCCTTCCTTCCTTCCTTCCTTCGAAAAACTGACCCTTTTCCATCCTCCACACTCATCATAACAGATAGAGCTAATCTGAATGCATCAGACAAACAAGTAAATAGTATGCCCTTCTGTATGGGATTCATGATAGTGTCTACATGATAAAGCAACTATGTTTTGGATGACAAGCCCTGTGAGGAGCGGCTTACAAAGCTGGGCATGTTTAGCCTGCAGAAGAGAAGCATGAGGGCCATGGATTCAAATTGTAGGAAAGGAGAGTCCATCTGAACTTTAGGAAGAACTTCTTAACTGTGAGAGCTGTTCAGCAGTGGAACACTCTGTGTATGGAGGCTCCTTCTTTAGGGGCTCTTAAGCAGAGGCTGGATGGCCATCTGTCAGGGGTGCTTGGATACGATTTTCCTGCCTCTTGGCAGGGGATTGGACTGGATGGCCCACAAGGTCTCTTCCAACTCTGTGGTTCTATCATTCAATGATTCCTGAATCATAGAATCATAGAGTTGGAAAAAATCTCATTGTTTCATTGTGAGGACACAGTACCCCCTTTTCCTATTTTTATGTAAGCGTTAAAGTGAAGTGGCTAACCACCTTGAATGCAATGGATCTAATCCAATTTCAAAAGCAATGCAGTGTCAAGTCTGGTTTATATTAGGACAAATGATGGCCAGGGAATACTAGGAATCTCTAGACAAGAGTCTACTCTAAAAGCCTAGGAAGCCAGGACTAACTGTTAATAGTAGTAGTAGTAATAATAATAATCTTTTATTTATATCCCACCACCATCTCCCAGAGGGACTCGGGACAGCTCACAAAACACTCATGTGACATGCAAAATACAACCAGTGCAAAACAAAACATATGAGTAGACAATAAATAATCAACAGTTAAAGTTTACCATACTAGGTTGTTGTGAGTTTTCCAGGCTGTGTGGCCATGTTCTAGAAGTATTCTCTCCTGATGTTTCACCATAGATGCAGGTGAAATGTCAGGAGAGGCTACTTCTGGAACATGGCCGTACAACCCAGGAAGCTCACAACAACCCAGTGATTCTGGCTATGAAAGCCTTCGACGCTACATTACCATACTAGGTTAGATACAAGGGCCCCACTCAGGAAACAAAGGCTTGCAAAACCTTTAATAATAACTTCCACTATATACATGCATATGCATGCACACAAACACATCGCAGAAGAGAAGCATTTTTGGCTGACCAACGAATGTAGTTTATCGCTCTTGCCAGTCTGATCAGGGATTTGATGCCCTAAAATCCTTCAGCCACTAAGCACCAAATGCACACTTTAACAGGCTGTAGTTTAGACCTTTTTAATGACCAGCCATTTGAGAATACTGAAAAGGAATGGAGGGGATATAAACTGTAACATTGTTCCACCGGCAAATTTATAAAGGAAAATAAAGCTGGTGAAGCAACCATAAGATTATTTATCAGGAGCTGTGAATGTCCAAATGTAAATGGTTAACTCATGCTAGTAACTATGCCTGTATCTTACTATTTGTCACACTGCTCAGGCACTGCTGTCTGTGTTTGCTGTTTTATCTCCATCCTTACATTCAAAGCTGATAAATATCCTAGTGTAAAACTGCCTGCTACAAACATTATAAAAGTTCAATATCATTCCTACTTAGGCATTCTTATGTGGCTTTTTTAAAACCCCAACAATGTTCATTCTAGTCCAGAATGTATTTTTATGTTCTAGTAAATTGCAAAACAATTATATAAAAGGTCATTTGGGAAATGTCACATAATTTATAAAAAAGACATGTAGCATTTTTCTGCATAACAATTTTGCTTTTTTTAAAAAAAAGCAAGAGCAGCAATGTTGTGATGAGAATGCTTGTGTTGAGTAGATAACTTTTCAATTGGGCTAGATGATGTTCCGGAAATAGGCATTGATGGCTCGTGGTCACTAGCTCTTCCACAAATTGTATAGACATTGAAGAGAAAGGATTTTAAACCTAATATGGGGCAAAGTGTTTTGCCATCCAAGTTTGCATCAATAAATGATACCAGCACCAAGTGAAAGTCAGCCAATACAACCAAATCAAAAATCCACAAAAGAGCAATGCACAAAAATACATCATGTAAGGTCTCAAAGCTCCACTGGCTTCTCCATCAGCTAAGCCAGGTATGCGGCCCCTTGGGCTCTTTTCTCAGGCCCTCCTCTCTCACACCATCTTATCCTTCCTTTCTTCTACCTTTCCTTCCTTCCTCCTTCCCTTCCTTCCTTACATCCCTCTTTCTCCCTTCCTCCTTCCTTCCCGTACAGCCTTTCATCCTTCCTTCTTTCCCTCTTTCCTTCCTTCCTTCCTTCCCTCTTTTCCTTACTTCCCTTTCTCCCTCCCTCCTTCCTTCCCATTTACCCTTTCATCCTTCTTTTCCCCCTTTCCTTCCTTCCTTACCTCCCTTCTTTCCTTACCTCTCTCTCCCTCCTTCCTTCCTGTACACCCTTTCCTCCTTCCTTCTTTCCCTCTTGCCTCTCTTGTTCCCTCTTTCTCCTTCCTTCCTTCCTTCCCTTTTGTCTTTTCTTCCTTCTCTCTTTCCTCCCTCTCTCCTTCCCTCCATTCCCTTCTATCCTTCCTTCCATTCTTCTCTTTATCCTTTTCTTCCTTCCTACTTTCATCCTGGGGGATGTTTAGCTGGGAGAAGAGAAGAGAGGGAACATGAGAACCATGTCTCAAGATTTATAAGGTGTCCCGTTGAGGAGAAAGTTGGGGGGAGTCTGTCTGCTGCTCTAGAGACTAGGGCACAACGGAGCAATAGGTTCAAATTGCAGGGAAAGAGATTTGACTGAAAAGATTAGGAAGAACTTCTTGAGAGTAAGAGATGTTGGAGAGTGGCATAGGCTGCCCTGGAGTGTAGTGAAGTCTCCTTCTCTGGAGGCTTTTCCACAGAGGCTGTCTATCAAAAGTGCATTGATTGTGCCTTTTTGCATGGCAGGGGGTTGGACTGGATGGCCTCTGGGGGTCTCTTCCAGCTCTCGGAGTCTAGGATTCTATATCAGGAGTAGGCAATACAGGGGTCTAATTGATATCTCCTGTCCACCATCTCATCCTTACTAAGGCTAAGCCTTTTGGGATCCAAACATTTTCTGTCTTTCCTTCGTTTTCTGCCTCTGAAAGAGAAGATGAAGGGGAGGAAAGGGCAGGGAGGGGACTTGGGGAGAACACCCTCCCTCCCGGCCCACCCACCATGCCCACTCCGCTCTGGCCTGCCATGCAGCCCCCAAGTTAGAATGTTTGCCCATGCCTGAGCTAAGTCATTGTAATAAATGAGTAAAAAATCCCATCCCTGGCTGCAAAATTATAACAGCAGCAGCAGCAACAATGTAAACAAATATTATTTTGCTGTGGTTCTATTAAACTCAAGCCTGTTATGTCTAATAGCTACTGAACCATTTCTAACAGTAGGAAGAGCCCTAGTTTAAACATCTAGAACCCAGATGATACCCATGTTCTGTTAGCCAGTTAGCTAGACTCAGCTGTGGAGGGTGCAAGCTGCTATGAAAAGCTATGGCTAAGGGAACTGATATGGCTTGAATGTCTGTAGAATTTCTTCCCTTAGCTTGCATATTTCCATTTTTTAAAAGAGCATCTTCCATGAATGTTCAGTAGTCTCTCCTCACAAATATTTGTCTCTGCAAACAGTGGGACTGCAGAGATTCTTACAGAAAAGGGAGGTGAAAGAGTACCAAAGGATACATTAAAAATAATAATGCCAGCAAGAGGATGCAATGCCTGCTCAGGAGACCAAAGTCAATACTTGAGTCAATCAAAATAAATAGAAATGTAGCAATCCAACCCTTGCTTGGTCTCTTTAGACCACTTTTATTCATATATCCCTGACTGAGAAGAACTATTTCATTGGGAAGCTTTTATTTAGAAACTTTTCCAAAAGGATTTCCATTGTGACTGTCAGGATAACATCAAGTAGCTTACAGCATTGATTCCAACATGAGAAAGGCAAAAAGAGCAAATGACAGATAAATCGTGGTCGAGACTCAATTCCAGTTTTTAAACTTTGGGAACCAAGGTGATCTAGCAAGACATGAGCCTCAAAGCATAGAGAAATTGGGCTTAAATTTAGTGTTAGTCTCTATTTGTCAAAAGACTTTGTAATAGTCCATTGATATGGATCTATGTGGAGGTTACTAGGATACTATGACTAAGGGCTATCAATGTTTTGTGGTTGGGAATGACACAATTCTCATAGCACCACAGTTTGACAATGAACAAGCAACCAAGTAGCATTGCTCATATACTGCGTAGATGAGGAAACTCAATGCAGACCACATCTTCTGTGGTCCCATGTATGTCCAGAGGAGGGCAACCAAGTTGTAAAATGTCTTGGATATGAAATCCGAAGAGGAATGGTCTGCTTAGCATGGATAAGAGAGGTGATATGATAGTCATCTTGAAATATCTCAAAGGATGTTATGCAGACGAGGAATCAGGTTTGTTTTATGTGCTTCAGAGACTAGGACACAAACTAGCAGGTTGAAATTACAGGGAAAAGATTGTACCCAAACATCATGAAAGATATGGAGCCCCCGATGTTGCAGCGGGTTAAACCACTGAACTTGCTGCCCAAAAGGTCAAACCTTTTAATCCAGGGAGCGAGGGTGAGCTCTCACAGTTAGCCCCACTTTCCGCCAACCTAGCAGTTCAAAAACATGCAAATGTGAGTAGATCAATTAGTACCGCTCTGGCGCGAAGGTAATGGTGATCCATGCAGTCATGCTGGCCACATGACTTTGGAGGTGTCTACGGACAACGCTGGCTCTTCGTCTTAGAAATGGAGATGAGCACCACCCCTCAGAGTGGGACACAACTAGACTTAATGTCCGGGAAAACCGTTATCTTTACTTATCATGAAAGATTTCCCAGTTGTAACATTGTAACAATTTCCTTGCACTTAGGGCTGTGGATATATTCTTGAATTTTTAAAAAAATGATCCAAGAGCCTCAAATTCAGTACCCTGGACAGCTCTACTGAAACTCTGCACTGATACACTATCTCATTGATGGGAAAGGAAATGCTCGAAAGGAATAAACAGGGTAGTTGCAGATTTTTAGGATGTACAATGCAGGGTGGGTGTCAACAGTGCAGCCACATCAGTTGAATGCTACCCACAATTCAATGCTGTTCAGTTGGAGAATACACAAAATTGAGGAATGGACTTGTTTTTGCAATTTCAATGCAAAAATTGAATGTGATTTTCTTGCTTCTTGGCAGGGGGTTGGATTGCATGGTCCATGAGGTCTCTTCCAGCTCTATGATTCCATGATTCTATGGAAGGTTGTCTGACAGTGGAACAGATTACTCCAGAAAGTGGTAGACTCTCATTCTTTGGGGTTCTAGAAACTGAGGTTGAGTGGGCATCTGCCAAGAACAATTTAGCTTTGAATTTCTGTGTGGCAGAGCACTGGGCAAGATGACCCTTGCTGTCTCAATTCCAGTTCCACAATTCGATGATTCCCACTGTGAGATCAATCACTGCCAATCATTATTTTGGCAGACGACAGTGTTGGCACTCCTCAGCTCTGGAAATAAACACTGATATTTTCCTGCTTCAGGGTTCAGCGATTTCTTCCCCAAATATTAACCCAAGGTCACCGCTGCTTCCATTCCAGAATAATTGCAGTTCCCTAAATCTCATTATTGCTACAGCCTACTGTTGATGGGTTGCATGAATAAGTTTATCTGCAGTGACTAGTTAGAGCTAGATTTGCAACTACCTGGAGATGCATGGTGGTCTTGGCACAGCAGTGAAAGCATATAGTCTTATGAGAGTCTGCGGCTATTGCAACACTGGACAAGATGTTCCTGCTGATCCAGATTTCCATTTGTTGACAAAATCTCAAAGAGTTGTGCACTACCTCCATGGTGTGGTGGGTTATGTTCTCCACAAAATATGCGGTGCAAAGTTATGCAACGGCACAAGAAAAAGGAAAGAGCAGAGCGTCTCAATCAAGAATCTAAAATCCAATCCAAACACATGAGGTGGGGTGGAAGGTTATGTCTGAAAGATCCTTGTTACCTAACATCAAGTAATAACCACCCTTTCTGATTTTGAAGATGACATTTGGATTTGGAATCACGACTTCACCTGTAAGCTTGCGGTACACAAGTGGAAAGTCTCCCTTCCCCATTCTTTACTCACCAGACTGCATGCGCAACAGGATGATTTTGTTGTCTTCTATAAATCCTCAGCACACACTTGATTATTAGGGATTCTTATTGGTCTTTCTTTAAGGATGGAAAGCTGGGGGTATCTGCATGTCAGTACTGACATGTAGATATCCCCAGCTTTCCATCCTTAAAGAAAGAACAATCAGATTGTGTAGTTGTAGGTTTTTTCAGGCTATATGGCCATGTTCTAGAGGCATTCTCTCCTGATGTTTCACCTGCATCTATGGCAAGCATCCTCAGAGGTTGTGAGGTCATCACAACCTCCGAGGATGCTTGCCATAGATGCAGGTGAAATGTCAGGAGAGAATACCTCAGAACATGGCCATATAGCCCAAAAAACATACAAAAACACAGTGTTTCCTGCCATGAAAGCCTTCGACAATACAACAATCAGATTTCCTACTTTCCTAATTGAAACATTAATGCTTGCCTTCAACTGACAAGAGTTATTTCTCCCACCTTGGACTTTCCACCCTGGACCCCATTTTCCTAGTTTCCAACAGACCTCACAACCTCTGAGTTGCCACAGAGTTGCCACAATGCTTGCCACAGATGCAGGCGAAATGTCGGGAGAGAATGCTTCTAGAACATGGCCATGCAGCCCGAAAAACCTACAACAATCCAGTTGTGAAGCAGTTGGCATGGATCACAAAGAGTTGGGCTGATAAATGCAAGAAGAGGATAGTGAAAGAGAAGAAAGAACCACAAAACATTACTCAAACCCAGAAGCTCCACCAGTCTAAGGTCCCATCTATGTCATCTCTTCCCACCTCAAGAGGAAAGGTGTGAGAATTTCAGCTATCTCCCCAATGGGATGTGACTGACTACTCCTCTAAGGGCTCAGTTAGAACCAGCACTAAAAACACATGAGCAAAACAACTAACCTACAGTCCACTCTGCTTCCTCCTCACCTTTGTCCTTTTTCTTGCAGGAGCTCTCCTACTTACTCCTGGCAGCTTCCCTTTGTATTGGGTGCTGTCCGTGGTGCTGAACAGCCTGACTGGGGTGAGCCCAGGCAAAGAACGGAGGTTGGCATCTCCAAGGGGTGGAAAGGGGGCGTTTGGGAATCCATGACAACTAGTGTGCGCGTTTGTGTGTTGGAGAGCAATCTAAGCTTGTGCTTGGCATGGCTGTTTGCCTTATTATACAGCCTTATAGACGCTTTAAACGCCCATATACTCCTACATGCAGTTTACAGGGTTATAGGTCCTCTATATGTCCATAAAATACATTCATTATAGAGGCTTATGGACCTTATATTTACCCATTAACTCCTATATACATTACAGAGTCTTCTATATGCCCATATAAAGGTTTAGGTCGCTGTGGGTTTTCCGAGCTGTATGGCCATGTTACAGAAGCATTCTCTCCTGACGGTTCCCCCACATCTATAGCAGGCATCCTCAGAGGTTGAGTGAGACTGTTGGAAACTAGGCAAGTGAGGTTTATATATCTGTGGAATGTCCAGGGTGTAAATGTTGATTAGCATTTAATGGCCTTGCAGCTTCAAAGCCTGGCTGGTTGCTGCTTGAGGGAATCCTTTGTTGGGAGGTGTTAGCTAGCCCTGGTTGATTCTTGTCTGGAATTCCCATCTTCTTAGTGTTGCTCTTTATGTACTGTCCTGATTTTAGAATTTAGGGATCTTCTGCATCTCCCCCTCCATTTTAATCAATGAGCTCCAGGTAGAGCATGCAAACCGCTCAACGCCCCCTCCCCAAGGTCACAGGGGTTGCGAGGGGAAGCCCATTCATCCCTCACCATCGCATTGATTCACCACATTCACATCATTATCCATCGCCATTAAGCCCACTTTCCCCTTCCTCGACCTGGGAAGGTATCTCCTTTCCTGCGCCCTGGAATCGCAACGATGTCAAGGTGCACAAGTCCGCCGCCTTGCCCTGAGCCCCAAAGGTCACTTCGGAGGAATGTTTTGCAACCCCCAATGTCCCCCCACCCCCGGTCTCTTTCTCTGTGGGAAACCTCTGGAAAAGGGAGACCGAGGTCTTTCTCCTCTCCTCCCCGGCTGCAGCCTTCCAGGGTGCTTCCACCAACTCGGAGGAGAGAAAGAGAGCCTCCATCAACCTCAATCCACACACACACACACCATTTGCACACCCTGAGCGAGCAGCCTTTCTTCCAGTCCCTACCTTATCCCATTCCTGGATCTATGCACAGCCTCTTCCTTTCTTCTGTCTCCTTTCTCCCCTTCCCTCCTTCCCTGGCACGTCGGACCGTCGGGAGGAAGGATGGATGGCAAAGGAGGCTCGTCTGGCTGCGGAATTCCTTCAGTGTCGAGAGAGGAAGAGCGAGGCAGAGAAGCCGCTGCCTCCTTGCAACACGAGGCAGGCAGGTTGGCACCAAGACCACGAGTCCTTCTTGCTTGCTCTCCCCGGCAATTTGGTTTCTTTCTCCCTTGCTTGGATGGTAGGAAGGGAGAGGGGAAGGAAGGAGGCAAAAGGAGGCAAGCAGGCAAGCAAGCAAGCGCCCTCCTCCGCCTCCTTTTCGGGTACCTCCTCCCCTTCTCTTCCTTTGCCTTCCCTTGCTATGGCACATGCATTGGCTCGGGTGGCTTGGCTCCTTCACTAGCCCTTTCTTTTCTCTCTTCTCATTTATTCCTTCTCTTCCCTTCTTCTTCTTCTTCCTCTTCCTCCGGGTGATGAAGCCAGGCAGCCTCTCCAATGCCAATGCCTATCTCTGGTGCGACCCCCGAAAATCCTCTCTTCCCCAGCTCTGCTTTCCTTTCTCTCTTTCTCTCCCTTTACCCCGCCTCTCTCTCTCCCTCCCTCTCTGTGAGGATAATTCGGGATTTTTGTCCCCACCAGATCCCAGCCCTCTTTCCACCTCAGTCCCGGTCTACTGGCTCTATTAATAGACTTTTTCCCCATGTCAGGAGAGACTTGAGAAACTGCAAGTTGCTTCTGGTGTGAGAGAATTGGCCATCTGCAAGGATGTTGCCCAAGGGATGCCTGGATGGTTTTGATGTTTCACCATCCCTGTGGGAGGCTTTTCTCATGTCCCCGCTTGGGGAGCTGGAGCTGACAGAGGGAGCTCATCCGCATTCTCTCCGGATTCGAACCTCCGACCTGTCGGTCTTCAATCCTGCTGGCACAAGAGTTTAACTCACTGCGCCACCTGGGGCTCTTCAATAGAAGGTGGGGAGCGAGGAATTGTAGCACTTCCCTCCCCAGGCAGTTCTGAGTCCAAGTTGCCTCAGTTCTGCCGTACTGTGAAATGGGTATAAAGAGCTGCCTGGAGCTCCAAGGATCTCAGTTTGAACCTCAGTTCCTCAGAAGAAAAGATCGGAAATCACTACTTCATAGAATCATACATTGGGAAGAGACCTCGTGGGCCATCCAGTCCAACTCCCTACCAAGAAGCAGGAAAATCGCATTCAAAGCACCCCCGACAGATGACCATCCAGCCTCTGTTTACAAGCCTCCAAAGAAGGAGCCTCCACCACACTCCAGGGCAGAGAGTTCTACTGCTGAACAGCTCTCACAGTTAGGAAGTTCTTCCTCATGTTCAGGTGGAATCTCCTTTCCTGGAGTTTGAAGCCATTGTTCCATTGCATCCTAGTCTCTCTAGGGCAGTAAAAAAACAAGCTTGCTCCCTCCTCCCTATGACTTCCCCTCACTTCTTGACCAGTGGCCTTCACCATGTCTCCCTTCAGCCTTCTCTTCTGCAGGTTAAACAGGTTTAAGCCGCTCCTCCTAGGGGCTTGTTCTCCATACCCTTGATCATTTTAGTCTTCCTCCTCAGGATATAGTTGCCATCCTCTGGACACACTTCAGGCTCAACCACAAGAAGGGTGAGATGCATTTTGTGGATTTTTTGAGAAACGAGAGAATGTGGCATGGTATCACCATGCTGTAGTACGTAGTTTGGCCATTAGACTACAGTAGTCTCTGGAGACCAGGATTTGAATTGCTGTTCCCTGATGAACCCTCCTGGTGACCTTGAGGGGGTCTTTAGCACAGCAGGTTAATCACCAGCTGAAGCTGCAGTAAATCTTGCCAACTGAAAGGTTGACAGTTCACCACCTCGGGGTTAGAAAGTGTCGGCCTGGTGTGGGAGTCCCAGGAGAGCCTCGCCTTTCTGCTGGTGTACTGTGCGCCTAGCGCACCGGCGGAGAGCTTGGCGCAGCTGCTGGAGACTGTGTCGGAGTGGGCATTGAGGTTCCCCAGGCTCATTGTCCTGGGGACTTCAATGTCACGCCCGGCGCAGCCTCTGTTCCATCAGCAGCTGCGGACCTAATCTCGACCATGGCGACATTGGGCCTCTCCCTATGTATCTCGGGACCCACACACCGGGCCGGGCACACACTCGACTTGGTGTTTAGCATGGGGGTTCAAGTGGTCCTAACCTCCGTAACAGAGGTTCCATGGTGTTCTAAGGATCCACTGTGTTCTAAGGATCTGGGTTGAGCAACCGCCTCCCCCATGTAAGGGTGCCGAACGGATTTTAGTTCGCCCAAGGAGATTTATGGAACCCGAAATGTTCCTGAATGCTCTAAGGGGTCTGGAGTCCACCAGCGTCTCGGTCGATGAGCTGGCACAATCCTGGAACACCTCATTAGCCAGAGCTCTCGACGAGATTGCCCCCAGGCGTCCTCTCCGCCCCCGCAACCATCGATCCCCCTGGTATACAGAGGACTTGAGGTCGATGAAGCGGGAGAGGAGACGATTAGAGTGCGTGTGGAGGAAACTCCGCGACGGACCCTCACTATCAGCTTATAAGCTGTTCAAAGAGGGTTATGAGTCTTCTATTAAGGCGGCCAAAAATGTGTACTTTTCCGCCTCGATAGCGTCTGCTAGCTCACGCCCGGCTCAATTGTTCAGGGTAATTCGGTCCTTGACGACGGTCCCTACCGTCCCAAAAAACAGTGATCAGGCCCTCACCGCCGGTGCTTTCCAGAGCATCTTTACAGACAAGATATTGAGTCTTCCAGCCACGATTGATACAGCAAAAGAGCTCGAGACTCCGTGGCCCTCCGCCGGGCCCACCCTCGACCGGTTCCGACCACTGGACGCAGATGCTGTTGATAAGATAGTGGCTGCAACCAGGCCTACCACCTGCTCCCTCGGCCCGTGCCCCTCCTGGCTGGTTAGATCTTGCCTGGAGGGGTTACGTGGGCCTCTGTTGAATATCATAAACAGCTCCATTGAGCAAGGAGTCTTTCCAGAGTGCTTAAAAGAGGCGGTGGTAGCTCCATTACTGAAAAAACCGACATTAGACCCAGCGGTTCCCTCCAACTACCGACCAGTGTCGAACCTTTCGTACCTGGGGAAGGTAGTTGAGAGGGCAGTAATGGAGCAGTTGCAGTCCTTCTTAGATGATGCAACATGGCTAGACCCCTTCCAGTCCGGCTTCCGTTCGGGGCACGGGACGGAGACAGTCCTGGTCTCCATCACAGATCAACTCCGCTGCCAGCTCGACCAAGGCGGGTCTGCGCTGCTCGTGTTATTGGACCTCACGGCAGCATTTGACACGGTTGACCACAATCTTTTGACCCACTGCCTGGCCATGGCTGGAGTGAGGGGGACGGCCCTTAAATGGCTGTCCTCCTTCCTCCACCAGCGGTCTCAGCGTGTGAGGAGGGGTGGGGTGGTCTCCGAGGGTTCCCCACTAGTTTGTGGAGTCCCGCAGGGGGCCATCCTTTTCCCTCTATTATTCAACATCTACATGCAGCCGCTTGCACAGCTGGTGCGGAGTTATGGGCTGGAGTGCCACCAGTTAGCTGATGACACCCAGCTCATTCTGAGGATGGAGGGCAGGCCTGGATCTGTTCCAGATAATTTCCAGCTGTGCCTCGAAGCCGTTACTGGATGGCTGCGAGCCAGTAGGTTGAGGTTGAATCCGGCGAAGACGGAGATCTTGTGGCTGGGTCGCCCGGGTTGTAGGGATGTCCAGCTTCCGAGCCTGGACGGTGTGGCGCTATGCCCATCGTCTTCCGTCAAGAGCCTGGGGGTCCAATTGGACTCCCAGCTGACCATGGAGGCCCAGGTCTCTGCGGTCAGCAAGAGTGTGTTCTTCCATCTTAGACAGGCAGGGAGGCTTGGCCCCCTATCTCTCCCGGAACGACCTGGCCACGGTGATCCAAGCCACGGTCATCTCGAGGCTAGATTACTGTAACGCACTTTACGTTGGCCTTCCTATGTCGGTGACCCGGAGGCTCAAGCTGGTGCAGAACACTGCCGCCCGGCTCCTGTCTGGTTCCCCAGCAGGTTGCCATATAACACCTATATTGCAGGATCTGCACTGGCTGCCGATTGAGCATCGGATTACCTTCAAAGTGTTGGTACTTACCTTTAAGGCCTTACACGGCCTGGGGCCAGCGTATCTAAGGGAACGTCTCACCCCATATTGCCCTTTGAGATCACTACGGTCGGAGGATTCTAACCTCCTAGAGGTACCTGCGGTGAAACTTGCCAGGTTGACATCAACTCGCCGGAGGGCGTTCTTCGTCATAGCACCTGTGCTGTGGAATGCCCTCCTTGCTGAAACACGGGCCATGAGGGACCTCCTCCCATTTAGACGGGCCTGTAAAACCCACCTCTTTAAACAGGCTTTTAATGGGTAGGCCCGGTCCACCCGCCGCCAATAATTCTCAGCTTTAGTACATGTTGTACCATTGTTTTAATTAACCCTGTTCAATCTGTTTTTATTGTTACTATTGTTTTTAATCGCCCTCGACTGTGTATTGCTGTGCCTTGTGGCTACTGTAAGCCGCCGCGAGCCCCCGGGAGTTCGGCGGCATAGAAGCTGAAATAATAAATAAATAAATAATAAATAAATAAATAAAGCTGGTTCAGGATGAGCGCCTGACCTTCAGCCCAGCTCCCTACTCACCTAGTAGATTGAAAACAGCAACATAAGTTAATGAATAGGAACTGCATTATGAGAAGAGTTGTTTTAGACACTGTGTTTGCAGGAAAAGTTTACAAACAAAGAAAGCTCTTTGGCAAGGAGATGGAGCAACAGCACCCCCTGTGGCTGGAACCAAGCACAGCCTGCAAATATACAGAATGATGAGAAAAAGCCTGTATATACCTCTATCTGTTTGTCCTGTCATTGTATAATTGGCATTGAATGATAGCTGTATATGTGTTCTGTGATCCACCCTGAGGTGGTGAGAAGGGCGAAATATAAGTACTATAAATAAACAAATAAAAGCACTCTTTACCTCAGAGGGAGGAAACACCAAGCCATTTCTGAAAAACCTTGCCAAAAAAACCCTATGCCTTAAGGCAGTAGTTCTCGACCTGTGGGTCCCCAGGGGGTTTGGCCTACAACTCCCAGAAATCCCAGCCATTTTTCCAGCTATTAGGATTTCTGGGAGTTGAAGGCCAAAACATCTGGGGACCCACAGGTTGAGAACCACTGCCTTAAGTTCTCAAAGCTTAGAAATGACCTGAAGGCATAGAACAATAACAACACAAATAGAACACTACCTGTTTTAAAAGCTTATCATCTCAAGTTCAATTCTGTGCATTTCAAGTTAATAGTTTCTCTCCACTTGTAACATACATCTCTGACATGTGATCCCAGAGAGCTTCTGCCGGCTGAAATACACAGCACTGAGATTTAGATGACTAGTGTAAGGCATAAATCTTTGTCTCTTAAGACTATGGCAAGCACTGCATTGGGAAAAAGCTGCTTTTGCAACTTTTTCCATTTGTTGGCATGGCCAGTGGAGCTCTTTGCAAATATTTAGTTGACAGAAAAGAACAGCATCCCTTAGCATGTAGTTTGTTGAGCATGCCAGACATGACCTCCGTCATCTTCACACCAGCTCCATAAGGGGAATAGATCTCATTATTCCTTCCTTAGAAGGGTGCTAAGAGACAGAAGCCTCACCTGCCTGTCTACAGAACAGTTGCTGCAGTGAGATTTGAACTGAGGATGTGGCAGCATGAACACGGCACCCACTAAATCTTCTTTTTTGAAGAAAAGGATCTGTATTTACATGCACAGAGCCCAGAAAGGAGATGAGGCCTTGAGACCAACATAGCTTTCTGTCATTTCATGGCCCTCCAAGAAGTTTTGGTGATTGAAGCAAAGGCCAAAATTGTATCCATCATCCCAACAAAAAAGCTATCGGGATTCCTGGTTGAACAGGAGTCATTCAAAGGCATCCTCCACCACATCTGAGATATATTTTTTCAGTGAAAGGAGGTCCTGTGACTATATTTCCAAGTGAGTGATGTAAGCCCACGGTGCTGCTTCATTGCTTAATCTGTAACGAAATTTTGCAAATCCAAAAAGTGGAAATAAAAATAAATAGATAAATTTTCTTTTCCAGTGAGGGGAGAGTAGGACAAGCCCACCCTCTGATGTTACTGGAATGCTGGCAAAGGTAGGCTGCAGCACTATGCAGGGCCGTAGCCAGGATTTTGATTGGGGGGGGGGGGCTGAGTCTGAGTGAGAGAGGGTCTACCCTACCAAACCTTTTGTATCGTTATTCCAATACCCCCATTAATATGGTATATATTGAGCACAGTGATCAGATCATGATATGAATAAACATAACAGTTTAAATAATGTACCAGTAAGGCTGCCTCGCAGATCACCCTGAGAATTGGGGGAGGGGGGGTGAAGCCCCCAAGCCCCCCCTCTGGCTACATGTCTGGCACTATGGCATGATCGAGGGGGGCAGCTTTTTTGAGGCGAGATAATGGACTGGCAATGGCTTGCACATGGGACTGTGTGTCCTGCTTCTATGTTGGTTTGCCACCTCAAGGCAATAAGGACCATAATCACTGCAGACACTGCCAATTCCATAGCAGCCTGGCTATGTTGTTAGAATTTTTGATAATGCTGTAGTCACAGGAATGCTAACATAAAACAAAATTGCTCTCTCTATATATTTATTTATGTATTTATGTATTTATTTATTTATTTACATCATTTATATTCCGCCCTTCTCATCCTGCAGGGGACTTAGGGCGGATCACAATGTACATATACAAGCAAGCATTCAATACCATAGACATGTTATATGTTATAACATATATAGACAGACACTCAGAGGCAATTTAACATTCCAGCTTCCACCAGGGGAACTGTTGCATTCCTTCATTCTTTTTCATACTTTCTGGAGATTTTATGGCCTCATAAATCAGTTAAAATTAGCCTCCCCACAAAGTGATACCTAAATTTCCTACTTGACAGATGCAACTGTCTTTTGAGTTGCAAAGGTTGACAATGAGCTACACAATTTGGTTGAGAGCTCACCCTGACCTGGGCAGGCCTCGCACTCATGACCATCTGGTCAGTAGAGATCTTATGTCCCGGTGCTTTATACCACTTGTAGGGTCTTTGTTCTAAAACAGTGGTTCTCAACCTGTGGGTCCACAGCTGTTTTGACCTTCAACTTGCAGAAATCCTAACAGCTGGTAAACTGGCTGGGTTTTCTGAGAGTTGTAGGCCTAAACACCTGTGGATTGAGAACCACTGCTCTAAAACATCCCAGCTAATTAGTGTCTGAATCTAAATACAATCGTGATAAGTAGAAGCAACTGGAGCCCCCAGTGGCGCAATGTGTTAAACCCTTGTGCCAGCAGGACTGCTGACCAACAGGTCAGCTGTTAAAATCTGGGAAGCAGGGTGAGTTCCCGCCTCAGCTCTAGCTTCCCATGCATGGACATGGGAACAACACCAAACATCCAGACGTCTTTGCAGATGGCCAGGTCTCTCACCCCAGAAGTGACTTGCAGTTTCTCAGGTTGCTCCTGACACATATACCAAAAAAATCCAGTCCAACCCCCTTCTGCATTAGAGGAAAAGCACAATCTACGTACTCCTAACAGATGGTCATCCAGCCTCCAAAAAGGAGCCTCCACCACACTCGAAGGCAGTGAGGTCCACTGTTGAACAGCTCTTACAGTCAGGAAGCTCTTCCTAATGTTCAGGTCGAATCTCCTTTCCTGTCATTTGAACTCCAGAGCAGCAGAAAACAAACCCACTCCCTTTCACTTATTACATCCTTTCACATATGTAAACAATACATGGCAATAATGTCTCCTGTCAACCTTCTCTTTTGCAGGCTAAACATCCGCAGCTCTGTAAGCCATTCCTCATAGGGCATGGTTTCCAGACCTTTGATCATTTCAGTTGCCCTCCTCTGGACATCTTCCAGCTTGTCAATATCCTTCCTGAAATGTGGTGCCCAGTACTGGGCGGTATTCCAGGTGAGGTCTGATCAAAGCAGAATAGAGAGACACCATTACTTCCCTTGATCTATACAGACACTATACTCCTTCGGGTGCAGACCAAAAACCCCATTGGCTTTTTTAGCTGCTGCTGGAAATAGGCAGTAGTGTAGACTTCCTTAGTGGATTCTCAATGCAATGGATTAATTTGTCTTTAGAGACATTTTTCCATCCTCAAAAATAACATAAAAATAAATAAAAAGGGGGAGTGGCTGAAAAAGCAAAAGGAACAGTCAAGGTTTTGTGTTTCTGACTGCTTGTATGTGCCCCCTGAGGCAGTTGCCTCTCTAAACATTCAAATCAACCCTGCTACATTTTTATTTTCGAGATGACATACATCAGGTAGAAAGCTTCTTGATCCTCATTCTGCTTGTGGGAGGGGGAGGAGATGCATAAACCTTCTCCTTCCAGCTTTATACCAATCTGTTGTCAATCCTTGTTTACCTCTGGGGTAGCTGAAGATGACAAATCTGATCAAAGAAATCATACAGCAAATCTTGCCCATTCCCTCACTAAAAGCAACAAGATTATATGCACCTACAAACCTCTTTGAACTCAGATCAAGCTGTGATATTCAGGAAACATTGCTTATCAAATTTGCAGATGGCACAAAATTAGGATGAGTAGCTAATACACCAGAGGGCAGGATCATCTTTCAAAATGACTTTAACAGATTAGAGAGCAGGGCCAAAACTAACAAAATTAATTCCAACAGGAAGCAATGTATGGTAGTACACTTAGGCAATGAAAATGAAATGCATGGATATAGGATGGGTGACACCTATCTTAAAAACAATATATGTGAAAGGGATTTAGGAGTCTTGGTAGACCTCAAACTGGACATAAGTCACCACTATGATGTGGCAGCTAAAACAGTCAATGCAATTCTAGGATGCATCAATAAGAGTACAGTATCTAGATTGAGGAAGTAATATTGACCCTCTATTGTCCTTTCGTCTGACCTCACTTGGAATACTGTGTCCAGTTCTGGGCACCTCAATTCAAGATGGATATTGCGAAAGGCAACCAAGGTCCAGAGAAAGTCAACCAAAATTATCAAATGTTTGGAAACCAAGCCTTATGGGGAACAGCTTAGGTATGTTTACCTTGGAGAAAAGAAAACTGATAGACAACATGATTTAAATATTTAAATCTATGCCATATTGAAGTTGAAGCAAGCTGGTTTTCTCCTGCTCTAGAGACTACACCATTGAGCAATGGATTCAAACTGCAGAAAAGGTGATTAAACATTAGAAAGAACATCCTGATGGTAAGAGCTGTTCAACTGTGGTGGGAATATGGTGCAGCTGGCTGGGTGTCAGCTGCATAAGATCTCTACTACTACTACTACTACTACTACTAACTTTATTATTTATGAGTCGCCCTCCATGAGTGTGCTCTGGGCGACTTACACAGCTTAGCAATAACAGTACTAAAATATTAAAAACATTAAAATATTAAAATATTAAAATGGCTAAAATATTGAAATGGGCAGATTCCGGGTTGCTGGTTGTTGCATTATGCGTAAGCTTTCCTAAATAGCCATGTCTTAAGTGCCGCCAAGAATTGGGGCAGGTCGAGGCTGGCTCTTTGGTCTGGTGGTAAAGAGTTCCACAGGACAGGGGCCGCAACAGAGAAAGTTCTCTGTCTCGTGGACTCCAGATGAGCAGAAGGTCATGAGTTCGAGGCCTGCCCGGGTCGGGGTGAGCTCTCCACCAATTGTATAGCTTGTTGTCGACCTTTGCAACCCAAAAGACAGTTGCATCTATCAAGTAGGAAATTTAGGTACCACTTGTGTGGGGAGGCTAAATTTAACTGATTTACAAGGCCATAAAATCTCCAGGAAATACACACACAAAAGAATGCAGGAATGTGACAGCTCCTCCTGGTGGCCAGAAGCTGGAATGTTAAATTGCCTCTATGTCCATCTATATATGTTGTATGTCAAATGGCATTGAATGTTTGCCTGCATATGTGCATTGTGATCTGCCCTGAGTCCCCTGTGGGGTGAGAAGGGTGAAATATAAATGATGTAAATAAATAAAATAAATAAACAGTGGAATACAATGCCTGGGAGTGTGGTGGTGTCTCCTTCTCTGGAGGCTTTTCAACAGAAGCTGGACCTCATAACCTTTGAGGATGCTTGCAATAGATGCAGGCAAAACGTCAGGAGAGAATGCTTCTAGAACAGTGCCATATAGCCTGAAAAACCTACAACAATCCAGTGACTCCAGCTTTGAAAGCCTTTGGCAATACATAGGAGCTGGATGCCCATCTGTCTGGAGTGCTTTGATTGTGTGTTCCAGCATGGCAGGCGGTTGGAATGGATGCCCTTGGGGCCTCTTGTATGACTTAGACTGAGGCTGCAAAATGGTTGATTGCATACAGCAGTGAATCTCAACCTGTGGGCCCTCAGGTGTTTTGACCTACAACTCCCAGAAATCCCAGCCAGTTTATCAGCTGTTAGGATTTCTGAGTATTGAAGGCCAAAACATCTGGGAACCCACAGGTTGAGAACCACTAGCACAGACCATTTAAACCCCCTTGCTGAAAGCTTCCCTGGCTATTGGTCTGTATCACAATTCAAAATGCAAGATATGATTTATATAGGACTAAACAGTTTTGATCATAACTATCTTAAAGCTCACACCTCCCCATATGATTTCCATCGTTGCCTTGAAGCCGTCACTGGATGGCTGCGAGCCAGTAGGTTGAAGGTGAATCCGGCTAAGACGGAGATCCTGTGAATGGGTCGTCCGGGCACGGAAGGGATCCAGCTCCCAACCCTAGACGGGGCGACACTTAGCCCGTCTCCATCTGTAAAAAGTCTGGGAGTCACTCTTGACTCCTAGCTGTCTATGGAGAAGCACATCTCCATCGTCAGCTGAGTGGCTTTCCATCACCTCCGACAGGCGAGGAGGCTGGCTCCCTACTTGTCCCGTCATGACCTAACCACAGTGGTCCAAGCCACGGTCATCTCAAGATTGGACTACTGTAATGCCCTCTACATTGGCCTTCCCTTGTTGGTGATTCAGAAGCTTAAGCTGGTGCAGAACGCTGCAGCCAGGCTGGTGGCAGGCCTTCCATCTCGCTGCCACATCACGCCTGTTCTGCACGAACTGCACTGGCTTCCAATAGAGCACCGGATCACCTTCAAGGTGCTGGTTTTGACCTTCAAGGCCTTGAATGGTCTGGGGCCAGTGTACCTAAGGGACCGCCTCTCCCAATACAATCTCCCATAACCACTGTGATCTGAATATCGGAACCTCTTGGTGGTACCTAGCTGTCAATCCATCCATCTGTCTACAACGCGGAGGAGGGCTTTCAGTGCCACTGCGCCGGTCTTGTGGAATGCCCTTCCCTCCACAATCTGAGCACAGATGGACCTGCTAGCCTTTCGCAGGGCTTGTAAAACCCTCCTGTTCGTTCAAGCGTTCGGTCCATAAACATCTCTAGGCCACTTACTGTAATGCAGGTCTAAGAGCTATTTTAATGTGTATCTGCTTGTTTCAATTTAAAACATTGTTTTTACACTGTTTTTATGGTTTTATGTATATGTAAGTCACCCCGAGCCTATCGGAAGGGGTGACTAACAAGCCGAAATAAATAAATAAATAAATAAATGAGCCTGGGTATTACATGTTTTGGGGTTACTCTCTGTCTCATCATTCCTGGACTCATTTGATGAAGACACAGAAGAAAGCTTTCTTGGTGACTTCTCTTAGGCTATGCAATGGCATCTCATGAGATGCCCAACCAGCCTCATCTGTTTTCCTTTCTTCATCATATCAAGATCTTTTAATTTAAGAAGGCCTTCAGCTTTCCACTGCTGGGGGATCTTTTAATGGTGTGAGCTATTTTTATTTTCCATGTCAGGCCACACCTGGAATACTGTGTCCAATTCTAGGGACGACAATTTAAGGGAGATGTTGACAAGCTGAAAAGTGTCCAGAGGAGGGTGACTCAAAGGATCAAGGGTCTGGAGAACAAAACCTATGAGGAGCGGCTTAAAGAACTGGGCATGTTTAGCCTGCAGATAAGAAGGCTGAGAGGAGACATGACGAGGGCCATGTATAAAGATGTTGGGGGAAGTCATATGGAGGAGGGAACAAGATTGTTTTCTGCTGCCCTGAAGACTAGGATGCAGAACAATGGCTTCAAACTACAGGAAATGAGATTCCACCTGAAGATTAGAAAGAACTTCCCAACTGTGAGAGCTGTTTAACAGTGGAACTCTCTTCCTCAGAATGTGGTGGAGGCTCCTTCTTTGGAAGGATGGCTGGATGGCCATCTGTTGGGTAAGCTTTGAATGTGATTTTCCTGTTATTGGCAGGGGCTTAGATTGGATGGCCCACAAGGTCTCTTCTAACTCTATGATTCTATGTGTTTATAACAGTTTAAATTTGATTATTTTGCATTATGTATCATTGCAGCTATACAGGAGGCCCTTCACTTTCAGGGGTCCTAGGGGTTCAGAACTCATATGAAAATGTAAAAATATATAATTTAAAGTGCTTTTTCAAGCAAATCTGGGAACACACCTCTTTACGGATCTCTACATTCTCCAGCATCTGTCAAACGATGATAGCATTGTGCTGGAAAACTTTAGAAATTCCTCATGATAACATATTAATCACATTCACAAATAATCAGACCTTTAAAAGGGAGGGCCGAATGTCACTAAAATCTACTTTGAGTCCCAGACCAGCCAAAAGGTGGTATACAAATTAAACAAGCAAATAAATAAAGGCATCGGTATACCACAGAACTCCCCTTACAGAGGAAATGCAAAAGCCCAAAATTTAACAATGTTGTTTTCATGGTTTATTACCAAAACAGTATTTCATGCTCAAGCAAAAGGCATCCAGAAGAGCTAACATTCATCAAAACGGAAATATCTGAGTCAAGCAACCATGCTCAACACACGGAAAGGAGCACCATGACAAAACCATGTCGACTAGGATCAAAACAACAGCTAAAATGTTAAGAATAATACAGAGAGGCTTCAGCCCATGAATCATCTCCTTCCTTCTTTGATTCCTAAAGGCTGGAAGGTCCTTGAATTTTTAAAGATCTGTCCTTGTGCCATATCGCTTCTCTCAATTCAGCTAGAAGCAAAATATTGTCCAAGTAAGTCACTGCATTTAACTATAGGCTATTGTATAAAAAAAAACCTGGAAAATATTGATTACTAACTTCTGACAATCTTCTAAGCCTAGTTTCTAGATTCACAAACACACATTTTCAAAATAAGGCATTCTATGAAATTAGAATAATATAATTTATTTCTCATATCAGGAGAAAACCAAGAATACAGTTGTAATTTATTTATTTAAAAACAAACACCCCCCCCCCCCACAAAGTTTGAAAACTTGGCATTATATTAAATGTCCTTTGACCAGAACCTGACCACTTGGAGTGTCTCTGGTGTTGCTATAAGAAGGTCCTCCATTGTGCATGTGGCAGGTCTCAGGCTGCATTGTAATAGGTGGTCTGTGGTTTGCTCTTCTCCACACTCCCATGTCATGGATTCCTTTTTTTTTTGGCCCCACTTCTTAAGGTTGGTTCTGCATCTCGTGATGCCAGAGCGCAGTCTGTTTAGCATCTTCCAAGTCGCCCAGTCTTCTGTGTGCCCAAGAGAGAGTCTCTTATTTGGTATTAGCCATGGATTGAGGTTCTGGGTTTTAGCCTGCTACTTTTGGACTCTTGCTTGCTGAGGTGTTCCTGTGAGTTTCTCTGTTGATCTTAGAAAACTGTTTCTTGATTTAAGGCATTGGTGTGCTGGCTGATATCCAAACAGCGGATGGGCTGGAGATGCCACTGCCTTGGTCCTTTCATTATTGGCTCATTATCGCAGGATGTCTGCGCCCTACACCATTAGAGAAATTAGCCAGTATTGTACCACCTGATATCCTCCGGGAAGTAGCAGCAAGTAGATTAATATAATAACTTTATTCTTATATCCTGCCACCATCTTCCTGAAGGGACTCGGGGCGACTTACATGGGGACCAGGCCCATCACAAACAAGGGTAATAAAGTAACACAATCAGAACATGTAACAATAAAATATAATGAAAAACAATAAAACCAAAACAGTAAAAACAACTTTTAGAAGACTTCAAACGACATCATAATCAGGAGCCTGGAAAAGTGGACATGCTCAGATTTGATAGGGCAGGGCAAGGGCTTGTGCAAATGCAAAACTGTAGGGCTGGGCCAGAAGTAAAGTGCTGAGAAATCAAAACCATAAGTTAGGGTTGGGTAGTCCTAATCAGGCGCTAAATCATTATTCAAAGGCACATAACCAGTAGCCAGGAAAAGTGGGTATGTTCAGATCTGATGGGGCAGGGCAAGGGTTTGTGCAAACACAAAACTGTAGGTTTTGTGTTTGTAAAGTGCTGGGAGATCAAACCATAATGAGGCACCAAAACATTATTCAAAGGCACATTGAAACATCAAGGTTTTCAATCTTTTTGGAAAGTTGACAGAGTGGTAGCTGATCTAATATCCCTGGGGAGATAGTTCCAGAGCCAGGGGACCACCACCGAGAAGGCTCTCTTTCTTGTCCCCACCAACCATGCTTGTGACGGAGGTAGGAGCGAAATGAGGGACTCCCTGACAGATCTTAGCACTCAGGCCGGTTCGTAGAGGGAGATACAATCACGATAATAAGCAAGACCCGAACTGTTTAGGGCTTTGCAGGTAATAACCTCCTCTTTGAATTGACCCTGGAAACTTATCAGCAGCCAGTGGAGCTGTTTCAGTAGAGGCATTGTCCACTCCCTGTAACCAGAGGTCAGCTTCCAATTAGCCTTTTGCAAGTGTTGCATCTTTGATTGTTTTGATAAAAAAAGATGTTCAGGACTAAGGGTTAGAAGGAAGTCAGTGCTGTGTAGTGGTTTGAGGGGCTGCAGTGGCACAGCAGGTTAAACTGCTAGCTGAAGAAAAAACATGCTGACCAGAAGGTTAGCAATTCGAAGCTGCAGATCGGGGTGAGCTCCCATAATTAGCCCTAGCTCCTGTCAACCTAGCAGTTCAAAAACATGTAATGTGAGTAGATCAATAGATACCGCCACAGCAGGAAGGTAAAAGGCACCCATGCAGCCATGCTGGCAAAACATGACCAGGAGGGTCTATGGACATCAGGCTCCTTGGCATGGAAAAATGGAAGAAGAGCACCTCCCCTTGGCCAGAGTTGAGCATTGCCTCCAGACACCAGAGATGGAAAGGGAAATCTTTGACTTTGTATATTGTATGACATTGTTCATTGTATAAAAGGCATTGAATGTTTGCCTATATATGTGTATACTGTAATCTGCTCTGAGTTCCCTCGGGGAGATAGAGCGGAATTTAAATAAAGTGTAATATTATTATTATTATTATTGAGTCTTGAGGCATGATTCTAGAGACCAGGGTTCAAATCTCCACTCAGCCATGGAAACCCACTTGGCAACCTTGGATAAGTCACACTCTCTCAGTTAAAATCCCTTCTGAACAAATCTCACCAAGAAAACCCTATGACAGATCCAACTTACATTCTCCATAAATCAGAAATTACGAGTACTTGAAAACACACAACAACAGCTAGGGTGGGAGACTGAGGAGATAAGAAAATCAGACTGCCTTTTTTCAATGAATCAAAAAGTTTTAAACAAACTAGAGACTATTTTGTCTCTAGAAAGTCCAGCTGCAAATCCTTGCCACCTCTAATTTCAGATGGAATAACTGGGAAAACACTAATGGTCTCAAAAACTGGAGGACCAATGCCTATCAACGTAAACCACACTGGATTAGATAAACCAACAGAGGCTGTCATTTATGTTTACATATTTCTGAGGGGCACAAATGCCATTGGTAAGAAATCAACATTCTATTGCTAGTAAGATCAAATATTGGAAAGTGTATTTATTTGAACTACAATGCCTAGATTTGCAGAAATGTAATCCAGAAGGCAATTACTCCATGGTTTTGGAATGAACTAGTTCTCCATTTGGATTCTGCAGCCATCTTGTCTATCTGGTGAGTCTGCCACTCATTTCATTCCATGGACAGTCTCTTAAACTAGCAGCACTATCTCAATTGGGAATTCATCTATGAATCTCATTTGATGTATTGTCAAAGGCTTTCATGGCCAGAATAGCTGGGTTGCTGTAAGTTTTTCGAGCTGTATGGCCATGTTTCAGAAGCATTATCTCCTGACATTTCACCTGCATCTATGGCAGACATCCTCGGAGGTTGTGAGGTCAGGAGAGAATGCTACTGGAACATGGCCATACAGCCTGAAAAACTTACAGCGACCCAATCTCATTTGACTTCGTGTGGGTTACACTGTAGTCAGGAAGCCTGACAAAGAAATAGTCCCTTTTAGAGAATTCTAGCTAGTATGGAGTAGTGGTTTGAGAGTAGGACTGCAATTCTGGATACCAAGGTTCAAACCCCCACTCAGTTATGAAAGCAACTGGGCGGCCTTGGACAAGTCACACTGTCTCAGCCTCAGAGAAAGACAATGGACAAGCCGCCTGACAAATCCAGCCAAATTCTGGCCATTAGGGTTGCTCATGGTCAGAAGAAACTTGAAGGCTAGCAACAATAAGAACAACAACATTTTTCCTATACCTGTTCAGAAAGCAGTGTGGCACTTCTATTTATTATGCCGGCAAACTGAAAACAGCACAATGACAGCCTTAACTCATGGAACCATAACTAATTTTGGAAGCTAATTAATGTACAAAGGGGGAAGGTTGGAAAACTTTTAGGGATCAGGAAGAATCTGGTCTGGAAACCTGGAGAACTACTGCAAGTCAGAACTGAAAATATTGGGTTATAGACAAACTAAGGAGATGGCACGAAGTCAGGCAGCTTTCTATTTTCCTAAATCACAGTTGGGTCAACATTCCAATGCAATTGTCTTTGGGGGCCATTCCACTTGGCCATTATACAATGATTACATAAGAGTTGCTAGGTGAATTTTTTTTCATTTTTTTTCAAAGGAAAAAACAAGAGAGAAGAACAGTCTTCTCTCTTGTTTTTTCCTTTGCATCTTTTCAGGTTGATTATAAGCCATCATGACACTATGGGTGCAGCTACACTACAGAATGAAAGCAGGTTGACATCACTTTAACTGTCATACCACAAAATTCTGGGAGTTGCAGTTTTATAAAGTCTTTAGTCTTTTCTGTCAAAGCCTTTGACAGATTCTTCATCAAACTACTTCAAGGATCCCATAGCATTGAACCATGGCAGTTAAAGTGGCATCAAACCACATTCATTCTACACTGATGGCACAGCACCCTAGGCCAGCTATTCCACTCAATATAATGTGCTTGTTTGGAATGATTGATTATTTATTTATTTATTTATTATTCGATCTTATATTCCGCTCCTCCCTGCAGGCTCGGGGCGGATTACAACATACAATAAAAACATGCTGCGCATAAACAGACCAGCAGCCATACAATAAACATAAAAACATGAAAGCATAAAACCAATGTACAATAAAATTGAAGGAATTTCGACTTCTAGGACGCGAGGCATAGGCCCCTCAGGGCAGACCATTAATCAAAAGCCAGTCTGAAGAGGGCAGTTTTGCAGGCCCTTCGAAACGGGCCGAGCTCTGGGATCGCTCGAGTAGCATCTGGTAGAGAGTTCCACCAAACTGGGGCCACAACCGAGAAGGCTCTCTGCCTAGTTGTGGATAGATGGCAGGAGCGGATCGATGGAACGAGTAGCAGATTCTGCTCTTCTGAACATAGTGATCTCGGGGGAACGTACAGGGCAAGGCGGTCCCTCAGGTTCATAAATGCTTTTTCAATTACTGGTTAATCTGATAGTGTATGAATTGTTACAGTATTTTAATCGCTGTTAGCTGAGTCTGTTCTAATTTTGGCCCCAATTCAAAAGAAAAGTGGGGCATAAATAAATAATCGGAATAGAATATGTATAATATTATAAATTATTCACTTCATGTGTTTATTTTTATAATAGAAAGAAAAATAATTGATTAATCACCGCTTGTTAACAGCAACATCCCTGAAATAATAGAATAGCCAGAACCTTCCCAAACATTCATCTCGGCATTACTTCGCAAATGAAGATTCTTAGGAAGGACTCATCCCACGGTTTTTACAAGCGTGTTGATGACTAAAAAGCCAAATGTGAGATAGGCAAGTTCGGTTGCAGAAAGCACAGCAGAAAGTCTCCTTGGGTGATGTTGTTTCCAAGTTTTGGTTCTTTCTGCATTGTCGTTTCTCTTCAAGACCCATTCAGTGTGTCTTCTCAAAAGAGGCCGCAACATTGTGGATAGTGCCTCTCCATGCCTCCCGATGTGAGGCCAGGGTGGACCATTGCTGGTGATCAATCTGGCTACGCCTGAGATGTTTTTTCAGGGAGTCCTTATATCTCTTTTTTGAGGCACCTCTCTCGCGCTGGCCTGTGGCAAGTTCACCATAGAGTAGTATCTTTGGGAGGCGGTGGTCCTCCATCCTAGAAACGTGTCCTGCCCAGGGCAGCTGTGTTCTCAATAGCTTGGCCTCAATGCTGGTGATCCCTGCTTGCTCAACGACAGCAACATTAGTCACATAGTCGGTCCAGTGTATATTTAGGATTGTGCGAAGACAGCGCTGATGAAAGCGTTCGAGGAGTCGTAGGTGTTGGCGATAGGTGACCCATGTTTCAGACCCATAGAGGAGAATAGACAGTACGATAGCTCTGTACACACTGATTTTGGTGTTTTGCCTCAAGTGCTTGTTGCTCCAGACTCTTTTGTGAAGCCTTCCAAATGCACTATATGCCTTTGCTAATCTGTGATCTATCTCTTTGTCAATCTTGGCGTCTGAAGAGATGATGCTTCCCAGGTAGGTGAACTGCTGAACGGACTTAAGCACAGATTTGCCTATGCTGATGATGCTGCCCTTGTGGCCCATTCAGAAGTAGCTCTGCAGCGCCTGACATCCTGCTTTGCAGCAGCTGCAGAGCTGTTTGGGCTGGAAGTCAGCCTGAAGAAAACGGAAAGCCTCTACCAGCTCGCACCACAGGAAGAACACCATCATCCCTAAACATTGATACAGAATCATAAAATCATAGAATCATAGAGTTGGAAGAAACCTTGTCTAACTCCCTGCCAAAAAGCAGAAAAAATCACATTCAAAGCCCCCCTGACAGATGGCCATCCAGCCTCTGTTTAAACGCCTCCAAAGAAGAAGCCTCCACCACACTCTGGGGCAGAGAGTTCCACTGATGAACAGCTCTTACAACAATGTTCATTCTGGGTTGTTGTAGGTTTTTCAGGCTATATGGCCATGTTCTAGAAGCATTCTCTCCCTAAGTTTTGCCTGCATCTATGGCAAGAATCCTCAGCTGTTGTGAGGTCTGAGGCTGTGAGATTCTCAGAGATTGTGAGACTTCACAACCTCTGAGGATGCTTCCCATAGATGCAGGCGAAACATCAGGAGAGGATGCTTCTAGAACGTAGCCATATAGCCCGAAAAATCTACAAAAACCAAGTGATTCCAGCCATGAAATCCTTCGACAATACAAGGTTCATTCTTTCTCAAAGATTGAAAGAAATGCCACTGTTGACACATTTCATATCCAAGGGCAGTATCAATATGCAGTACTAATATCCAAGTTTAAAGATATACAATTGAATACCAAACTCAGAATCTTTGATGACAGTCATTCCCAACTTTTGCTCCTCCAAGGGCTTTGGACTTCAGTTCCCAGACTGAGAACTGGCCATGCTGGCTGCAGCTCCTGTGAATGTAAGTCTGAAACACTTTAAGAACTAAAGATTGGGAACTACTGTTCTTTGACATAATATTCTCAATATCAGTGTATGGTTATGAAAGTTGGACAGCAACCAAAGTTTGATAAGAAGGCCAACAACTCATGCGAGAAATGGTGCTGGGGAAGAGCCAGCTTGGTGGTGTGGCTTGAATACTGAACTAGGACAAAGGGACAAAAGGCAAACTCAAATCTGAACTAATCTTGCCAATCATAATAAAACCAATCACTTCAGGCCTGTCATAAATTGGAAATGATGTAAAAGCATTGTTGAAGGCTCTCATGACCAGAACCACTGGGGTGTTGCATGTTTTCCAGGCTGTATGGCCGTGCTCTAACAGCATTTTCTCCTGACGTTTTGCCTGCCACTGTGGTTGGCATCTTTAGATTGTAAAGGCACATAACAATAATCTGGTGAAGAATTATATGGATGCCATAGACTGCCAAAAAGAGAAATAAATGAATCCTAGAACAAACCACAGCTGAAATCAAGCAGACAAGAGTCCTTTCACCCATCCTGGAGGTGTTAGCTGGTCCTGATTGTTTCATGCCTGGAATTAAAAAAAAAACACCTGAAAACCTGGCTTTTCCACTGTGCCTTTGGGGAGTAGTTATTATTATTATTATTATTATTATTATTAGTTCGATTTCCCGTAGGCTCAGGGCGACTCACATTCAATTACATATCTTCTGTATATCCGTATACCTTTATAAAACGGAATGTTTGTATGTGTGTATGCGGGTATGCGGAGGGCGGGAGGGCAGCCACTTTCACAGGCCAGGAAGGATATGTGGCAGCATTATTTGCATAAACGACTCCCATTGGCCAGCCACGAACATTCCGAGACTCTAAAGTGCCAGAGGGAGGTAAGGAAAAGCCCTGAGGCAGTCAGGCATGGTGGGAGTTTAAGTCCAAAACACTTTGCAGCCCCCAACAATGAGACAACAAAACCAAACTTGGCACACAGAACCCCCAAGACCCACTTTACGTCTTGGTGCAGTTTGAGGAGGCTGGGCCATGGATAGGCCAGCATTCCAACATCCCAAATCTCAAAGGTGCCAGACAGAGTTCTTTACACAAGAGGCTTCCTTCAGCTGATTCTACAAACTAGGCCTCAGCCTGAATTGACAGTAAGGCTTCCTCAACTTGATTTTCGATACTAGGCCTCAGCTTGAATTCACAGTAAGGCTTCCTCAAGTTGATTCTCCTGACTAGGCCTCAGCCTGAATTGACAGAAATGCTTACTTAACTTTATTTTCCTGACTAGACCCCCAAAAATGACAGAACAAGATTACAGTTGGTACACAGACACCCCCAAGACCCACTCTACATTCTGGTGCAGTTTGAAGGACTTGCAGTACCTTCACTCACTTACTCTGACCAGCACGGGTGACGGACCTGCACCAAACTTGGCACACATAACCCCCATGATGCCCTTTACGTCCTGGTGCAGTTTGAGAAAGATGAACCACGGATTATGGGATTTGTAGTACTTCAAAGCGCTTTGCTTCCCAGAGACCACTGTGGCCCACAACAAAGACCGATAAATATCAAACTTGGCACACAGAGCCCCCATAACCCACTCTATGTCCTGGTGCAGTTTGGAGAAGAGCAGAGCATGGATGATGGGGCTTGAAGTACCTCCACTCACTCTATGTCCTGGTGCAGTTTGGAGAAGAGCAGAGCATGGATGATGGGGCTTGAAGTACCTCCACTCACTTCCTGAGACCACTGCGACCTTCATCCAATGACTGATCAAGACCAAACTTGGCACACAGAGCTCCCATTACCTACACTACATGCTGGTACAGCTTCGAGTAGGATGGACCATGGATGATGGTACTTGGAAGTACCTCCACTCCCTGAGACCACAGCGACACTCATCCACTACCAATAAAGACAAAACTTGGCAAAGAGTGCCCCCATGGCCAACTCAACATTCTGGTGCAGTTTGTGGGAGGACGGATTATGGATGATGGGACTTGCAGTACCTTTACTCACTTCCTGAGACCGCTGCGACTCTCATCCAGTGACCGATCAAGACCAAACTTGGCACATAGAGCCCCCATGACCCACTTTACACCCTGGTGCAGTTTTCAGGAGGATGGACCACGGATGATGGGACTTGAAGTACCTCCACTCACTTCCTGAGACTGCTGCGACCCCTCATTCAATGACTGTTCAAGACCACAGTTGGCACACAGAACCCCCTACATCCTGGTGCAATTTGGGAGGAGGATGGACCATGGATTATGGTCCATGGACCATAATCCATCACTCACTTCCCGAAACCACTGCGAGCCAAATGAACAACTGATATGGACTAACCTTGGCACACAATGCCTTCCTCAAATAACCCGGGCACCGCCGGGTCCTCAGCTGAAGTTTGGAGGGGGACAGAACATGGATGATGTGTCTTGCAGTACCTTCCCTCACTTTCCAAGACTGCTACAAACCTAATCCTATGATTGATCAACACCAAACTTGCCACACAGAGCCCTCATGACCCACTCTACCTCCTGGTGCAGTTTGGAGGAGGGTGGACCATGGATGATGGGACTTTAAGTACCTCTACTCACTTCCCAAGTCTGCTGCGACCCTCATCCAATTACTGATTGAGACCAAACTTGGCACACAAAACCCCCATGACTGCCTTCACGTCCTGGTGAGGTTCGGGGGACAACTGACAATGGATGATGGAATTTATAGTATTTTCACACCCCTCTGTTCCCACAGACCACTGCGGCCCCCAACAAACACCGATAAAGACCACACTTGGCACACAGAGCCCCAGTGACCCACTCCACATCCTACTGAAGTTTGGAGGGGGACAGAACATGGATGATGGGACTTGCAGTACCTTCCCTCACTTCCCAATCCTGCTACTAACCTATTCCAATGACTGATCAACACCAAATCTGGCACACAGAGCCCTCATGACCCACTCTACAGCCTGGTGTGGTTTACTGTGAGACGGACCACGGATGATGGGACTTGAAGTACCTTCACTCACTTCCGAAAAACAATGCACCCCTCATCCATTCACCAATACAGACCAAACTTAGCACACAGAGCCCCCATGACCCAATCTACATCCTACTACACTTTGGGGGAACAGAGATGATGGGACTTGCACTACCTTCAGTAATTTCATGATACCACTGCAACTCCCAATAATGATGGATCAAGACCAAACTTGGCACACAGAGCCCCCATGACCCACTCTACATCCTGCTGCGCTTCTCAAATAACCCGGGCAGGGCCGGGTCCCCAAGCTAGTAAATCATAAAACACAGTAAAAGCAGTCCAGATATTAAAATTGCAGCAACCAGGCATGCAAAAACCGTTTACATGTTCACATATCTATGAACTGAATGCTTGGGTAAAAAGGAGGGTCTTGCAGGCCCTGCAGAATGTTAACAAATCAGTCTGGGCTCGAATTGTGGAAGGGGGGGGGGGCATTCCACAAGTCTGGCACAGCTGCACTGAAAGCCCTCCTCCATGTTGAACCCAGGTGCAGGGCCGGTTTAACCATTACGCGGCCTACGCAGGCGCGTAGGGCGTCATCACCTGGGAGGGGCGTCGCCTCCCATTTTGGAGCCAGCGCTCGTGCGTGCAGTTTCGCGCGTGTGCACAGATTGGCGCATGCACACTGGGCTCTAAAGCGGGAGGTGCAAAAAAATTCTGGATCACCGCCCCTACCCAGGTGAATAGATTGGCGGCTAGGCACCACCAGGAGATTCTGGGATTCGGAACGCAGTGGTCGAAGAGGACTGTAATGGGAGAGGTGGTCCCTTAAGTACACTGGCCCCAGACCATTCAAGGCCTTAAAGGTCAGAACCAGCACCTTGAAGGTGATCCGGTGCTCTATTGGAAGCCAGTGTAGTTCATGCAGAACAGGCGTGATGTGGCAGCGAGATGGAAGGCCTGCCACCAGCCGTGCTGAAGCGTTCTGCACCAGCTTAAGCTTCTGGATCACCGACAAGGGAAGGCCGATGTAGAGGGCATTACAGTAGTCTAGTCTTGAGATGACCGTGGCTTGGACCACTGTGGCTAGGTCGTGACGGGACAGGTAGGGAGCCAGCCTCCTCGCCTGTCGGAGGTGGTAGAAGGCCACTCCACTGACAATGGAGATGTGTTTCTCCATTGACAGTTCGGAGTCAAGTGTGACTCCCAAGCTTTTTACAGATGGGCACGGGCAAAGTGTCACCCCGTCCAGGGTTGGAAGCCGGATCTCTCCCGTACCCGGATGACCCAGCCACAGGATCTCCGTCTTAGCCGGATTCACCTTCAACCTACTGTCTCGCAGCCATTCAGTGACGGCTTCAAGGCAACAATGGAAATTATCGGGTACGGAGTCAGGCTGGCCTTCCATCCCCAGAATGAGCTGGGTGTCATCCGCATATTGGTGACACTCCAGCCCGAAGCTGCGCACCAACCGAGCAAGTGGTCGGACATAGATGTTAAATAACAAAGGGGAGAGAATTGCCCCCTGAGGCACCCCACAAGGAAGTGGGATGCCCTCAGAGACAACCTCGCCCCTTCTCACTTGCTGAGACCAGTTCCAGAGGAAGGAGGACAGCCAACTAAGGGCAGACCCCTCACCCTGGCCAGTTGGTGGGTCAAAAGATCATGATTGACAGTATCGAACGCTGCTGTGAGGTCCAATAACACAAGCAGCGCCGATCAACCTTGATCTAGTTGGCGACACAGCTTATCTGTGATGGCGACCAGCACCGTCTCCATCCCATGCCCTGAACGGAAGCCGGATTGGAAGGGGTCAAGCCAAGTTGCATCATCTAGGTAGGACTGCAGCTGCTCCATTGTTGCCTTTTCAACCACCTTGCCCAGATACGATAAATTCGACACTGGGCGGTAGTTGGAAGAGACCGACAGATCTAAATTTGGCTTCTTCAGCAATGGAGTGACCACTGCCTCTTTCAATCCCCCTGGAAACACTCCTTGCTCAAGGGAGGTGTTGACTAATTTCAACAGGGGGTCACCTAACCCCTCCAGGCTAGCTTTCACCAGCCAGGAGGGGCACAGAGCGAGAGAGCATGTGGTCGGCCTAGCTACAGTAACTATCATATCAACAGCTTCTGCATCCAGTGGCCGAAACCTGTCGAAGGTGGGCCCGGCAAGAGGCCACGGAATCTCAAGTTCACTGACTGTATCAAGAGTAGGGGGAAGGTCCTGGTGGAGGGCCGAAATCTTGTCCACGAAATAGCTCTGAAAAACCTCGGTGGAGAGGGCCTGATCATTTCTACCATTGCTTTTCTCAATGTCCCCGTTTCTGGTCCTCCACCCCCCCCCCCCCCCGCCGTAAAGGATGCTACAGAGGATGCTATTCTGCTTATCTTACTCTGAGTTTTTAACATTTTCTCTGTGTGCCTGTGGCCCGCCCTGATTTTGTGATTTTAGATATTCAGTTGTATCTTGTTTTTATTTATAGGTATGTATTTTTATTGCATTTACTGTTCATGTTTGATTTTTTTTATTGTAATTTGTTGTTGGTTTGGGCTTGGCCTCATGTGAGCTGCCCCGAGTCCTATTGGGGAGAGGGGGTGGGTTACAAATAAAGTTTATTATTATTATTCACAGGAATGCTGAACCATTCTAAGAACCATCATGTCGGACTACACAGAGAAGCCATTGAAAACCACAAGCATGTGGACAATTTCAACAGAAAGGAGGAAATAATTAAAATGAGCAGAAGCAGGAGGAAGCCAGGCTTTGCAGCAGAAAGGCCATGCAGTGCTGATCAAGATGGCCAATTGCAATATTTACACTTGCCTCCAACAGACAAGAGTTCTTTCTCTCAGCCTGGACATTCCTCAGATATATAAACCATACTTGCCTAGTTTCCAACAGACCTCACAACCTCTGAGGATGCCTGCCATAGATGTGGGTGAAACGTCAGGAGAGAATGCTTCTGGAACATGGCCATACAGCCTGGAAAACTTACAACAACCCACTGTTGAACTCTCACTGCTAGTCAAAATGGTGTTACTGAGCCTATCATATTTTGAACATTTAATGAGATGACATGACTCATTAGAAATGATGATCATGCTTGGTAAAGTGGGATGCAGTAGAAAATGAGAAAAACAGCAGTACAGGTAGGTGATACACTCAATCAAAGAAGATGCAGTTGTGAGTGTAAAAGACCTGAGCAGGGCTCTGGATGACAGGGTGACTTGGAGATCTCTCTCCCATATGTCTTTTTATAAGTCGAAGCTGACATGATAGCAATTACCAACAAGAATACAGACAATGAGGGGGGGGGGCAGGAATGAATGGAGAGGGAAGTGTTACACAATCTTGTTTGCTGCTTCTCAAACACATATACACACAGAAAATCAGGACACCAAAAGAGGTGTTCCCATACTTTAAAGCCTCTCTTTCTCATTTCTGCCAAATGGCAGAGCATCAGCTTTGCACAGAGGAACTAGTTTTATGTGTGTTTCCGTTTTATGCAGCTTGCCAGCTTTGGCAGGACCCTCAAGGGCCTGAACCTGAATTGCCCAAATGGTAGAAACTCACAATCAGCCAGAAATCCACTGCTAAATGTGAAATGAAAAAAGGATTTATTTCTCTCTATCTCTTTTCTTAATGGTTAAACAGAGTATATGAAAACCTTCAACAACACATTCCTGCTTCTATTTAGATAAAGGGTCACCTGGGATTTTTAAGGGAGCAAGGTCCACAGAACATCCATGAGGTCACCACTAGTCCCCATGACATACCCTGATCATCCTGATGTCGATCCAAGAAAATGGCTGGTATGTAGGGTACGGTACGTGTGTCGAGATGAAGGCTAAATTATTTGAATATGTCTGCTGTCAATATGAACCACTGCAGAATGATAGAAAAGGGAATATTATGAAACTGTTTTGCACTACGGTAATTTTCAGAGCAGTTACCCTGTTTGCATGAGAGAGGAGGAGGAAGGCTTGTGGCACTTTATTTATTTATTTATTTATTCGGTTTCTATGCCGCCACTCCCGGTGGGCTCGAGGCGGCTCACAGCACCAACAAGATAAAAACAACAATACATGATAAAACGGGGGTTACATGACATTAAAATGGGATTAAAATAGCGATGTACAACATTTAAAAATGACCAAGTCAGAACTCAGTTCCACAGGGGGGTGCGACCCGTAAGGCCTACACCTGGAAGGCCAGCTTGAAAAGGTGGGTCTTGCATGCCCGCCTGAAGGGAAGCAGGTCATGGATGGCACGCGTGTCCGCCGGAAGGGCATTCCAAAGAGTCGGTGCAATCACCGAAAAGGCCCTTCGGCGGGTGGCTGTCAATTTGGCCGTTTTTGCGGAGGGGACGGCCAAGAGGTTGGTGTCCTCTGAGCGTAGGGATCTCATAGGGCAATATGGGGTGAGACGGTCCCTCAGATACGCTGGCCCCAGGCCGTGCAAGGCCTTAAAGGTAAGAACCAACACTTTGAAGGTGATCCGGTGCTCAATTGGCAGCCAGTGCAGATCCTGCAAGGTAGGTGTTATGTGGCAACCTGCTGGCGTGCCAGACAGGAGCCGAGCGGCAATGTTCTGCACCAGCTTGAGCCTCCGGGTCACCGACAGAGGAAGGCCAACGTAGAGCGTGTTACAGTAATCTTTGTTTATTTTATTTATTTATTTCTTGGGCTTCTATGCCGCCGACTCCCGGAGGCTCGCGGCGGCTAACAAGAGCCGAAGGCACAATAAAATACAGAAGAATAAAAACAGTTAAAAACAGCAGCAACACAGTAAAACAGTGGCATAATTGAAGCAGTGGCACAATTAAGAATGTGCGGGCCTACCTGCCGAAAGCCTGCTTAAACAAGTAGGTTTTACAAGCCCGTCTGAATGGGAGCAGGTCCTTCACTGCCTGGGTTTTGGCCGGGAGGACGTTCCACAGCGTTGGAGCTATGACAGAGAATGCCCTCCGGCGGGTAGATGTCAGTCGTGCCACCTTCGCCGAAGGTATCTCCAAGAAGTTGGCATCCTCGGACCGTAGCGATCTCAAAGGGCAATATGGAGTGAGACGGTCCCTCAGATACGCTGGCCCCAGACCGTGCAAGGCCTTAAAGGTAAGAACCAGCACTTTGAAGGCGATCCAGTGCTCAATTGGCAGCCAGTGCAGATCCTGCAAAACAGGTGTTATGCGGCAGCCTGCTGGGGTGCCAGACAGGAGCCAGGCGGCAGTGTTCTGCACCAGCTTGAGCTTCCGGGTCGCCGACAGAGGAAGGCCAACGTAGAGCGCGTTGCAGTAATCTAGCCTTGAGATGACCGTGGCTTCGATCACCATGGCGAGGTCGTTCCGGGAGAGATAGGGGGCCAGCCTCCTTGCCTGTCGGAGATGGAAAAAGGCAACCTTGCTGACCGCAGAGACCTGGGCCTCCATGGTCAGCTGGGAGTCCAGGTGGACTCCCAGGCTCTTCACGGAAGACGATGAGCATAGCGCCACACCGTCCAGGGTCGGAAGCTGGACATCTACCCCCCCCCCCCGGGCAGCCCAGCCACAAGATCTCCGTCTTCGCCGGATTCACCCTCAACCTACAGGCTCGCAGCCATCCAGTAACGGCTTCGAGGCAATGTTGGAAATTATCGGGGGCGGATCCTGGCCTGCCCTTCATCCTCAGGATGAGCTGGGTATCATCCGCGTACTGGTGACACTCCAGCCCATAACTCCGCACCAGCTGTGCAAGCGGCTGCATGTAGATGTTAAATAACAGAGGGGAGAGAATGGCCCCCTGCGGAACTCCACAAACTAATGAGGAGCCCTCGGAGACCACCTCGCCCCTCCTCACACACTGAGACCGCTGGTGGAGGAAGGAGGTCAGCCATTTTAGGGCTGTCCCCCTCACTCCAGCCATGGCCAGGCGGTGGATCAATAGATTGTGGTCGACCATGTCAAACGCTGCCATGAGGTCCAATAACACGAGCAGCGCAGACCCGCCTTGGTCAAGCTGGCAGCGGAGTTGGTCTGTGATGGAGACCAGAACCGTCTCCGTCCCATGCCCCGAACGGAAGCCGGACTGGAAGGGGTCTAGCCATGTTGCATCATCTAGGAAGGACTGCAGCTGCTCCATTACTGCCCTCTCAACTACCTTACCCGGGTACAAAAGATTCGACACTGGTCGGTAGTTGGAGGGAACCGCGGGGTCTAATGTTGGTTTCTTCAGTAATGGAGCTACCACCGCCTCTTTTAAGCACTCTGGAAAGACTCCTTGCTCAAGGGAGCTGTTTATGATATTCAACAGAGGCCCACGTAACCCCTCCAGGCAAGATCTAACAAGCCAGGAGGGGCACGGGTCGAGGGAGCAGGTGGTAGGCCTGGCTGCAGCCACTATCCTATCAACAACATCTGCGTACAGTGGCCGAAACCGGTCGAGGGTGGGCCCGGCGGAGGGCCACGGAGTCTCAAGCTCTCTTACTGTCTCAACCGTGGCTGGAAGGTCCCGGCGGAGGCTCAGTATCTTGTCTGTGAAGAAGCTCTGGAAAGCAAAGGCAGTGAGGGCCTGATCGCTATTTTTTGGGACAGTAGGGACCGTTGTCAGAGACCGAATTACCTTAAACAGTTGGGCCGGGCGTGAGCTGGCAGACGCTATCAAGGCGGAAAAGTACCCATTTTTGGCCGCCTTGACAGCACGCTCATAAGCCTCTTTAACTAGCTTATAAGCTGATACTGAGGCTCCGTCGCGGAGTTTCCTCCACTCGCGCTCTAGCCGTCTCCTCTCTCGCTTCATCGACCTAAGGTCCCCTGTATACCAGGGGGATCGGTGATTGCGGGGGCGGAGAGGACGCCTAGGGGCAATCTCGTCGAGAGCTCTAGCTAATGAGGTGTTCCAGGCTTGAACCTGCTCATTGACTGAGACGCTGATAGACTCCAGATCCCTCAGAGCATTCAGAAACCTTTCGGGTTCCATAAGTCTCTTCGGGCGAACCAAAATCTGTTCAGCGCCCTTGCATGGGGGAGGCGGTTGCTCAACCCGGATCTTTAGAGCATAGTGGTCCGACCATGGGACCTCTATTACGGAGGCTAGGTCCACTTGAACCCCCGCGCTGAACACCAGATCGAGGGTGTGCCCGGCCGAGTGTGTGGGTCCCGAGCTACAGAGGGAGAGGCCTAATGTCGCCATGGTCGAAATTAGGTCCGCGGCTGCAGATGGAACGGTGGCTGCATCGGCGTGGACATTGAAGTCGCCCAGGACAATAAGCCTGGGAAACCTCAATGCCCACTCCAATACAGTCTCCAGCAGCCGCGCCAGGCTCTCTGCCGGTGCGCTAGGCGCACAGTACACCAGCAGAATCGCCAGGCTCTCCTGGGACTCCCACACTAGGCCGACACTTTCGAGCCCCGAGGTGGCGAGCGCAGGGATCGCTCTAAGGTGTAATCCATCACGGGAGAGTATTGCCACCCCCCCCCATCCCTCATTCCTAGTCTGGTGCGTGGCAACGTAGTCAGGGGGGACCACTTCCTGGAGGCAGATGGAATCGCTCTCCTGGAGCCAGGTCTCAGTTATGCAAAATAGGTCCGCTTTAAGATCTTCACAAAACTCCCTGATGATGGCGGTCTTGTTCCGGATGGATCGAGCGTTAACCAGCACCAGAGTGGAAGGAGGGATAGCTGGATGTCTATCAACAGCGTGCCTGGGGATAGGACGCAGGTCAGAACCAGGCCGAGTCCGTCAATGACTCAGCCTGGATCTCGCAGTTGATCTCGCATTCGGCCTGCGCCTACGGTACTTACCCTGCCCCGAGATCACCGGAATACCTAGCGGACTTGGATGACAGAAGTCAGCAGAGGGTTTAGCTTCCGGCACACCCCGTGAAAAGGGGAAGCCGGTGGAGAGCCCTGGCCATTTCCCGCCGGTTCTACCGGCAGCCCATCAGTCCCAGTCCCCCCATACATTTGAAGGTCCAAGGTGGGGGGTGCCGAGCCCCGTTTACCAACAGACAGTTCCTGCCCTCTATGAGTCCTTGAGGGCGGCCTGTCCAGCTGTCTATCTGGCTGACCACTCTGCCCCTCATGGGGGCTCTTAGCGCCGCCAACGGAAGCCGGTCCGGGGGTCGGGCCTAATCTAGTCATGAGATGACTGTGGCTTGGATCACCGTGGCCAGGTCGTTCCGGGAGAGGTAGGGGGCCAGCCTCCTTGCCTGTCTCAGATGGAAAAAGGCAATCCTGCTGACCGCAGAGACCTGGGTCTCCATGGTCAGCTGGGAGTCCAGGTGGACCCCCAGGCTCTTTACGGATGACGATGGGCATAGCGCCGCACCATCCAGGGTCGGAAGCTGGACATCCCCACCACCCGGGCGGCCCAGCCACAAGGTCTCCGTCTTCGCCGGATTCACCCTCAACCTACTGGCTCGCAGCCATCCAGTAACAGCTTCGAGGCAACGTTGGAAATTATCGGGGACGGATCCGGGCCTGCCCCCCATCCTCAGAATGAGCTGAGTGTCGTCAGCGTACTGGTGGCACTCAAGCCCATAACTCCACACCAGCTGTGCAAGCGGCTGCATGTAGATGTTAAATAACAGAGGGGAGAGAATGGCTCCCTGAGGGACTCCACAAACTAACGGGGAGCCCTCGGAGACCACCCCGCCCCTCCTCACACGCTGAGACCGCTGGTGGAGGAAGGAGGTCAGCCATTTAAGGGCTGTCCCCCTCACTCCAGCCACGGCCAGGCGGTGGATCAAAAGATTGTGGTCAACCGTGTCAAACGCTGCCGTGACGTCCAATAACACGAGCAGTGCAGACCCGCCTTGGTCAAGCTGGCAGCGGAGTTGGTCTGTGTTGGAGACCAGGACCGTCTCCGTCCCATGCCCCGAACAGAAGCCGGACTGAAAGGGGTCAAGCCATGTTGCATCATCTAAGAAGGACTGCAACTGCTCCATTACTGCCCTCTCAACTACCTTCCCCAGGTACGAGAGGTTCGACACTGGTCGGTAGTTGGAGGGAAACCGTCTAAAGACGGTTTCTTCAGTAATGGAGCTACCACCGCCTCTTTCAAGCACTCTGGAAAGACTCCTTGTTCAAGGGAGCTGTTTACGATGTTCAACAGAGGTCCACGTAACCCCTCCAGGCAGGATCTAACAAGCCAGGAGGGGCACGGGTTGAGGGAGCAGGTGGTAGGCCTAGCTGCAGCCACAATCTTATCAACAGCATCTGCGTCCAGTGGCCGAAACCGATCGAGGGTGGGCCCGGCGGAGGGCCACGGGGTCTCAAGCTCCCTTACTGTATCAACCGTGGCTGGAAGATCCCGGCGGAGGCTCAGTATCTTGTCTGCAAAGAAGCTCTGAAAAGCACCGGCGGTAAGGGCCTGATCACTGTTTTTTGGGACAGTAGGGACCGTCGTCAAGGACCGAATTACTTTGAACAATTTATTTATTTATTTATTTATTTATTCGGACTTCTATGCCGCCGACTCCCTAAGGCTCGCGGCGGCTCACAGGAGCCGAAGGCAAACAAAGAATACAAAGTGTACATCGATAGACATACAGGACATACAGAAGGTAAAAACATCCACAGGGTAACCAACAGCAGGTAGGGAGGGGGAAGCCAAGCTCATGCCCAAGGGCAGAGCCACCCGGTGGAGCTATCGAGCACGTCCATCAAAGGAGGGGAGATGGGGGGGTGTCCCACAAATCGAGGAGCGTACTCAGAGACTCCAAGTCTAAACAGTAGCGGTCACTGCAGTGTCGGTCGTTGCCGGCCAGTGGACTGTGCCTCGTTATCGGCGGCTTGTCCACCCTCCTAGATTGGGGGTTCGCCGATGGGGGCACCCCGCGCCTGTGGGCAGCATTCCGGAAAGTCCTGGAACGGGGCCCTCCGGGGAGCACCTTCCGAGAGTCAGCCACTGTGGGGGGGGGAGGTATTACAGAGCGGGCCAGGCGTGAGCTGGCAGACGCTATCGAGGCGGAGAAATAAACACTTTTGGCCGCCTTGACAGCACGCTCATAAGCTTTTTTAAATAGCTTATAAGCTGATAATGAGGCTCCGTCTCGGAGTTCCCTCCACACGCTCTCTAGCCGTCTCTTTTCCCGCTTCATCGACCTAAGATCTTCTGTGTACCAGGGGGATCGATGTTTGCGGGGTCGGAGAGGGCGCCTAGGGGCAATCTCGTCGAGAGCTCTGGCTAATGAGGTGTTCCAGGCTTGGACCTGCTCATCGACTGAGACGCTGCTAGACTTTAAAGAATAGGCAGTTTATTTCAACCAAAGTTTTTATTTATTTTATTTATTTACTATTCCGATTTGTATACTTTCTTTTCCAAATTTGCTCAGGGCGGTTTACAGCATATCAAACTACAACAAGAATCATAAAACAACAAAACAATAAAACAAGATATACAACAAATTAAATGATATTGAGTCATAACCAAGAGTGGCTAAACGCTAAATGCCTGCCGAAATAGTGCAGTTTTGCAAGCTTTCTGGAAAGCCGGCAGCTCGCTAATTGCTCGAACTTCAGGCGGCAGACCATTCCACAGGTATGGTGCTGCAACGGAGAAAGCTTTCTGTCTGGTTGACGACAGGTATGTGGTTTGCAGGGAAGGAATCTGCAGGAGGTTGAGATCCTCAGATCAAAGAGATCTCTGGGGAACATATGGAAGTAGACGGTCCCCCAAGTACACCGGCCCCAGACCATGCAAGGCCTTAAAGGTCAAGACCAACACTTGGCGCCTATGGAACACAGCCTCCTTAAACCATGGTCCATGAAAGCGTAGGCGAAAAAAATGATTCTTAAATTTACTAGAGGATGTTTCCTTCTTTTTGATCCTAAATCAGAAATGGGCAGTCCATTTTTGCCTATTACTGTCTTCACCAGACCGGAGAATCTAAGGAGCCCCAGAAGTGACTACTGTAGATTACAACTCTTATCATGTCAACCATTGGTCTGGTGGGAGTTGCAATTGAAAGTTCTGGAGGACACTGCATTGGAGGAAAAGACTGGTTTAAATGTTGGGATTTCATTGAGATGACCCCCTGTTGCATTACATGTGAGCTAAGTAGCTCACATGTAGCTTCCCAGTTATGCCAGGAATTTGACAAAACCAGACTTCCAGCTTCTTTGGTTTCTGTTTCAGCAGGGCTGGTGTAGATCAAACAAGTCCCAATAATCTAGATCTTGTATTGTTGAAGGCTTTCATGGCCAGAATCACTAGGTGGTAGGTTTTTATATCTGTGGAATGTCCATTCACACCTAGCTCCAACAGACAAGGGTTCTTTCCCCAACCCTGGGCATTCCACAGACATATAAACCCAATTTTCCAAGTTTCCATCAGACCTTACAACCTCTGAGGGTGCCTGCCATAGATGCAGGTGAAACATCAGGAGAGAATGCTTCTAGACCATGGCCATACAGCCCGAAAAAACTACAACAACCCACTATCTAGATCTTGCATGCTGTTTCTGTACACCACCTAGCAACATCTTACTGGGGCTTAGAAAGGAATTTCTACATGCAAATGACAAGTGATTCTGGAAGAAGACCTTTACATGCCAAATATGTTCTCTGCCACTAAATGACAAGCCCTTTACATACTGCCTATTTCTTACACAGCCTATTTCAACACACACATATCAATCTTCTCTCAGCTTGAGCTTCTTTGTCCTTTATGGCCATTTTTATGGTCATTCTTAGGACCTAATCATTAAATGAATACATGTGCATCTAAAATAAAAACATTATCATCCTCATCTTCGTCATCTCTGTTTTATGAATCATATTCCATGTTCAGAAAGCATTCTGTGTTGAAAATTTCCACACTCTTTAAGGTATTTTTATTGCATTGTTCAGGACCAAAATAGCTTTCTCACATCATAAAGCCATCACTAAAACAGTTGAGCATCCCAATGCTGAATTCACAATAAGCACAATCACCCTATAAACAAAATTAAAAAATGATTCAAAAATCAGACGTGAAATCGCAACCAGATTTGCAAGAGCCCTACAAGGGAGTTCAGCCTTACCTTCAGCTCCTTAATGCAAACAGTAGAAAAGCAGATGGGTTGGAGAGTGAGAAAAGGGGTCTTGACTTATACAGTGTCCATCTGGCCCAGCACTCTCAACTCTGATCCAAGATCAAGTTTCTTCACTGGTCTTAATGGATGTCCCTGCTAGACACTAACCAGACATGACCCTGGATAGCTTTCAAATTCAAACACAACATGGTGTGTTCAAGGTGATCCTGGGGAATTAAGATAATGGCTAATTTGTTGTTTTCTAAATTGTTATGCCATGTATTGGAATGTTAGGATTTCTCTAAAGCAGTGGTTCCCAACCTGTAGTCCATGGACCACCAGTGGTCCACAAGAATTAAAATATGGTCCGCAACCTCACTGTTACTACACCATTGCAACAAGAGTGACTGGTCTCACAAAACTCTGAATTTTAATGTGGTATAATTAATGTCAATCTTTGCTTTTATGGTGTTTTACATTGTGCTATGAGCTGCTCCGAGCCCCGGGGAGTGGCGGCATACAAGATTGAAATTTTTTTTGGAAAAAAAACCCCTTCTAATAGTGCCGAGGTGTATTAAATATGGTTTTCTGTGGGCATGCAGTTAGCAACTACTGGAAACTAGAGCTGATGTGGTCTATCCAATACCATTGTCTGAATCAGCACCCCCAAAAAACAAACTGAATCTAAAGCTGACCAAAAACTGATTTGTAACCCTTTTCGTACTAATGTTGGAGAGTGGTCCCTAGTCAAAGTGGTCCCTGGTGAAGAGGTCCCTGGTCAAAGCAGTCCCTGGTCAAGAGGTCCCTGGTCAAGAGGTCCCTAGTCAAAGAGGTCCCTAGTCAAGAGGTCCCTGGTCAAAGTGGTCCCTGGTCAAGAGGTCCCTGGTCAAAGTGGCCCCTAGTCAAAGAGGTCCCTAGTCAAAGTGGTTCGTGGTCAAGAGGTTCCTGGTCAAAGTGGCCCCTAGTCAAGAGGTCCCTGGTCAAAGTGGTCCCTGGTCAAAAGGTCCCTGGTCAAAGTGGCCCCTAGTCAAAGAGGTCCCTAGTCAAAGTGGTTCGTGGTCAAGAGGTTCCTGGTCAAAGTGGTGTAGTCCTTGGTCAAAGCAGTCCATGGTCAAGTGCTCCCTGGTCAAAGTAATCCCCTGGTCAAGTGGTCCCTGGTCAAAGTGTTCCCTGGTCAAAAAAGAGGCTAGGAACCACTGCTCTAAAGAGTATGATTTCCTTAGGAAGCTTCCTTACAGCAACACAATGCCCAAACCTCTGCCAGGCCACTACCAAAATCCCATTCCTTACTCTATCCATGCATTTCTGGTGTTTTTTTTGGTGGACTCCCAAGCAAGGACTCAACAGGCTTAGCTTTGGGACCAGATCATGATGTTGGTGGGGTCATTGCTTTGTCTTCATTGCAACTTCGGCACCTGATTAACATCTGCCACCCTGCCGTGCTACCACTGTTCTTGTATGAATCAGCTGTGCCCTGATTCATTATGGTTTCATGGGATTGTAAGGGGTGGGATTGCTAACTGTTTTTATGAGTTTTTATGATGTTTTAAACTTGTGTGTCTTACATGTTGGAAATCACCCTGAGCTTCGGGAAGGGTGATCCATTAAATCGAAATAATAAATAAATAAATAAATAAATAAACTAACTCAAGGTTGTTGGAGCTCTTGCTGGGAATCGTTGGACACCAAAAAGAACAACCAGAGAGCAAACCAGCTCAGGTAAGCGATGACATCTTTTCCTTCCCCAAAAGAGCAGAGACAAGCAAGCTCCTTTGTAAGTAAGAGCTGATCAGGCTTTTAAAAGCCGGAGAGGGGCTTTGCCTGCCCATCCCTCCCTCCCTCCCTCCCATCCTCCATGCATTTGCAGAAAGGAGAGAGGATTAAGCCAGAAAGAGAGAGCGCTCAGCGCACATCCATTTTAGAGAATTAACAGACTTTTAGAGAAGCGATTATTATTTATTCCGATGCAAACCTTCGATTTCTCCCCCACCCCCAAATCCACACACACCCTTCTGCTCAAGGTGACTTTCTCCAAACTTGCAAAGGATGAGGGTTTGGGTGGCAGGAGACACTGTGCCTCCCGTTTGGAAGCAGCTTACCTGGCCCTGGTGGAGAAGGGAAAGGCAGAAGGCGGAGGCAGAGTCCTCCTTGCCCGTCCCCCAAAAAAGATCCAGGCTTGACCTTCTCTGGGAACTCCAACCAGCTGCCTCCTTTGCCCTCTTCACATCTTGGCAACCTGGGACGCGGGTCCTTCAGCGAAAGCCACGCGGAAAGCGGTGCCAGGGAAGCAGTGCCCGCCTCTCGCCCCGGTTTTCTCTCCCTGTGTGTGTGTATTTTATGTGTGTGTGCTTGTGTGGCTGTCTTACTATTAAGAGCCTCGAAGGTGTGGGAAACGTGACATGGCTCCCCCTTGCGGCCATATGGATCCTCTGTCTCAAGTTGCATCTACACTGTAGAATTAATACAGGTTGACACCACTTTAATGGCCATGGCTCTCAATGCTATAAACTAGGCATGGGCAAACTTGGGCCCTCTGGGTGTTTTGGACTTCAACACCCACAATTCCTTAAGCAGCTGAGGGGGAAAGGAAAGGGCCTGAGGCTGTTCGGACTTGTGGGAGTTGAAGTCCAAAGCACCTGGAGGGTCCAAGTTTGCACATGCATCCATCTTGCCCTTGGAAGGCCCCTCTTCCTTTTTCCTTCCTTTCCCCCAGCATCTTTGTCTTCTCTAAGCTTTCCTTTATTCTCATGATGTGGCCAAAGTACTTCATCGTCATAATATCCTTCCCCCAATGAGCAGTCGGGCTTTATTTCCTGAAGTATGGACTGGTTGGATCCAACACACTCTCAGAATTTTCCTCCAGCACCACAGTTCAAAAGCAGCTATCTTCCTTTGCTCAGCCATCCGTATGGTCCAGCTTTCACATCCATGGGTTACTGTGGGAAATACCATTGCTTTATTTATGTGGATCTTCGTTGCCAGTGTGATGTCTCTACTCTTCACTATTTTATCGAGACTGGTCATTGCTCTCCTCCCAAGAAGTAAACGTCTTCTGATTTCTTGGCTGCAGTCTGAGTCTGCAATCATCTTTGCACCTAGAAATACAAAGTCTGTCACTGCCTCTACGTTTTCTCCCTCTTTTTGCCAGTTATCAGTCAGTTTGGTTGCCATAATCTTGGGGTTTTTAATGTTTAGTTGCAACCCAGCTTTTGCACTTTTTAAACCTTGATTAGAAGGCTCCTCAGCTCATCCTTGCTTTCAGCCATCAAAGTGGTATCATCTGCATAACTAAGATTGTTAATGTTTCTTCCAGCAATTTTAACTCCAGCCTTGGATTTGTCAAGCCAACATACAGCACACAAAGAAATCATAATAAAGATTTGTAGTTTGTTGAGGCACTATCCTTATTTGGCAATGAAGGCTAAAAAGCCTTGTGCAACTACAACTCTTAAGGCCTTTCCACACAGAATATCAAGGCAGATAATCCAAAATATCGGCTTTGAACTGGGTTATCTGAGTTCACATTGCCATATAATCCAGTTCAATGTGGATTGTATACAGCTGTGTGGAAGGGGCCTTAGAAACAGTTCATAGGGCTGGATATATTTATCCTGGAGTAGAAAAGGTTGACAGTAGAGATTGGGGCTTGGAGTAATGGATTCAAGATACTGAAAAAGAGATTCACCTTAAACAGGGACCACTCTCCAACATTAGTACCAAAAAGGTTATGAATCAGTTTTTGGTCAACAATAGATTTGGTTTGGTTATTTGGGGTGCTGATTCAGAAAATGGCATTGGATTGACCACGTCAGCTCTAATTTCTGATACAGAACATATGCCATCAGGCCCGTAGGCAGGATTTCAGGGGGCTGAGTCTGAGTGAGAGAGGATCTACCCTAGCAAACCTTTTGTATCGTTATCCCAATACCCCCATGCATATGGGATATATTGAGCATGGTGATCAGATCATGATATGAATAAACATAACAGTTTAAACAATGTACCAATAAGGCATTCTCACAGACCACCCTGAGAATTTTGGGGGAGGGGGGGAATGAAGCCCCTCAGCCCTCCCACCACCACCACCATCTGTTTGTAATATTTTTGAATTGCACTTTAATACAGAATTATTGAAATTATTGAAATATTTGTATTTGTATTTGTAGTGTATCTGTATTGATAACTTGGTGAATTTGGGGAAGTGGTTTGGAGGGCCGAAGGATTTCATTTCTTACAATAGAAATAATATAAAAACATGCCTGTATGCCATCCAATTGTTGCCATCTGCTTGCCCACAGAAAACCATATTTAAATAATCTAGAGCTGATGTGGTTGTAGTAATCTTTCGTGGGTAGTCAGTGTCTCCCCTCCTGACATCCCTGTTGCCTCACCACTATAAGGTTTTGTGCTCAAGGTCCATCCTTCCCGCAGTGGTTTCGGTTTGCCGGAGTATGGGAGGGGAGTGAGGAAAATATAATTTCTGATATAGCCATGCTTTGCAGTTTGAAAAGATTCAGGACAACTTTTGCAATTAAGCCTTCATGTATTTTAGCTCCTGCATTTAGCCTCATGTTTTGGGTCTCCTGTATTTTTAGCTCAAGTGCTCCAGTCTGAACTTTGATCTTCCTTGGAAACCTTTTGAATTTTATCAATTACTGGAACTTACCTGCTTGGATTTAAAAGTGACTTTACAGCCTTCATTCAACCTATGGGCATTGGGAACATTTCCTTATTGGCATTGGATTATTGATTGAACTCTATTTCTTGATATATTTCCTATTGCTTTATTGCTTGCTGTTTTTCTTCAATAAAAGACTATTTTCTTCAGCTGGAGTTTGGATTCTAAGGGCTCAGGTTTCTATGCTGGTGTGCGACAGCATCTTTGTTCCAACTCAGGAAGTGAATCAGAAAACACCCAGCGTTTGGAGGCAAGCAGTAACTTGCATGCTGGGATGCTTGCCTCCAGCCAATGAGGGAAAACCATGTTGGGGGCGGGGGCGGGATTTCGGTATGGCAGCCATTGCCCTTTAAAAAGGCCTGCACGTGCCTCATGGGCTCATTGTGAGCCGAGCACACAAAAGGGAAGGGACTAGGCAGCTTGGGTGGGAAATGTGCCATGCCACCACTTTGCAAGGGAACAACAGAGTTGGGAACAAATCGGGGAACCGGCTGGAAGCAGGCCACTTGTCTGCGAGGCTTCCTTGTGTGTGGGGAAGAAGAAGGGCAGGGGATTAAGGACTCATAAAGCATTTCCTCAATACCCGAGTGAGTGTGATTATTGAGCGGCCTACCAACGCTCACACAGGGCAGCTGGGAAAAGTGTTCTTCTCTTGATTGCCACTGCCAATTTTTCTTTTTGAAGCAGTGATTTTAACTTTCAACAGACCTCAATCCCCTTTGGGTTACACTTTGGATTTTGGGATCCCAAAAAGTCCCTTTGGACTTTGGAAAGCCCATTTTCTGATAATAATTTCCTTGGGGAACCACACCATACCACTTTGGAGCCTCCTTTGTCTGCTTTGGGTTTCATAATGTATTTTTTAAAATTAGAAATCTCCTAATCTAATCATTTCCTTGGGGAAACACAAAATACCACTTTGGAGCACCCTTAGTCTGCTTTGGTTTCATGTTGTACTTTTGAAAACTAGAAATCTCCTATAATCTGCTAATAATTTCCTTAGGAAAACACACAATAAAAGTTTGGAGACCCCTTTGTCTGCTTTGGGTTACACATTGTACTTTTGCAAACTAGAAATCTCCTAATCTATTCATTTCCTTGGGGAACCACACCATACAACTTTGGAGCCCCCTTTCTCTGCTTGAGGTTACACGTTGTACTTTTGGAAACAAGAAATCTTCTATAATCTGCTAATAATTTCTACCACTGTGGCAAGTTTTGTCAGTAGCAGTCTAAAAATGAGGAAAAGGGAATCCCCCAAGTTTTGCCTGTCCTGTTTGCAGTTTTTCACGCATTGCGCAATCATGCTCACCATTAACGAAGCAATTCAGACATTTCGGAAAATTCCAACTTTTGAGGAAAATTTCAGAAATCACTTCGGAATTGAATCGCCAGCACCCCCTACATCTGAAACGGGTTTTGAACCATTTTTCCCTTGATCAAATAAGCCTACCTATCCATATGGAAAGAAAGAAAAAAATCTCTTATTAACCCAAAATGAACAAAACAATTGGCAGGAAATACAGACGTAGATTGGAGAAAGACAATGGAATCAAGACCTCCATGTCAAGTTTGGATTCCATTTTAATTTTTTTAAATTTCAAACTGGACCCCTTTAGGGGATATTTCAGCACTTTGTGTATCTCCTTTGCATTTCATTTTTATTGATACAAGCTCATGGCTCATTGTCCTAATATGACAATGTATTAAACTCACCTGCCTACAATTTGTACATCTGCACAAGGCTAGTGTGTGTATGCCAATTATAGACACACTGCAGTCTAGTTCATGTGGTATTCTGCAACAGACCCACCCTAACTTAACTCCTAACAAGCATTCAACTCAAGAAGACCCTTAGATGGGATCAGGGTTACTGAGTGTGTCTTATCCTCTTTAGTGATTCCCCTTTGAGTGCCCCTGCCAGATGTTGGCAACAGCTGGATCAAAGATTAAAGCCTCAGGAAAATCAAATGGAGGAGGAAAGCTCTGGCACTTCACTATCTAATGTGTGTTATTAACCTTCTCATCAAACGCCTTGTAAAAAAGGAAGGCTGGTGACATTTGCTTTGCCAACACAAGTGAAATATTAGATTTGAAGCCCAGAGTAAAGAAAGTATGATTGAGGGCTTTGGGTAGTCCTCCAAAACCCAACTATTGTAGCTCATGGAGCTTCCCAAAAGACCATCCTCATCATCGTTCAAATAAAACTGAATGGTTTGCAAGGGTTTTCCTGCACACACGCACACACTCTCTTTAAAGATAGGCCACAATAGTTCATTTATTATATCTATACTCCCACTTTTTTCATGGGAGAGTGGGTCATGATGGCTTACAGTGAAACAGAACAAATAAAATTAAAGTATTAAATAATTTAAAAATAGTGGCCACATCCTGGCTCAGGAGACGTAAGGACAATGTAGTTCTTATCCAAACACCGCAATTTACATACCAGTAGAGACAGGAAAGAAGAGTCCATCTGTTTTCCGCAGAATAAACAGCCATAGCAACTTTAGCAGATTCTGGAGGATGCCTGTTGCTCAAGCATCCACCAGTCAAAATACAACCTTGTCTACACTGACCATTTAATGCATGCAGAATAAATCTCTCAGTTATCTGTGGTTTGTGTAATCACCCTTTGGGCCTCAAACTGGTTTCTTATGTAATCATCCGCCATGGTATGTGTGTGTTTCATTGGCTCAATTGGAAGCCCTAGCACACTGGCAGGATCTGAAATTTCGGACAACACTGTTATGCAAAGGTACGCTAATATTTATTTATATACTCTATATATGTGTAATATATGAAAAAGAAATAAAATTTCTACTTGAAGTTTTCTTACTCAATAAATCCCACTGGACTCCAACTAATGGAACTATATTCCTCTTCTCTAATCCCAACCAGTTATTAATTACCAAAGTAGCAACATTCTTCTACAAAGCTAGTAAAAGTAGGCAACGATATATTGCCTCAATTGGAATTGATTGCAGAGGGGATGAGGATACTTGAGGAACAAATAGATGGGTATAGAGGCTAGGAATTTTGACCAAAATGAAGCAGAAAGGCAGAGGTGCCGGGAGAGTATTTGTTATTTCATTACGGAATGGTTGTTTAATGTACTGTTGCACATTACGGAACCACTGTTCAATGCTTGATACATATATTTCTTTTGCATGGTTTGTTCTGCTTGATATGGCCTTGCAGCTAATGCAATAAACTATACTATACTATACTATACTATTTGTATCCTACCTTTCTCTACCTAGAAGATACACATTCTCTCTCATGATCTACTGGCTCTTGTTACCTCCCACCAATCAGTTCAGGACATCCCTAACTCATCTAGTTGTCATGTGAAGCTATCTTTTTTGGAATGGCTATACAAAACAAGAAAGCCGAAATCCATATGGATCTTTGACCAGAATGAGGATTAAAAGCCAATTCTTTAAAAAGCATTTTAAGAACCAGGTGGGATGCAAATTGTAACAAACTCTATGTGTCAGGAGTGTGGCCAATACAAAGTGAGTAACACAGTTTGAGACTTCTCTAGTCTCCACTGTTGTAGGCATAGTGGCTGTGTATAGTAAGTTGGAGGGAAAAAGTGAATACCAAACTCTGTAATGAAAAAATATATAAACAGGCTGGCTGACTTCCACTTGCATGTATCAGAAATTGGAGGGCTATTGAAAATAGGACCCCAAAAATATGAAAGCCAGGGTCCACAGCAGCATTACAAAAGACAGTGATCACACGTAGACCTCTCCCTTAAGTCTAAGCTAACCTTAGTGAACCTCTCCCTGGAATGCTGATAAATCTTTCCCCAAACCCCGGACCTCAGGAGATAGTTACACATTTAACATAATCCCTTTACAATACCCTGGTAAAGTCATAGGGGGAACGTTATCCTAGGAACATTTCCTCATCTACAGTGTTGTACCAGAACTCCTTCCATGAGGTCTCCATTGTCTATGCCAACGCTCTGAACATTTTTGTTGACTACCTGACTGACATCCATTATATTGACCAAAACAGAGACATCACAACCCATTTCAGCCCATTCTTCCATACCACATTCCTTTCTGCTCTAACACCTTTTCCTGGGCAGATCAATAAATGGACAAAATTTTCAAGATAATCCAATGACAGTTTATTACATTTCCTGCCATGATTGGAGTCAATCAGCAATGACAATGGATGAAGTCTCAGACCAGCCAGAGAATGGATCCTATCTGACCACATTTTGGACCAATCTAGTAGTGTGGCAATGTACCTTTGTTTTGAAGAATTGTCAAAGTGCTATAAATATTTCCGTATGTTCGCATTGAGATGTGTCATTTTTTAGAATTCAGACTCCACTGGTTTCTATCTTGACCAAGGTGAATAAATGCCTCTGATATTTCTTTGTGTCATATCTGGTCCTTCCTTTGGAAGCTTGGCACCCCAGGCTCTGAACCTGCAGATTTAGTGAAGCTGAAGTCCCATGCATTGGGGAGCAGCCATTTTCATCATAATGATGATCTTTCATTGCAATGTGCTCCAACTATCCTTAGTTTTTAGCACATATTAAAATTGCATTATGGAAATAAGACTTCCTTCTATTCCAAACGTTTCCTGTTTGTTTGAACTTCAAAGCAACGTATTGAATTCTATAGATTTGGGCAATGTGTTTATTTTACATTTCATTCATTCATCCAGCTTTGAATTTTTGGATATAGGTGATATATAAATATTTATAAATAAACAAACCCTAAATCGGATTATTGTCCATGGAACTGAGGTATTAAGCATTGCTGGATTTGGAATCCCACATGACTGGGTAAGACAAAGGGAACTGGCTATCTTTCTTCAAAAAGGAAGCAACAGGTAGTGTAAAAAAAGGACCAAGGGCTTATGTCTAAAAGAAAGAACAAGGACAATCCAGGTGTCTATTGCTCCCTTGCTTTGATCACTTGATGCCCATTTATTTCCAAGAGATATGCTACCCAAGAGCAAACCATGGCTGAACACATTGACCCAGATGAGCCTTCCTAACTTACTGAGGAAACAACGGAGTTTTACCAGGACAACCTTTTCATTGATTCAAGAGAAACATCTTCGCCTGCCAGAGGATCTCAAACACTTTTCCCATGCCTTTCTCAATGGTGTTTCACAATATCCAAAGTCATCCTCAGCCTTCTAATGAGAATCTTTTTCTCCCTTTCTCTTTATGAACACCTCTTGTCTTTAAAAAAAATCCTGCAAGTCTATTGCTGCTGCCACACACTACGTGGGTATCAAAGACTGGATTTCTTTATCCAAAAATGACTTAGTTTCTTTTGGTTCAACTGCATGTTAGTCTTTTTAGAAGGATATAATACAATAATATAATATAGTGCTTGTGTAGATAAAGTGTGGGGAGGGGTGGGGCAACCATCATTCTACCCTTACAATACCTGACTGTTATTTGTTGCTATTTGCTATCACATCAGTGTCAAGTTAAGGGGGACCCTACAAATGAAAAACCTCCATGAGTTTTGGCCATCATCAATCCTATTCAGGTTCTGCAAATCCAAGATTGTATTTCTTTGGCTGGGTATGTTTTCTATGGCTAGTGTAGACCCCTATAATGCAGTTCAATGAAGTATAGATCCATACTGATGATTTCATCACACAGGCTTTCTAACCCATCATAGGATGCTGAGAGCACAGTTCCTGGGTGGAGCCCACCAGATCCCTTCACATGACAGGCAGCTACTTCCAATAAGACTCTGTCCCTGAACTGTGATCTCAGCATCCTACGATGGAGCAAGGAGAATATGAGAGGCTTCCCATGTTCTCCTTGCCAGCAATGGGGACAGTGCAGAAGGAAGCTGGGCAGCAATGCTTTCTCCCATGTGATTGGGAAAGTGGTGTTGCAGGAGCTTCAGGGTCTGTGACAACAAATTCCCCTGCGGCCCCATGGATTTGTTGTGATGCTTGGCAAATCCCCCCACTGCCGCTCACATTAGACAACTAAATGTGATGAAGTCTTTAGTTGTACTGTTGTACTCCAGAGCAGGATTCCCTCTGACTCAACACCACACAGTTGAGTTAAAATAGTAAGCAGTTTATTGAAGATAGTAAAAGCCAAAGCAATAAAAGTAATCCACAGTAAAAAGTCAAATCCAATTTCTTAGGAAGTCAAAAGAGCAATAAATCCACAGAGAAACAGTCTAAGAAAGTCCATTAAACCAGAGGCTTGATTTCAAAGGCAAAACAACAGCAAAGGCATTTAAACAGGAAACAAACAAAAACCAAGGTCCAGGAACACGGCATGGAGAACTATTAGTGAATCCAACATTGCTTCATCTGAAGCTAGACTCCGTACTTGGCACTATTTATCTACTTTGTTTCCCAAACAGCTAGGAACGGATTTTTCCTTAGTTTTGGTTTCTCTACTAGCTTCTGCTCTAATTTGGCTGAGCACCTTCGTTTCTGATTTGTTTGTCTCTGCTAGCTTAAAGCTCTTTGTCTGTTCAAGGCATCATTAAAATCTACACCTGGAGATAACTGATCCTGGGACCGCAGCTCAGAGTTTCTCCCAGGCTCAAGACCTTGAGATTCCCTTTGCAGCAACACAGGCCTGTCTAAGTCATCAACTGAACTGCATTCAGACCCCACATCCCTAAAACTAGGCCCAGAAACAGACCATCATTCCCATTCACTTCAGAAAGATCTTCATGAACAGTATCCCCAATCACATCAGAGGAATCAACTTGAACATGAACAACATCGTCATTCCCATCATCCAAAGCAACCTGATCATTAGACACAATCACAGGCTGGACAGGCTGACATCCAATGGCTCTGTTAAACTAAAGTATTGAAAATATGTTTTTATGTGACTTGGTTGTCATTTTAGAGACCATTATATTTATATATATATTGGGCCCTGTGAGTGGCCGCTTGTCCAATGGCATGTTATCCATTTTAGTTATTTTAATTTAGTAAATTAAATTTATGCTCTACCTTTCTCCCAGCTGCCATTATTACATCTACAAGGAGCCATTCAACAGAGCTCTGTCGAGTGATCGGAGACTTATTGCACATTGGTCCTCAAGTAGAAAATGAAGTCCACTTGATAGCTCACTGTGAAGGATTTGCACGGCACTTTGCAGATGAAATTGCTTAGCTGCTTTTTCAGCTTTGAAAGAGCAGTTTAAACTGCTTCTATCAGCTAAATAGTGATATCTTTCTCTACAACTGAAACATTTTCTGCAATCCAGATTTGGTCCTGTAGCTTGGAGTGCATCTGAAGCAACTTTAATATTAGAAACATTGAATGAGGTCAACCAAGAATCCAAGCCAACAATCTCTACATATAAATTTCTGTTATCTATTGAAAAATATAAAACATGAGGTTTATAACAGGAATGAAACAGAAAATTGGAAATCCTGACTAATCAATGGCCATCTCAAACTGCTATGGCTAAAGATCTCAAACTACATTTTACACCTGAGAAATTGCTTTTTCGGGTATATTGGTTGTCACAATGTCTATTCAAGAGCTTTCTAAATCAGCAAATTCTTGAAGATGTGATACTGATAATGTTTTCTTAAGACATATTTTTGGTGTCTTCCCACAAGACTGTAGGCCCTCCACTCATGCAGAACTTAGGTGTGGACAATCCTAGCAAAAGTGAAAGAACAGCTGAATTTTTTTATAAACTATATTTCTTTTAACCTTAGACAACATTTAGCTAGACATCTTTAGGCCTTCCTGCATAATTATATGGTTAACTTCCAGCAGAAGTCAACTCCTGAGTTATTCTGGGAGATTCTCAGAGATAATGTATTAATCAAATTCACAAATAACCAAAACCATAAAATGTCATCCAGACAATGTGGAGGCTGAGTGTGGCTACAATTAGGGAAGAAATAATTACAAAATGACATCTTTATCAGAAAGTTCCTTGATATTTATGGATGTATATGCTCTTTAGTATTATTTAACAGTTTCTTAGAAATTAACAAATGGCCAACAGAAGTGGATTTTTTTTGGTAACCCTCTGACTGCTAAAATATTGATACTTTGTGGCTGGAAAGATAGTTTGCCTTCTCCCATGATACAATGGACAGAAGATCTAACAATGCTCATAACATCTAAAAGAAATGCTGTGAGCATTGTATTCAGGAAATTTACACATGTCCTCATATTTGGACATTTAGTCAGCTTTTTAAGACACTTATGACTAATGTGATTTCCCTGCTACTATGTGCTTATACTCCTGCTTTTGTTACACTGGAACATGATTGTATATAAGTGAAAACCCTTTTGAAAGTAAATCAAAACATGAAAATTGCTCACATCCAATCTGACTTAGATATTATACTTGATATAGTTCTGGTGGATGAAACTTCAGCTCCTGATTGTCCCTTGTAATTGAGTGCTTTTCAATTTGTGGAGCTTGAGGATGTGGTAGGATCCTTGGACAGCTGAGAGCCATCACATGGATACTTGTCCTCCATGGCACATTAAATAAATCAAAAACTGGGAGGCAACCAGGTTTCTTACTGGAGCAGAGCACAGGGTGTACAGCTCCACTGGCTGCCTGTACCAGCTCCACTGGCTGCCTGTCTGCCACCTAGCACAATTCAAAGTGCTGGCTTTAGCCTATAAAGCCATAAATGGTTCCAACCCAGCTTACCTATCTGAATGTATCTCCCCTTATGAATAATCTCAGAGGTTAAGATTGTCCAAGGAGGCCCTGCTCTCAATCCCACCCCTCTCACAGGCTCAACTGGTAGGCTAAATTAAAATAACTAAAATGGATAACATGCCATTGGACAAGTGGCCACTCACAGAGCCCAATATATATAAATATAATGGTTTCAAAAATGACAACCAAGTCACATAAAAACATATTTTCAATACTTTAGTTTAACAGAGCCATTGGCTGTCAGCCTATCCAGCCTGTGATTGCGTAATGGGAGTAAATGATGGCTAGAATAATGAAGCATCGCATTCTTATCAGTTGCTTTTCTATAGTTGCATACACCCAACTTATAATTCATTTTGAATACAGTGGTGTCCAGGAAATTCACCTTGTTGTCACTATATTCCATGGTAAATTGAATGGCTGGGTTCCATAAATTGAGCCATGTTAAAAATTCAGACATGGGTGTGTGTCCTCCCAGAAGGAAGAAAGTGTCATCAATAAACCTGCTATAGAATTTTAGGTGTCTCCCTGGGGATGATGGGTTACCTAGATGCAAACTTTCAAGATGCCCCATATAAAGATAAGCAATTGAGGGGGTACAAGATTGTCCCATGGCAATTCCACTGGTTTGGAGGTACATTTCCTCCCCAAAAGCAAAATAATTGTACTCAAAGATACAATCAATGAGTTCCAGAAGGAAGTGCGTTGGAGGAGATGTGGTGTTCGTGCGGGAATCGAAGATGTCCGCTAAGATGCTCCTTGCCTCTTGCAGTGGTATAGAAGTATATAAGGCCTTGACATCACACGTGGCCAAAATATCTGATGGATCAATGTCCGAGGCTTCAATATTCATAATGAAATCTGTTGTATCTTTGATGTAAGACGGTAAGCAGGGGACAAAGGGCTGTAGGATGGTGTCCACATAGATGGCGGGTGGTTCTAACAAAGAACCTGCGGCTGACAGGATGGGTCTACCGGGAGGAGGAAACCCAGATTTGTGAATTTTTGGGAGGAAATATAGCTGGGATATGCAGGAGTGGTCATTAATAAGAAATTTTGAAGTCTTTTCATCAATGTCAACGGTCATCTTGAGGCTGGACTACTGTAACACTCTTTACATTGGCCTTCCTCTGTTGGTAATCCGGAGACTCAAGCTGGTGCAGAACGCTGCAGCGCGACTCCTGGCGGGGGTCCCGATTGGCCACGACAGCACGCCAATCCTGCGCGAACTGCACTGGCTCCCAATTGAATGCCGGATTGCATCCAAAGTGTTAGTCCTGACTTTTAAGGCCTTACATGGTCTGGGGCCAGTGTACCTGCGGGATTGCCTTGTCCCATATCATCCCACCAGATCACTGCGCTCTGAAGAGCTAAACCTCCTGGTCATCCCAAATGTGAGGACCTACTATCTGTCCGCAACCCGCCGCCGGGCTTTCTCTGTTGCAGCCCCTACCATGTGGAACGCACTGCCCGCCGGCATCCGTGCCACCCAGGGCCTCCTCCCGTTCAGGAGAGCAGTTAAGACATTGCTGTTCCAACAAGCCTTCGGAGTTAGCTAAACTGTAGCTCGCACCGCCTAGCTGTCAGCCCACTGCGACTCCATTTGTTGTTTCAACTGTTCTAATTGTAATTCCATCTTAATGGTATTACTGTGGCTTATGAGTTATCTGACAATTGTATTTTACGAACTGTTGTAAGTCACCCCGAGCCATTGGGGGGGGGGGACAAATGCGAAATAATAAATAAATAATACAATAAATGTAGCCCATGGTGGTGGCCTCATAAACTATATCGTTCTTGAAACGTATGGTGGGATCACTTGTAATTTTCTTATAAGATGATGTGTCACTGAGTTGACGATGGGCCTCCATTAAATAATCCTTGGTGTCTAATATGACCAGACCCCCTCCCTTGTCAGCGGACTTGATGACAATATCCTCCCTCTTGCCTAATACTTTGATGATCTTTATTTCCTCCTGGGAGAATTTCGAATGACGCATGTCAGTCCGGTGGTCAATACTCGCTACTTCCCTCTGTACTACCCATTCAAAAGTTTTCAAGTTACGTGAAATAATACTGGGTGTAAAATTACTCTTGGTTCTGAGTCTTGAATCAAAGTACACATCTTGCAAAGAGGATTGGTCTGCAAAGAATTCTTTTAATCTTAAAGTCCTGAACAGATTTGCTAAATCATATCTGATATACATGTCAGAGCAAAAAGGAGTATCAACAGAAGGAAGCTTATAGCAAGCAGCAGGTGATGGCTCCGTAGGGAAGGTTTTATTCTGTTAATATCCAACAAATATACTAACACTGGTTAAAAAAGACGTTTCTGAGTGTGCAGGCATATAGGGTGAATGGCATGCATACCCAACACTCCTGTCACCTAGGCAACGGAAGCTTGCATCTTATTTTTGACAAAACCTTGTGGGTGTCCGAGAAGTTCTAAAACATGTGCCCACACATAGAGGGGAAACGATCACCAACACTGTGGGAATGAGAGCTAAGAGTTGAAATGTCATCCCAGAGCCAAAGGAAGGTAGCAAAAAGAAGATGGTGGTTCGCCTTTCCTCACCATTCTTTCAGATGTATTGTATTCCAGAATCCACAACTCCAGCAAAGCCTGAGTGTGCCACCTTAGTCTACTGATGGGCACAACAAAGGAATCTGGTGTACTCCTGATTCTGAAGATCAGGGTTAGAATTCTGAATTGGCCGTGAAACCCATTAGGCAAGTCATACTCTCTCAGACCCAGAGGAAGCACAATCTGATCAAAACAAATCCTGTGATACATTCACCTTTGTCTGTGGTTAGGTAACTTCAGATTATTTCTGACTAATGGCAATCCTGATGTGAACCTATCATGAGAATTTCTGGGGCCAAGAGGGTTTGACTCACCCAAGGTTACCCAATGGATTTGCATGGCCAAGCAAGGAACCATCTTCGGTCTCCATAGTCATAGTTGAACACTCAACAACCATCACAAAATGCCAGTTCTTAGACTCACCTTAGATATGGAGTTCCACTCAGATGGGAGTGAGTGAGAGGTGATGGGCAAATGAGTGTGCAAATGGGGAGTGAGTGAACAGGTGAGTGAGAGATGGGTGAGCAGGCGAATAAGTGGGCAGGGAGTGAGTGAGTGGGGGACAGGCAAGTGGGCAAGTGGGGGGCAGGCAAGTGGTTGAGCAGGGAGAGAGCAAGGGGATGGGCAAATGAGTTAGAAAGCAGAGCAGTTTTTGTTGAATTTTTACATGTTATCTTTGCTGTTTTAGCCTTGTATGCTGCTTTGAGTCCCACATACAGGAGAAAAGTGGGATAAAAATAAATAAATAAGATTAAAAATCAATTAGCAAAAGTGGGATGGTGAGTGAGGAGTGGATGATGGCATGGGTGCTAGGAGAGAGGGTGCTGCACATGTGTCATAGATTCACCTTAGGGTCTCATAAATAAAAATGACTTAAAGCTAAACCATAATAAGAACAACCTGAGTTATGGGTACATAAAAGTGAACTATGACAATGAATAACAATTGTAGTATCATGAGGGGAACAAAGATATACTAGGACCATTGAACAAAAACAGCAGTGTGTCCATTGCAAAATGAATTCCTTTCACACACACACACACACACACATATATATATGATTTTCAAATAACAATAAAAAGTGGGGGAACAATTTAGAGGTATAGGATAGTAGGAAAATGGATAGAGTTGGGCTTAGGGTATTGGAAGGGGAAGTGCAAAAATGGGGAGGGAAGAGGGGGAAAGGGGAAAAGGCAAAAAAGATTTTTTTATAAAAATAATAAAGGGGGGGGAGGTTCTTCTATTTCTCTACATAGTAGGTTGAGCATATAGTATTTATTCCTTAGGTTTTATATATTCTCTCTTCGTTCTCTTGGTGATGGATCTATTTTGAGTTTAGATCATTATCTTAATTCCATTTTCCTTTGCCCATTTCTTCAGTAAAGACCAATCCGTCATCTTACTGCCTTTATTCTGCATCTTAGTAATCAGAAAAATCCATGTTCATTATGTCAAAAAAATTCTATCCATTCTTCTTTTTGAGGTCTTGACTTTTGTTTCCATGATCTTGCGTAGATGATTCTTGAGAAGGGGACTATAAGGAAGCATTATTTTATTTTAGTGGTAATGTATGTAAACAGTTTATCTTCGTTAGTATTCCATTAAAGATTTGTCATTCCCAGGAGAAAGCATTCTGGATTTAGAGGGATTTTCTTTTTCAAAATCTTTTGAGATAAATCATGTATTTATTTCCATTTTTTTTGCCATTTCGCACCTCCGCCACATGTGTAAGAAGGAACCTGTGCATTCTCCACACTTCCAACATTTATCGTTGGTGTTCTTGTAGAACTTTGCTAATTTTTTTGGTGTCATATACCATTGGTACATCATCTTTATCCAGTTTTCCTTCAGATCCTGCGCATATGCGTATTTTAACTTTTTGTTCCAAATCACCTCCCAATCTTCTAATGGTATGGTTCTTCCTATATCTTTCGCCCATTTGACCATACAATCTTTGACTTGTTCTTTTTCTGTGCTCCATTCCAATAAAAGTTTGTATATTCTTGTAATTACCCTTTTCTTACTTTCCAAGGCCTTTTGCCAGGCCATAGTTCCTTCTTCAAATCCCAGCTTGCTGTCTTTTTTATAATAGTATTTGATCTGGTAGTATTGGAACCACGTTATGTTGGTAAACATTTTGTTTAGTTCTTCTTGGGTTTTCAACTTCATTTCCTTATGTTCTTTCTTAAGGATATCTTTGTAAGATGGCCACACGTTCCATCTCAGTTCCCTTCTTTGACATGCTTCCAGAGGGGATAGCCAAAAGGGGTTCTTCTATGGAGTCTTTGTTTGTATTTTCCCCAGGTCTTTAATATGGCTGAACGAACGAAATGGTTTCCAAAGTTTCCTTCGGTCTTTTTTCTACCATACCAAAGGTATGAATGCCACCCTGCTCTTAAGTCTTGGCCCTCTAACGTCAATAGTTCTTTGTTGTTAAGGTTTATCCATTCTTTCATCCACTCAAGGCAGCAGGCTTCGCAATATAGGCCTAAATTAGGTAGTCCTAGGCCCCCTCTTTTCTTCTCATCGGTTAGATTGGTAAAGCTTATCCTAGATTTCTTGCCGCACCAAACAAATTTGGTTAGGTCTTTGTTCCAGTCTTTAAAGAATTGTGTTTTCCTAATTATAGGAAGATTCTGGAATAATTTTCGGGAGAATGTTTGTTTTAATAACTGAAATCCTGCCCAATAGTGATAATTTCAAAGATGCCCAGTTCTTTAAGTCTTTCTGGATTTCTTTCCATTTAAGTTCATAGTTGTTGGGAATTATTTTGCTGTTATGTATATTCCCAGATATTTTATTTTATTTACTATTTGTAGGTCTGACATCTTTCTTAGTTCTTCTTTTCTTTTGTTGGAGATGTTTTTGGTTAACAGCATTGATTTCTCTTTATTAATTTTAAAGCCTGATACTGCTCCAAAGTCTTCGATTATCTGAAGCCATTTTTTATATTGTTAACTGGTTCTTCAATTGTGAATATAAGGTCATCCGCATAGGCTCTCAGTTTTATAGGTCTCTTTGCCTAATTTGAGACCTTTCAAGTTGTTATCATCTCTTATGTCGTTAAGTAAAATCTCCAAAGCTAGTATGAATATGAGAGGGGAAAGCGGGCGACTCTGTCTTGTGCCTTTTTCAATTCTTAATCTTTTTGTGGGTTGGCCATTTATCCATATATCCGCCTCTTGCTCGTTATAGATTGTGTTAATTGCATTTGTGAATGCATATCCTATATCCATTTCCTTAAGAGCTAATTTAAAGAAGTCCCAATTTATGCTGTCGAAGGCCTTTTCTGCGTCAATAGATAGTAGGGCCATTTCTTTTTCATTATGAGCTTCGTAGTATTCTAAAACATCCATTATGTTTCTCACATTATCCCTAATATTTCTGTTGGGAAGAAACCTGGATTGTTCTTTCTTTATCCAAGTTAATAGAAATGTTCTCAGCCTTTCTGCTATTATATTGATGAAACTTTTGTAATCTGTATTTAAAAGCGATATGGGTCTGTAGTTTTTGACATTCGTGGGGTCTGAGTTTTCTTTGTGGATCATTATTATGTTTGCCATTCTCCATGACTTCGGTATTTTCCTTTCCTGATTCATCACTTTTAAAAGATGTGGTTTTATTCTTCTATTGGAGTTTTGTAGTATATTGCTGATAAACTGTCTGGTCCCGGAGCTTTGTTTAAATCTAGCTTTTTGATTGCTCTTTCTAATTCTTCCTCAGTGATGTCTTTATTTAATGTCTCCTGTTGATCGTCCGTTACTCTATGTATTTTCTGTTTCCCCAAGTAAAGAGAGATCTCTTCTTTCTTTATATTATCCTATTTATTTATTGTTCACGCTTGTTAGTCGCCACTCCCGGTGTGGCTTTGGGTGACTTACAACAATTTGTATAATTTCTCATAATATTTGTAGAATTGATTCAAACTGTCTTGATCCTTAGTGTAAGTCTTTTCCTCATTTTTAATTTGTGTGACATATTGAGACTGTTTCTTCTTCCTAATTTTTCTGGATAACCATTTCCCTGGTTTATTAGCGTTCTGGAAATTACGTTGTCTCATGAACTGAAGGTCCTTGGCCATTTGCTCCATTTCCAGATGTTTTCGTTGTTTGTTCAATAGCTCCAGTTGGTGTTTGAGTTTAGTGTTATTTGGAAGTTTTTTGAATTGTTTTTCTGTTATCTCTATTTCCTGCTGAATGGCTTTGAGTTGCTGATTTTTTAGTTTGTTTTTTCTTGCGTTTTGTTGTATGAAGTTGCCACACATGACAGCTTTACTTGCATCCCAAATTGTATTGCTGTCTATATCTGGAGTGGTATTTATGATGAAGTATTCTTTTAAGATCTTCTTGTTTTTGTCTATATCTGTCACGATGCAGGGTCTCGGCCCAGCCCCTTAATCACACACACAGAGACGGTAATCAGCTAACTATTTATTGAATAATAAAAACAGGTGAAAAGGTAAATTGTCCATAAAAGTATCAAAAGTTCAATCAAAAAGGTAAGAGTCCGTAAGTAAAATCCAAAGGCAAACATAGCAAAGACTCTGCAAAAACAATGCGGATCAAGGACTTGGTCCGTGGCAAGGAACAAGGCAAAGTTCATAAACAAGCCCAAGAAACTTCTTGGCAAGACCCGAGCCAGCAACCTGGCTCCGTGGAACTTCACCGCTTCACTCCCTTAGAACAGAAGTGGCCGAGCTACTGAGGATCCTTTCCCACGGATCCTATAATTAATCCCTTGGCGAGGCCCCGACGCCTCTAGGCTTCTGCGCCAATCTGTGCTACGGGATCTAGCGCTTCTCTGGCGCCTAGGCTACGGTGCCAATCTCTCCTGCTGGACTCAATGCTCCGTCTCCTATCAAAGCTCCGTCCTTGCCTCCCAGCACCTGGGTCACTATCTTCATGAGAGCCGAACTCCCTTTCAGCTTCCATGGGCTCATCCTCCACTGTTTCCCTGATCCTTTCCTGCGACCTGAAACCACCTGGTTTCTCATACTGATCGGAATCATCACTCTCAGGGTCAGCCTGAACTTCCTAGCTATCATAGCCGTCAGGCCATTCATCATCCCAGGCCAAGCTCTCTGTGGGAGAGGAAAGCCCAGCTAACTCGTCAGCCCCTTCCTCCATGTCCTCATCAACTGCAGCTGGCCCTAATGCAAGTGGGACCCCCGGTGCTGCCCCCTGCCCCCCAGGCACGAAAGGGAACTGGGTTGCTACAATATCTTCTTCTGTTCTTAATAGGTTTTCATTTAACCTCCATTTTCTAGATTTGGGTTTGTGGTTGATAGATAATTCCAGGGGGCAGTGATCTGAATCCCTTCTTGGGAGTATTCTTATGTTGTCCACTTTAGGGGATAAGGATTTGGTTGTCCTCAACTGGCTGTCCTCCTTCCTCCAAAACCGCCTGCAGCGAGTGAAGTGGGGAGGGGTGGTCTCCGAGGGCTCCCCTCTACTTTGCGGGGTCCCTCAGGGGGCCATTCTCTCCCCGCTGTTATTTAACATCTATATGCGACCACTCGACCAATTGGTGCGGAGTTTTGGGTTGGAATGTCATCAGTACGCTGATGACACCCAGCTCATTCTGAGGATGGACCCCGGGGTGGTCTCTGTACCCGATAATTTCCATCTCTGCCTTGAGGCCGTTACTGGATGGCTGTGAGCCAGTAAGTTGAAGGTGAACCCGGCGAAGACGGAGATCTTGTGGCTGGGCCGCTCGGAGGGGGTAGAGACCCAGCTGCCGGCATTTGATGGTGCGGCTCTTCGCCCACAACCATCTGTCAAAAGCTTGGGGGTCCAGCTGGATGCCCAACTGTCCATGGAGGAGCAGATTGGCTGCGCCTGCAGGACAGCTTTCTTTCATCTGCGTCTGGCAAAACGTCTGGCTCTTTACCTCTCCCGCTGCGACTTAGCCACGGTGATCCAAGCCACTGTCATCTTGAGGCTTGATTACTGTAATGCGCTCTACATTGGCCTACCCTTGTCGGTGATCCGGAAACTTAAGCTGGTGCAGAACGCTGCAGCCCGCCTGCTCTCAGGAGCCTTAAGATCTGACCACGTGACTCCACTCTTGCGCGAGCTGCACTGGCTTCCAATTGACTTCCGGGTCATCTTCAAGGTGTTAGTTCTAACTTTTAAGGCCTTGTACGGTTTGGGGCCAGTGTACCTGAGGGAGCGACTTACCCCTTATGTGCCTGGGAGATCACTGCGTTCCGAGGGGCTCAACTTGTTGGAGGTGCCCAGCATCGGAGTCTGCAGGCTGGCCACCACACGGAGCATTCTTTGCAGCCGCTCCAATTTTGTGGAACGGCCTCCCCGAGGAGATCCGGGCCATTCGGGCCCTCCTGCCGTTCCGTAGAGTGATAAAAACTTGGCTTTTTAGAATGGCATTTGGCCCTTAGCCAATTGGCCTCTATACTGTTGTCCATGGTTCCGCCTGACATGCCACTATTTAATTTTTTATTTATTTATTTATTTATAAATTCGATTTGGTAGACCGCTCTCTCTGGAGCCCAGAGCGGTTTACAGCATAAAATCAATAAAACATCAATAAACAGATACAAGACGTATACCCAAAAGCCCCCCTCCCCACAAATGATCCCGGCAAGCAATAATACGCAGAGGCAATACATGGCAGGACAGTATGTTGGCAGCTGGCAACTAAGGAGGCATCAGTTGGGACCAAATGCCTGCCTATATAGCCAAGTCTTCACAGACTTGCGGAAGGCCAACAAACCCCGTAGTGCTCGTATCTCCTCCGGCAGAGAATTCCAGAGGGTCGGAGCAGCCACTGTAAATGCTCTCTGCCGGGTGCTCGACAGCCTACAGATCTTAATACTAGGGACCTCTAGTAGATTAAGCCCCTCTGAGCGCAGTGATCTTCTGGGTTTGTATGGGGTAAGACGCTCCCTCAAATACACTGGCCCCAAACCATATAAGGCCTTGAAAGTTAGAACTAACACCTTGAAGGAGACCCGGAATTCGATGGGAAGCCAGTGCAGTGCACGCAGGAGTGGGGTCACATGCGCAGATCTTGGGGCTCCCGACAGCAGGCGCGCTGCTGCGTTCTGCACCAGCTTAAGTTTCCGGATCGCCGACAAAGGTAGGCCAATATACAGCGCATTACAGTAATCAAGCCTCGAGATGGCCGTGGCTTGGATCACCGTGGCCAGGTCGCAGCGGGAGAGGTAAGGAGCCAGACGTTTCGCCTGCCGCAGATGGTAGAACGCTGTCTTGCAAGCGCAGGCAATCTGCGCTTCCATCGACAGTTGGGTGTCTAGCTGGACCCCAAGGCTCTTAACTAGGCCTGCCACATGTTTATTGGCGGGCTTTAAATTGTTTTAATGCGTTTTAATGTATTTTTAACTGTATTTTAATGTACCCTCTATGTCTGCTTCACTTTCTGTAAACCGCTCTGGGCTCCAGAGAGAGCGGTATAGCAAGTCGAATTTAATAAATAAATAAATAATAAATAAATAGTATAATCTCTCTTAGCTTCTTAACAAATTTTCCTTTTGGCCCATTCGGTGAGTAGATGTTGCAGATCAAAAGTTTTTGTTCTCCCTTCTCTATTATGATACCTATAATTCTTCCTTCTGTGTCTTTGAATGCAAATTTAGCTGGTAAATTTTATTTAACGTAAATCACAACACCTTTTTTCTTATCGGGAGCCGCCGAGTAATATTCTTTTCCTAGTTGTGGGCCACATGTTTCTGTGATATATGTGTTTCTTGTAGGGCGACTAAGTCGTAATTTCCTTTTTTTCATTTGATTAAAGACTTTTTTCCTTTTGTTGGGCGGGTTTAGCCCGTTAACATTATGTGAGAAGCATTTAAGCGTCCATTCCATCTTTTATTTCTTCTTTTTCCTCCTCCTCTGGCCTTTCTGGGTTTGATTTAGCTCTGTCACTTGGCTTTCCTATATCATCTGGCGAGTTTGGTGATTTTGTTCTTGGGTTTCCTAAATTAGGGGTCGTGGTTTCCTTTGTTTCTTTTACCAGTTTCTCATAGAAGTCCCTGGCCTTCTCCTCTGAAGTCAGCCAATAGCGCTCTCCTTTATATGTTGCCATTAGGCCTTCCCTTTTCTCCCACCCAAATCTGATCTCTCTCTTTTTAAGCTCTTCTGTCAAATATAGGTATTTTCTTCTGTTTGTTAATGCCATTGATGGTATTTCTTTTAATATTACTACTTTTTTCCCTTTATGATAAGTTGACGATCTGTTACTTTGTTTCAGGATTTCATCTCTTGTTGTTTTCTTTGTGAAGTTGACAATTACATCTCTTTTTACCTTATTTCGTCTGGCGTAACTTGTTGAGATTCTATAAACCTGGTCCATTTTGTCTTTGATGTCATCCTCTTCACATTGCATTAACTTTACTGTTATTTGGATTATAGTTTGTCTGATATCTTCATTTGTTTCTTCTTGCACATTCCTATATCTCAGTTGAAATTCCATAATACTCTGTTCAAATTTTTCTTGTTGCTTTTCTAATCTATCACTTTTCTCTACCACCTTGTCTATTCTGATTTTCGGTTTCTCTTGTGCTGCTGTTGTCTTTCTTGTTTTCTTTCTTTTATCTCTTGTTTTAGGTCTGTAATTTCCTTTCTCATACAAGCTAATTCTTCGGCTAGGTCTTTCGACGTCTTCTGTTGTTGTTCTTGAAGCTTGTCTTGATTTTCTGCTAATTTCTGTTGCTGTTCTTGGATGATGTTCTGCTGTACAGAGAGTTTCTGTATTTCTCGCATCACGTCTTTGAGCATATATTCTTCTTGAAGTGATCCTCTTTTCTGAGCACCCTGGCCCAGATGCAGGCTGAGCTTTCTCTCCTCCTTTTCACTTTCCCCTTTTGTTCACTGGTTAGCCATTCTTCTCTTTCTTCCCCTTCTTCTTTTTCTACTGTTTTTTAAATATATATATATATATATATATATTATTTGTTCTTCTTTGTAGTTACAGATTTTTCTTTGGCTTTGGTGGTAGACTGACTTGTTCTTTTGTGGTAGTCCAATTAGCTATTTTTATTATTTTTACTCTTTAGAATATTACCTTTTGCACACCAAATTGCAGGGGCCTGAGGATTCTCCTATGCTCCCACTGTTTGGTGTCATTTGTATTGCTTTCAACAATGGGTATCATAAAGCAATGGTGTCATATCATGACCCCACTGCTCATGGTCACTATGTGAGGTGCCCCAATACTCATTGTTGCAATTCCTTAGAAGGGTTGAGTATCCTTAGAAGGGTTGAGTATCATGTCAATGTCATAATTACATTAATAATAATAATAATAATAACTTTATTATTTGTGAGTCGCCCTCCACCCCTGGTGCTCCTCCAAACGTCCGATCAAACCCCAAATGCCTGGCAAAAGAGCCAGGTTTTCAGGTCAGACAGGAATCTGATTGGGGCCAATGTGGCCCTGAGAGCAGGCGGAAGGGTGTTCCAGAACATGGGAGCCGCACACACATTTGGACACACACATTATCGTAAATGTGTGTGTCCAAATTGCCAATATCCACTGGAGAAAGGCAGGGAAATTCAGATTTTCAGATAAACATCTATTTCTGCTTTATTGAATATTCTAAAGCCTTTGACTGTGTGGATCATAAAAAATTGTGGCAAGTTCTGGGTGGTATGGGCATACCAAATAATATTGTCTCTCTCCTGAGGAATCTGTATGATGACCAAGTAGCAACAGTAAGAACTGATCATGGAACAACAGACTGGTTCAAGATTGGGAAAGGTGTACGACAGGGTTGTATATTCAACTTGTATGCAGAACATATTATGCAATGTGCAAGGCTTGGCAAATCGAAGGCTGGGGTTAAAATTGCTGGAAGAAACGTTAACAACCTTAGATGCCTCAATGCCCCCACTTTTGGAGTCCATTCCCCCCTCCCCTGTTTACATGTTTTCATGTTTATGTGTGCTTTCCCTCGCAAAGAAGCTACTCCGCTTATCGCACCTTAAGTTTTTAACATTTTATATTTGTACATGTGGCCCACTTTTTCACTTGTGATTTTAGATATCTATTTGTATATTGTTCTTTTATTTATATGTATGCATTTACATTATTTTTGTTGTTGATGTTTTGATTTTTGTTTTATTGTAATTGGCCTCATGTGAGCTGGCCCAAGTCTCTAGTGGGGAGATGGTGGTGGGGTATAAATAAAGTTTATTTATTATTATTATCATTATATGCAGATGATACCACTTTGATGGCTGAAAGGGAGGAGGAGCTGAGGTGCTGTCGAATCAAGGTGAAAGAAGAAAGTGCAAAAGTTGGGTTGCAGTTAAACATTAAAAAAACCAAAATTATGACAACCGGACTGATTGATAACTGGCAAATAGAGGGAGAAAACGTGGAGGCAGTGACAGACTTTGTATTTCTAGGTGAAAAGATTACTGCAGATTCAGACTGCAGCCAGGAAATCAGAAGTCGCTTATTTCTTGGGAGTAGAACAATGTCCAATCTCGATAAAATAGTGAAGGGTGGAGACATCACACTGGCAACAAAGATCTGCATAGCCAAAGCAATGGTATTCCTCATAGTAACCTACGGATGTGAGAGCTGGACATTAGGGAAGGCTGAGCAAAGGAAGATAGATGCTTTTGAACTGTGGTGGAGGAAAATTCTGAGAGTGCCTTGAACCACAAGATGGTCCAACCAGTCCATACTTCAGGAAATAAAGCCCGATTGGAGGGAAGGATAATAGAGGCAAAGATGAAGTACTTTGACCACATCATGAGAAGAAAGGAAAGCTTTCAGAAGACAATTATGCTGGGGAAAATTGAAGGAAAAAGGAAGAGGGGATGACTAAGGACAAGATGGATGGATGGTATCCTTGAAGTGACTGGTTTGACTCTGAAGGAGCTGGGGGAGGTGACGGCTGACAGGGAGTTTTGCCATGGGCTGGTCTATGAGGTCACAAAGAGTTGGAAACAACTAAATGAATGAACAACAACAAATGTGTGTGTCATAGCCTTTTTTGCAGAACTTCAGCCATTATCTTCAAACCAGACTTGAGTAGAACAACCTCTGCACTACAGCGGGGGAATGGGAATTGTGTGGCCCTCTAGGTCCTTTTGAACAGAAAATCTCAGCAGCCTTTGGTACTACAATCAATTATGAGGAATGCTGGGAGTTGGAGTTCTGTAATATTTAGTTCCTAATGTTGGGCTAGGACCTTGGGAGATCAGAGTTCAAATTCCCCATGGAAACCCACTTCGAGCAAGTAATGCTCTCTCAACATCAGATGTCAGAAGGCAAATGGAAGGCAAACATCTTCTGAATTAATCTTGCAGGAAAAAGTCCCTTGGAACTGTTGTTTGACCTCCAACCCCCGGAATAAAGAGACTACACAAGTAAATTGGATTCCAATTGGGCAACTTTTATTCAATCGTTACCTATTTAAACTCCTCAACTAAGCTTAAGGAGGGGGTGTCAGGAATCAAGGTGTTTCAATCCGGGGTGTCCTCTTAACCCGGCATCTCAACACAATTTAAGGGCGAAACACCAGGATTGCCTGATTATCCAACCAGGACAAACCTTAAGGGAAATGAGAGAGAGGCCTGGTCTCCGTATGCTGAGATCAGCCTCTTCCCATTCCAGGGCCATTTACTTAACTCACCAAACAACAACTTCAATGTGAGTGTTAACCTTAATGGCCCTCGCCCGAACAGGGGGCGCCTGAGATGCACACCAACAAAGGATTCCTTAGCTAATTACGCCACAGACTGGGGGTAGGTGTCTATCTTGCCCCCATCCCCACCAAGTCCTCTAACACCTCCTCCAACTTTGACTGAATATCTCCCAAGAAAACACAGTTGCCCACGTCTGAAAGGTGAACTCCATCATGTCTGTACAAAATAGGAAAATCCAAAGAAATGTCCGGATGACTGAGGTAGGACCCATTACCTCTTTTAACAAAAAAAGCTGTGCATGGCCCGGTTTACTCTTTTTCTAGCTTTCTCCAAAACCCTCACATGTCCACCGCCACGCCACATCATTCGGGGCACCATGGCGGACCAGACGATGTGGACTTTACGCCAAGCGCTCTAAATCCTTTCTAGGTCTGCCCGAGCCTCTAGGTACAGGGGCTTGCCCATAAGCAGACCTAGATCATTACCCCCCAAATGTATCACCAGAACATCAGGAGGCAAACCTCTCCTGACCGTGAACAAAAGGAGCAACAAGCCATGCCACTGCAAACCTCGCCTGCCTCTCCATTCAATCAGGGCACTATCAGATAGTCCCATTTGCCTTCCATAGTATGTCTTCCGAACATATTGCTCAGCCCAATAAATATAGCTGTGACCAACCACAAGAACTCCCGCGGCGAGGCACCAGCAGCGTCTGAAATGACAAAAAACTAAACAAGCATGGTGCACACGTATTTTTTATATACATTCGATCGCCACCTGCCCAACAATTTAATAGTCTCCACATTGTAATCCATGGTGGGCCCGGATGAAGCAGCCCCTATTCGAAAAGAGTGGGTGCCAAATTTAAATTTCCCCAGTCCGAGAAGCTCAAGCGACTTCTTCATGACTGATCAAAACTGAAATTTTGAAAGCGGGGTCCCATCAATGTGTTGAAACAAATACCCCGGAGCTTGACCCCTTACCGCCAAAAAACGTGACATGGCTGTGATTGGGCAAAGGTCCTGATTGTTGGCTTTTGAAAGTGTGATCAAACAGCCCTTACCACTTTGATTGGTCTTTGATTACCTCACCCAAATCTCAAGCTTGTCTTGGCCAAAACGAACATCAGAGGCGAGGAGGGCTCTAAGGTACCTGTCCGTCTTAGAGGATGCCACCAACTCGCTTACCCTTAGGGCCCCAAAAAAGGCAGTCAATGCAGCAGCGTGGAATCACGCTTGTTCATACTGAGAGGCACACACCCGGGGCCACAAGGCACTGAGGCCTATCAAAATATCTGGTGTTAAAGGTTGCCTGTTGTCAACGGGCCTGCCCTGTTCACGTAACTGCCCAGATGTAAATTTTTGTAATCTAAAATCATTGGTGGTGTCCGGAAGGCCCTGCGCCAATATGCGAGGGCCGCCAATTTGGATCTAATTGATTGCGGAGCCAATCCACGCCTTTTACTGTAAACGCAAAACTGCGCTACCTGTTCGTAAGGCACAGGCAAAACATTAGACAGACCGTAGCATGTTCTACATTCCAAGAATTCTTCAATCGTTCTGCCGTAAGCACACCTGGAGCTAGGTGCTAGCGCGAGTGACATACCCCGATTTATTTCGTCACTCCAGCCTGCCAAAGATGGTCTGGCATTGGCTCCGGGTATGTATCTGCGGAGGGCGCTAGCTCCCTGAAACGCTCCATCTGCATACGGGACAGAGCGTCGGCCAATGAATTGTCCAATCCCGTGATGTGAAATGCCTTAAACAGTATGTTGAATTGTAAACACTGCAATGTGAGAAAACGAACTAACCCCATAACCCTGAGTGACTTTGATGACAAAGAATTAATGACCTGCACTGTACTCATATTGTAGCACCAAAAATGTACAGTGGAATTCGCAAACTTACGCTTTCCACAAGTACACTGCGACCAAAATAGGAAAAAATTCTTAAAAAGTCAAATCAGCGGTGACACCTGCTTTGTGCCAATCGTTAGGCCAACGTTCGGCACACCAGTGCCCGTTGAAGTAGACACCAAATCCAATAGACCCCAAGGCGTCGGAGGCCACCTGCAGGGCGTTGTGCAATGCCAAATCGTGGTGCCAAAAAGAAACCCCATTAAATTGTTCTAAAAATTGTACCCAGACAAACAAATCCAATTTGATCGGCCTAGTGATTCTAATGTGGTGATGGGGCTTGCAGACCCCGGCAATAGCATCGCACAACCGGCGCAAAAAGGCCCTGCCGGGTGCCACCACTTTGCAAGCAAAATTTAGGTGCCCTATTAGCTCTTGAAATTCTTTCAGGGTGGCCTTTCCTCTCCCTAAAAATTCCTTGACTCTATCCATCAGGCCCGCCACTTTTTCTGGCGGCAACCTGGAATACTGGTTAATGGTGTCCAATTCAATTCCAATAAATGTTAAAACTGTAGAGGATCCCTCAGTCTTTTCGTGAGCCAACGGCACTCCTAATTGGGTGGTAAGTTGTCCAAAGAACTGCATTAGGGCCCCACACTCACCAGACCCGGGGCTCCACACAAACAAAAAATCAGGTCCAAATAATGGACTACTCCCCTGCCCATGCAAGCCTGATTTAGTTTTTAGTGCCCATTCCAAAATCAGGTGCTGAAGGTTTCAAACCTGGAGCAGCACATGATATGGCACAGCCCACTAGGGCAGGGTTCCCTATCCACATAAAAAAGACCCTCAAAACAAATGCCTAACAGCTCAAAGTCTAGTGGATGGATCGGGAGCAATCGAAACGCCGATTTAATGTCGCACTTGGCCATCTCTGCTCCTGGCCCATAACGCCGAATGAATCTAACAGCCGAATCAAATGAAGTATACAATACAGAGCACAAGTCATCCGGTATCGCATCATTCACCGAGTCACCCCGGGGGTATGACAGGTGATGAATGAGGCGATACTCACCAGGGGCTTTTTGGGGGACAATCCCCAAGGGGGAAACTCGTAACTGAGGTGTGGGAGGGGCAGGGAACGGCCCCAACAACCTGCCTTCATCAACCTCCTCTTGCATTTTTTGTTTAACCATGGCCTCCATGCCTATTATGGATTTTAAATTTGGAGACAACCATGGTGCACGCGGACCCTGGGCTGGGATACAAAAGTCAAATGAAAAGCCGTGAAGCAAATAACTTGCAGCGGCCCGGTTAGGATAGAACTTCAGCCACTGTCAGAGAGGCCCTAACTTAATTGGGCTGGACCCCTTTTGGGAGAGTAGGTTGAGTTGGGGTTCTTTTGAATTGAGCATCGCGAGGGGAAGCTCTACCTGCCTTGCCTTTAAAGCAGCTTCTGGCTGAGTGATTGCCGAGGCATATAGTACATGCGTGTTGAAAAACGCAGGTTTTTTTAGAGCAGGTCCCCTGTGCTGCGTACTCCCAATACATTTGTCTTTGCTTCTGCGCCTGCTTGGGCGCGGTGCCCTGGCGAAAGGGCTGCCCTCCCCGTGAATTCTGAATTGTATGGCCACTGTCAGCCTTCTCGCCTGGAATTGTTCTGGGGGAATTCATAACCTCCATCCACAGCTGACTGTCGATGAGGTCCCAACACTTGGCAGGCTGACAAGCCGCTTCACTCCTGAAGCGCTTGTCCTAGAGCAACCATGCCTGGCCTGAAAAGTTTACCTTCACCCCATAAATTATGTTCTGATATTTAAACAGGGACTCAGCCTTGTAAGGGGAGGCATCTATGATTATGGTGGCATATATTGTGTAACACACCAGCCAATTGTCCCAGTTTTGCTCCACTCTATGCTTCTTAACCAATTCCCTACTCTCCTCATCAAGGTCCTCCTCTTTTTCCCCCTAATTCTCTAAAGTAGAGGGAAAAAATGTCTACATATTCGTTACACAGAATTTTATCTAAAGTCTTCTGGGCTAAGTGTGATCCCAGCGAAGCCGCTGAACCCGCCACCGTTACCGGCAGGGTCCACTTGTCTGTGCCCCAGAAACCTCTTTCATCGCTAGTCTTAGCAACTTCAAGTGAAATAGGATCCTTAGCTACTATCCTAGGGGTGTTATTGGGTGTGTCTCCCACTTTTGCAGATGACAGGATTGCCGCTGATGTCATGTTGTGTGGTGGTGTGTGATGCCTGGGTTTTATCCCAAGGCCATACCGTGGCAGCATCTTTACCTGCAGAAGTCGAAGGCATCACCAGGGGGGGGGGGTGAAGAGCAGGCCTGCTCTACAGGTGGGGGCAGAGCCGGGACCTCCAAGGGCAGTTGTGATGCCGAAGTGTCCTCTAATGGAGTGGACTCCTGCTGTTCGGTCCCCTCGGTCGGTTCATTAACCTGACTGGCTGCACCCGCTTCTAAATCAGAAACACAAGAAAGCAACATTTCAAAAACCTCTTTCTTGTTGTGCCGCGTCGCTCGGGGCCTGGCCCGAAGGACCGGTAACCCTGCCCTCTTTTCCAGATCCTCCACCCTTGCTAATACGGCCGCCAACGTGGCCGCCGGAATGCCCTCTTCTTCTGAAGATGATTCCGCAGGGGGTGCCGGGCGTTTTCCAGCTGACTTCTTTGTGGGGCCCTTGCCCTTGCAGCCCCCGACATTCTTTCTCGGTGCCATCTGTAATAAATATGCAACACGAAACTTAATTAGACCCAATAATGAATGAACAAGCCCCCCACCGAGAGGCTTTGACACCACACGGGGAACTGATAAATCACACCCTAAAAGGTGACCAGGTACCCCCTCTCATTGGCCATGTAACCCTTGTTCCACATAATCCTGTGTATTTAACTCCCTTTGTTACCTTATATATAAATATAAATACACATACCCATATACATATATACATGTATATATACACATATTCTACCTACTTCTAATTTATTATTGCCTTATATCATTAATACTAGTGATAACATATACCCAAACCTATATTCAATAAAATTTAATTCTCATTCATTAATGGTATCCATTATTAATTTTCTTTATTAATTTTCTTTAATAACTCATATGCTGCTAAAATCCTCACACTAAACCCATGCATCAATCTTTGCTGTCCTGTGTGAATGCTATTCACCTGGCTTCCAACCCCCCCCATCCCTCCTGGGTGAAAGAAAAGGGGGGGGATGGGGCAGCGACCTTCACACAAAATGGCCGCCAGCCCGGGCCTCACAGGCCCACACAAAATGGCGGCCCCCACGGATTGCAGCCATGAGGCCAAAATGGCGCCAAAGGAGAGGCCCCTCCCCCTGGCCCAAACTGGCGTCCTCAACGAGGTGCGCGAGACCCCGTCCTCACCCCCCCACCATTGTATCCGCGAAGGGGGGGTGGAGGGGGGTAGTAGTGGCATTCCAGGAGGCCCCGCACCTGGGCGGGTGAATCTTCAATAAACCTCCCCCCCAGTCAACTGCCTCCATGCGGCGGCAGCCGCAATGGGAAGCCCACGGGCGAAGAAGACGCCCGCAGCCTCACCTCCTTCTCCAGCCACTTCGCCCACCATGCAGGCCAGCAGCGGGGCAGGCAGCTGAGCCCATCTGAGGCTCCCATTTAAATCGCTCCGCAGTGGCACCGCGGGAAAAAAGAGTCCACCCGCGGATCCTCTTCAAACCGCCCGAAATGTGGCGGCGCGGCGGCAAAAAGAAAAGAGGAACCCCTGCCTCAGCGGCGGCAGGGAGTCAAAGGGGAAGAGAGAGCCCCAACTGCAGGCCTCCCGCTCCCCGGTCCCCACACCAACAACCAGGGGTCCCACAAAGCCGGAGGGGGGGAGGGGAGCCCCCTCTCCAAATATGCGCCTGCTCGAACCCCAGCAGCCCGGGGGAGGGGGAGAAATGCGCCCACCTCGAGGCCTCCCGCTCCCCAATCCGAGAAAATTAAGGCTCACCAGGGCGTTCGAGCTAATCCGTGAGGCCACGGGAGGGCCACAGCCCAGCTCTGGTACAGCAGATAACCCACCGGGGGAGGGAGGGGGTGGGGGTGAAAACGCCCACCCCAGCCTCCCTAAGCCCCCGCTACCGACCTGGTGTAGCAGAGGTTCAGCCTCCCATTCTGCGACGCAGGTCTTCTTCCTCCAAAGCTTCAGCTCCAAATGAGCTTTGCCCCCTGCCTGGAAGATTCAAGAACCTTCTTCTCCCTTCTGAGGGAGGGGCCAAATCCCTCTCTCGCCAGCTTTGCTGGCGAGAGAGGCCCTTGCTTTCAACAGTTTTCAGTCTATGGCAACCCTAAGTCAACTCTATTGCCTTCCTCTGGGGTTGAGAGATTATGACTTACCCAGCGAGTTTCATTACCAAGCCAGCATTCGATTCCTGGTTTGTGGAGTGGGAATCCAATATTCAAATCACTACACCATAAGTTGAAAACAACTTGAAGGCACACATTAACAACTAAAGATTCCCACCATTGAAGTAGAAGAAGAGCCATTGGATATGCTGGTTGCACATTTTGGGTGTTGCCATTCAAAAATAACTTTTTGAAGCTCTGACTAGAAGACAGTTTTAGAGACCTGAGCAGTAGAAAGATTTATTATTTATTTATTTACAGTATTTTTACCCTGCTCTTATGAACACCCCCCCCCCCCCCTCCGGTGCCACAATATACAATATAAAACCATAAAACATAGAACATTAAATAGTAACAGTTAAAATTATTACTCATCATTAAGTTAAAAACAATATTCCGTCCACAAACCTAGAATAGTAAACAGTAAGCCATATCCTCATCTGTTAACTTGCTAATCCATTTCCAGTCCAAGGTGCTGCATTATGCTATTGTGCAAAGGCTTGGTCCCATAATCAAGATTTTACTTTTTTTCCTGAATGCTAGGAGGGATGGGGTCAATTGTATTTCGCTTGGAAGCGCATTCCACAGGCGGGGAGCCACAGCCGAGAAGGCCCTGACTCTCGTCCCCACCAGACGCATTTGAGATGTTGACGGGAGTGAGAGCAGGCCCTCCCTGGATGATCTTAAATTATGAGGTGGGACCTAGAGGCAGATGCGTTCGGACAAGTAAGCTGGGCCAGATGGGCCACCCTGAGAGAGATTATGTTTTCTGCTCCTCTGCACTCCTGTGAGGCCATGTTGTGAACACCTCTGTTACATAATTCACCAACAGGAATAGAATTGACAGGTGGATTATTTCCAAATGAAACCCCCTTCCTTTAAAAAAAAGTTGTCCCCTTTTGTTTTAACCCTGAGAAGCCAAGTTCTTTGCTTTTCCTCACTAAAAAGGCGTTTGTTCTGCATAAAGGAATTCACTGTGCAAGCAATATACAGATCTCTGACTGCAGGCATAAAACTCTCCCCCACCCACCACCCCTCACTCTTAAAAATGCCCTACATTTTCCATTCCCTAATCTAAAGGCATATAAATGAAAGAAGAACTCTGCAGTGCTTGAAATGGTTTATTAACTCTAGATCACATGCACTCTTGCAAAAAAAATACTATTACAGGTTGAGCATTCCTTATCCAAAATGCTTGGGGACAGAAGTGTTCCGTATTTCAGACATTTCCCCCCTGGTTTGGGAATACTTGTTTATATATGTAATGAGATATTTTGGAGAGGGATCCAAATACAAATACAAATTCATTTAGGTTTCATATAAACCTTGCAAACAATATTGCAGTATTTTGGCTTTTTGAATGCTGGGTAAAGGATAATCTTATTTTATTCAAGACTATTTGATGAGATAGGCCAACTTTTGAAACAAGTAAGCATAAGACCAGCCAGACCTGGTGGTTATGTGTGAGTCCTGTGTCCCTAATCCCAGCAAATATGGAAGTCTGGCTGTATTTTAATTTAGTATTTTATAAAGAATTGTTTAGTTAATGATTTGTTTATTTTTGTATCCGATAGATTTTGCTGTTTCTATCTGCCATCAAGTCAATTTTGACTTGTGATAGTTGCACCAATGAGACCTCCATGTCACCCTGCCATCAACTGCCCTGCTGAAGTCTTATAAACTTAGGTTTGTGGGTTTCTTGATTGAGTCTACCCATCTGAAATTTTGTTTATTCTCTTTTCCTATAGCCTTCTACCTTATTCAGCATTATTGTCTTTTCTAATGAATCATATGTTCTCATGACACAATGGGACCTTGGTATCTGCTAGGGGTTGTTTTTGTGAATATCTAAATATGTCCCTTTTATAAAATGACAAAATAAGCATTTGCTTTTGAGATGTTTTTTAAAAAACAATTTTAAGCTGTGGATGGTGAAATACATGGCTACAGAATCTTTTTCATCAATAACTATTTGGGAGTAACAAAAAAAAACCACATAGGCATTTTAGAGGTAGAAAATGACCAACAATAACAAATACAGGAAGTCCCTGAGTTATAAACAACCAACAAACAACTAATGGTGAAAAATGGGGGTGAGACAATGGGAAGTGAGAGAAATCTACCCCTTGGAAAGGAAAAAGGGAAAAAGATGTCTTCACTGAAGCTTTGCCTCCAATCCTTGTTTTCAACAAGCATGAGATAGATATATCTGAAGTTACACTCGAAAATGTACCTGTTCCGACTTATGTACAATTTCAACTAAAGAACAAACTTCACGGACCCATCTTGTTCGTAACTTGAGGACTGCCTGTACATGCTAAATAACACAACGAAGCAACTATTAAAAAAACATACAAACTTCCCACGCACTAGCTGATGGATGTTGTCTATACGCAATATTTCAAATAATTTCGAACAGGAAACAAGTTTTGTATAGATTGAACTATCAGAAAGTGGGTTTAGTGAGGGTAAATGTGGACTTTAGAGGATTCTGGCCCAGACTACCTTTCCGAACGTATATCCTGTTATGAACTATCATGAAATTTAAGATCATCCGGAGAGGCCCTGCTCTCGATCCCACCGCCATCGCAAACGTAACTGGTGGGGACCTCCTCTGCAGTGGCCCCCCATCTGTGGAACTCCTTCCCCAGGGACATCAGATTGGTCGCCTCCCTCCTGTCTTTCAGAAGGAAACTTAAGACCTGGCTATGGGACCAAGTGCTCGACCAGTAATAACTGCAAATGAAAGAAGATTTTATTTATTTATTTATTTATTTCGGGATTTTACCCCGCTCTTCTCAACCCCCAAGGGGGGACTCAGAGCGGCTCACAGTACGGCACAATTCGATGCCCACATAATAACAATATAAACCCCAAAACACTTCAACAATTAAAATACATTAAAAATACATTAAAATACAACTACATTTAAGACAATGAATTTACCCGGACTGGGCTCTGGGTTATGGATTCTGATTTTAACAAGCGTGTTTTAATTAACTGTTTAATTACTTATTTTAATATTTTAAATGCATTGCTGATTGTTTTTATGATGCCGGCATCCGATGATGCTTTTGTGAGGCCTCGGGGGTGAGAAGGGCGGGGTAAAAGTATAGGAAATAAGTAATAAAATAAATTAGAAATACTCCACTTGTAGTCATTTCTGTTAATGCTTGTCTAATGTTTTGTGGCCACGAGTGTCCCAGTTTTCATCTGTGAAATGTGGGAGAACATGTCCCACATCTAATGAACTGAAATGCCCAAGGCAACAAAAATGATGAGGAGCTTAGAGACCAAATCTTTTGAGAAAGCTTTTTTAGAAAGCATTGTATAAGTTGAATCTGTTGAAGAACTTAATGCAAGGAATTTTTTTCCAATTTGCTGTTTTAGTCAAGGCATCAGGGAACCTTTGGGGATCCAAACATTCCCTTGATATATGAAATCATCCTCTTTGTTTTAACATCCTCTGTTTACTGTTAACACCAGCGTTCTTCCAGTTCTCAATGGTAATGAGGACAAGAAAAAGAAAGAAAGAAAGAAAAAGTAACAGCTTGGTAGAAAGAAAAAGAAAGTTACCCTTGGTCAAAAAAGAAGCAGAAGCACACATACAGTTATTACCACAAGCCACTCAGCATTTGTAAGTAAAGAAGAAGAAAAAACCCCAGATTTGTTTGCATTCTGAAAACCTTATTAACTTTTCATAATTCACTCTGACATGGCTCCAAGGGTCATCAGCAGCAAGGCTTAACTAATATTAATGCTAATGTATGAATTCCTCTCCCCCTTGGTTCCTCTCTTGATGGAGACTGAAATTCTAATTGTGCCACCCAATCTTTGAAAATGCAATAACTGGAACCTAGGAAAAAAACAGCTTAAAAGTGGGAGGGTTAACTTTACTAAATTGGATAGTAGTTTGAGGCATGAATACAGAAATACCGTAGAGATTTCATTCATTTATTTATTTAATTTATTTATTTTTTGGTCTTGTATTCCGCTCCTCCCTGCAGGCTCGGGGCGGGTAACAGCAAATAAAATAGGCGGCATGTATCAGTCATGCAGCCATACAATTTAAAAACATAAAACATACATCACATTACGAGGTACGGAATAAAATACAGAAGCATTTCCTTGAACCCAGAGATTCCTTGGAACCCGCAGTTATATCAGGTGATTACACTAGGTCAGAATGCCTAGTTAAAGGCTAATCCAAAGGCTAATTTAATTTTCTAGGACTGAATTGGGAAAGTAACAGATTTACAAGAAGCTGAAACTTTGTGGCATGGATCAGGGCTTCTCGGGCTATCTGTCAATGGAGGAAGAAAGCAATTTAGTCTTCTTTTCTTTATTATTATTATTAATTTCGATTTGATAAACCACCCTTCCCGAGGCTCAGGGCAGTTTACAACATATAAAAACAGCATATAAAACAGCATATAAAGCACATGGTTAAAAACACATAAACTTACATCTTAAAACAGTCACATAAAATTATAGCCAGACATAGCTGGTACATGGAGAGTGGTAGTGGTATGGCAGGATGGCAAGCGTTAATTAGTCGCTGTCAGACATCGAACGCCTGTCTAAACAGCCAGGTCTTGCAGGACCTGCAGAACGCCATCAGGTCCTGCAAGGCTCGTGTCTCCGGCGGCAGCGAGTGCCATAGAACCAGTGCCGCCACTGAAAACGCTCTCTGCCGCGCGTTAGAGAGTCTGCAGGACTTCATACCCGGGACTTCAAGTAAGTTAAGCCCCTCTGAGCGCAGTGATCTTCTGGGCACATATGGGGTAAGCAGCTCCTTCAGGTACACTGGCCCCAAACCCGATAAGGCCTTGAAAGTCAAAACTAACACCTTGAAGGAGACCCGGAATTCAATGGGCAACCAGTGCAGTTCGCGCATGAGTGGCATTATATGTGCCGTTCTTGGGGCTCCTAGCAGCAAGCGAGCTGCTGCGTTCTGCACCAGTTTAAGTTTCCGGATCACCGACAAAGGCAGGCCAATGTACAGCGTGTTACAGTAATCGAGCCTCGAGATGACCGTGGCTTGGATCACCGTGGCCAGGTTGCGACGGGAGAGATAGGGAGCCAGGTGTTTCGCTTGCCACAGATGGTAAAAGGCTGTCTTGCAGACACAAGCAATCTGTGCCTCCATAGACAGCTGCGGGTCCAGCCGGACCCCCAAGCTCTTTACTGAGGACTGCGGGCATAGTGCCACGCCATCAAACGTCGGCAATTGGATCCCCCCCCCCCCCGGGGTGGCCTAGCCACAAGAACTCTGTCTTCGCCAGGTTCACCTTCAACTTACTGGCTCGCAGCCATCCAGTTACGGCTTCTAGGCAAAGTTGGAAATTATCGGGTACAGATTCTGCCCCACGGTCCGTCCTCAGAATGAGCTGGGTGTCATCAGCGTACTGATGACATTCGAGCCTGAAACTCCGCACCAATTGGGCGAGTGGTTGTGTGTAGATGTTAAATAACAGCGGGGAGAGGATGGCCCCCTGAGGGACCACACAGTGTAAGGCGGAGCCCTCGAAGACCCCCCCCCCCCACTTCACTCGCTGCAGGCAACATGGTTTCTGCAAAGGCAAATCATGTCTTACTAACTTGTTAGAATTCTTTGAGGGTGTAAATAAACACATAGATAAAGGGGACCCAATTGATATTGTTTACCTTGACTTTCAAAAGGCTTTTGACAAAGTCCCTCACCAAAGGCTCCTAAATAAGCTCTTCAGCCATGGAATCAGGGGACAGGTCTTGTCCTGGATTGGAACCTGGCTAAACTGTAGGAAACAAAGGGTGGTAATAAACGGACATTTCTCTGGGTGGAAAGAGGTGAGAAGTGGCGTACCCCAAGGTTCAGTTTTGGGTCCGTTACTTTTTAATTTATTTATTAATGATCTGGATGTAGGAGTGAATTCTGAGGTAGCAAAGTTTGCAGACGACACTAAATTGTTCAGGGTAGTTAAAAATGAAACTGATTGTAAAGAGCTCCAGAAAGATCTCTCGAAATTGAGTGAATGGGCAACAAAGTGGCAAATGCATTTTAACCTAAACAAGTGTAAAGTCATGCACATCGGGGCAAAGAACCCCAACTACACCTACAAATTGATGGGGTCAAAGCTTTCCGAGACAAACCAGGAAAGGGATCTTGGGGTCTTGGTGGACAGCTCAATGAAGATGTCAACCCAGTGCGCAGCAGCAGTGAAAAAGCAAATTCTATGCTAGGCATGATCAGAAAGGGAATCGAAAATAGGTCAGCAAATGTTGTATTACCTCTCTACAAATCGATGGTAAGGCCACATTTGGAGTACTGTGTACAATTCTGGTCTCCGCACCTTAAGAAGGATATAACGGAACTGGAAAAGGTACAGAAAAGGGCAACAAGAATGATCCAAGGGATGGAGCGGCTCCCTTATGAAACCAGGTTGCAACGCCTTGGTCTTTTCAGCCTTGAAAGACGGCGTTTAAGAGGTGACTTGATCGAAGTGTATAAAATCATGCATGGGATAGAAAAGGTGAATAAAGAAAAATTATTTTCTTTGTCACAAAACACTAGGACTAGGGGGCACTCCCTGAAGCTCCAAGGTAGGAAAATTAGGACTAATAAAGGGAAATATTTCTTCACCCAGAGGGTCATTGGGTTATGGAACTCACTTCCAGAAGAGGTTGTGACAGCTGTCAGCCTGAACAACTTCAAGGCAGGATTAGACAGATTCATGGATACCAAGTATATCGGTAGTTACTGAAAAGGAAATTCAAGTGCCACCTCGGAGTTGGTTGAGGTAGGCAGGATTTCCCTGGGTACTGGTTGTGGGGGGTCGGGAGCAGGTCAGGGTTTTGCCCTCCCTTCTGCTCGAGATCCCCGTGTACAACTGGTGGGCCACTGTGTGATACAGAATGCTGGACTAGATGGGCTGAGGTCCGATTCAGCATGGCTATTCTTATGTTCTTATGTTCTTATGGAGGAAGGAAGACAGCCAGTTGAGAGCTGTCCTCCTCACCCCCGCCACCACCAGGCGGTGTGTCAAAAGTTGGTAATCGACAGTATCAAACACTGCCGTGAGGTCCAATAACACAAGCAGCACCGATCCGCCCCGATCCACCTCGGTCTTAAAAAAAATATAGAAAGCAACTGTCATTATAAAACTACATAGAGGATCCAATACATACAACAGTAGACAATCAAACAACAAAAACAAAAATGAAATATATAAACATACGTATCCACTGAACTAGAAACTTAAAACCTCATATACTACTACAATTACATAACCGGCTAAACAAGGAACCATGAATTATAGGACTTCTTTAAGCATCCTAGCACACTTGCTAGCCAGTTGAGGGATGGATGGACTTGCAGCCCATGACACAACGTCCCTCAAGTTCTGGCGGATGGGAAGGGCACACCTCAGTCCCGACTGGGTGATGGCACAAACTAAAAATATACACAAACATTATAATCACTTAAATTCACTTTAAAATCAGCTGTTGAAAACACCAGTCTATTATTGACTCATTGCACTACCCCAAAGACTTGGTCCCACAGCCAGGTCTTCACCATCCTTCTGAAGGACAGGAGGGAGGGAGCCGATCTAATATTGCCAGGAAGGGAGTTCCACAGCTAGGGGGCAATCACTGAGAAGGCCCTGTTTTCCATCCCTGCCAAACGTGCCTGTGAAGGTGGCGGGACCAAGATCAGGGCCTCCCCAGAAGATCTTGGTCTTCACGATGGTACGTAAAAGGAGATTTTTTGGACAGGTAAACTGGGCCGGAGTCATTTAGGGCTTTATAGGCCAAAGCCAGCACTTTGAATTGTGTCTGGTAGCAAACAGGCAGCCAGTGGAGCCCCAGTTATTAACATGGCTGCCTCTCATTGGACTATTTGAAGTTTCCAAACAATCTTCAAAGGCAATCCCACATAGAGTGCATTGTAGTAGTCTATCCTGGATGTAATGAGAGCGTGGACCACCGTGGATGGACATGGACATATGTATATGTCTAATTATTATGTATATCTCTAATTATTCAACAGTTAATTCAATTGTGTATTCAAATCCCAAGGAGCCAATAAGACTGAACCCCAAATCTTGAGCATGTTTTACAAGAAATTCTCCTTCAAGTGACAAAGTTTTCAAGGTCACATTGACAGAGATCTAGCTAAATTCTTGGCAATAGTACTTAGTCTTCACTTTGTGGGTAGTTACTGGAAGATAAACTCAGGCTCCATTTTCAGGTCTACCTCCTGAAACATATGTCTCTGGGAAAATCCTTTCATTTGAAGGAAATATATCAGTTTTGGAGAATTTGCAGTCCCTTTAATGTCTTTTGACACTTCAAGTGTTTTTCGGTCTCCTTTGGTTGGATAGATAGGCAAATTTATCTGTATCTCAAATCTCTGCCAGGTTTCCTTTGCTTTGAATATCTGAACAGAGGTTAGCCAACTCTCTTGGTGGTCTTTACCTACGGAGACGCCAGCCGGATGCCGCCCGACCACCCCTATTGGACCCCGGTGGGCAGAGCAGCGGATGGGATCGGAGCCCTCAGTCTTCGAGGATGGCTGCTCGGTCCCTGGATGCGTGCCTGTTTGGACCTGGCTGCCCCTTTGGACATTTGGCTGATTCCAGCCAGATGAGATGCCTGTGGTCATCTCGGTGCAGCAGGGATGCCGCGGCGGATGGACCTGACCTTGGTCGGAGCCAGGAGAGCTCTGCAGACTCCTTTGATGTTTCTGTGGTCTTAGCCCATCCATTCAACTATCGCCCTCACCGGCGATCGTTCTCTTGGTCGACGGGAGGGGCGTTGGTTTTGGAAGCCAACATGGCGCCCAGGCCCGAGGATTCGGCGTCTGGGGCTCCTCCCCTTCCGTCTTCTCCTCTGCCTCCAATGGAACCGGAACGGACACAAGCCCCTGGAGATCCTGCCACCCAGTGGGAGCCAGACGTAACAACAGCGGATCGCTTCGATGCGGTCCCAGCTGTTCAGCCTAATAAGGTGCAGAGCCTCCTCTCGGCCCCTGGGCAGATGGATGCAGACCGGCCAGAGATGGCGACCGCCCCGGAGGACACCAAGCCTGGCTGGATGTCCTCTACCTTGGGGGAGCATGGACCCAGAGGTGACCTGTGGCAGAAGCCGCGTGACCGCCCTAAGAGGCAGAGGTGGCGACGGAGGAGGAGGGGATGGCAGCGTTTGGCTTCCGTTCTCTCCGCGAAACCCCAGAGCGTCTCGGCATCCTGCGGCGACCATGGAGCTTCCAGGGCCACTGAGTCGCTCACAAATCTACGAGGGGAAGAGGCTTGGATCGTTCCATTCAATGTCCCAGAGGTTGCCTCAGACCAGGACTTTCCGGAGCACCAATCTTAGGTGACAGCAGTCGTGCCTCAAGCCGAGGACAGAAGCTGTACCAGCAGGCCGAAGCTTTGCCTGCTCCAAGTTATGGCGTCGAGGGAGTGATGTTCCCTCCACCACTGAGAAAGAACTTCGAGGCGACCTTTTAAGACCTCCTGAGTTGCCCCCTTTTGACGGCTGGCCTGATGATATCACCAGGCCTCTCAGACATTGTTCCCCCAAGTCTTTCCCTTCTCTCCCTCCCCTCCCTCCCTTTACCCTCTTTTAATGTTGTGTCATTTGTGTTATTGTGCTCTTCAAATCTTGTAAACTGCTCCGAGCCCTCGGGGAGTGGCGGTATAGAAGCTTGAAGAAATAAATAAATAACTAACTATCATTTAGAAACACATCTGCAGCTACATCAATCAAGGCATCAGCAACATTTTGGAGAGAACATTAAACCCTGTGGTCTTAGGGAAATTTTTTGATTATTTAGGACACAGTGCAAGATGTCTTCTCCTTCCTGCCGCACACAGCAAAAGTGAGGAAAGAGACAAACCTTTTCTGAATTCTGGAACTTCCTCAAGCGTTCTTATTCTTCAAATATGAGTTGAGGTAGTTTGAGAGCTGCCTTCCAAATAAGCCAATCAAGACAGTATATCCACTTTTAAAAAAGCAAAGAAGTAAGATGTAACTGGTGTATATTTGGCCACTTGACCTTAAACTTCCCTTTGAAGTGGAGGCTTAGCACACAGTTTCTAATGATAATCACACATACTAATATTTTAATTACATCTGCCTTCATATTTTATCTGATTACCCAAGCTGTTGGAACTGATTAAGTGATCAATTAATCCATCTGAAACACTTCAACGGCATCTGACTTTGGTATGTGTGCATGCGCAAAGGAATTTTGGAAGGTCTGGTGGATTCCAGGTCACTCTAGGTTTCAGTCATACCAGTTCAAAGAGCTGAACCCAAATAGGTTCGGCATATTGGATAGCTTCATTGAAGATAAAAAAAAATCTCAGACAAAAAAATTACTATCCTAATGTCGTGTAAATCACCACTGAAAAGAACAGAAAGTTGAATGAAGATGTTATTGTGCTAATAGAACTGGATTCCCTTCGGCACACATACGCTTGTGCAGGTGAGCACACAGAATGGCTATTGATGACACCCGGAAAGAGAAGAAAAGGAAAAATCTGTTCCTGACTAAACAATTTGGTGGCGAGGCAGCAGCGCCTACAGAGGGAAGATGGCGGCGAGGCAGCAGTGCCTACAGAGCGCTCCGACAACTACTCACAGCCACCCCTCCCCCAGGACAACTCGGACTACCAGAACCGGTCCACTGTGTCTTTTGCAGGAAAGTACACAAGACTTCGGGCAGCTGCCGACCCTGGAGACAGGGAGGGCTTTCCCCTCCCAAGATCCGGTCGGACCTAATGCCCGATCAACCCTGCAGGACTCCTGCTTGCAGTGGGGCTCTCCGGTGTTCTCCGATGCGCTGCACTCATGGGAGCCTTCTCATCGGATCCAGCCGGGGCAAAGCTATCAGCGGGACGGCCCAGGCGGCATCACTGAGCGGGATGGGGTGAGCTTCGGCGGAGAGGCCCCGAGAGGTGAGCTGGCAAGACTGCTGCTACTTGAACACGAGCGCCTTGCTGCACGCATTGAGCGTTTCGGGGTTCTCTTGGTACTCCTGGTCTCGCCTATCTCGCCCACACTGCCTGCCCATAGCGAGGAGCATTGTGGCTCAGCCAGCCCATCGCTGGGGGAGCGAGAGGACCTTGCATGGGACATATCCTGGGATTTTCCGGCTCGGCCCAGGATGGAGAAGTTGGGATCGGAGCTCCCTGGTGGACCTGGAGCCATGGAGAGTTTGCCAGATCGTGTGGGCCTGGGTCCTCCATCCCAGCGCTGCATATTTGGGGCCATCTGCCCATTTGGGAATGAAAAGACTGGCTCATGCCCCTGGTCAAGTTGCAGAGACCAGGCTATTATGGATTGCGCTGGTGACATGGAGGTCAGCTCATCCGAAGTCCCCGGTCTTTCCAGGATTCTGAGAGGGTACCCTGCTTTGACTGGAGCAGCTGAGAGTTGTCACCGCCGCCGCCATTGCCGCCGCTGCCTCTCTCTTTTCGAGACGCTGAGACTGGGAGGTGAGGCCATCATGGTGGACAGCCTTGAGGACGTTGGGCTGCTGGTTGGCCTTGAACACGCTGAGCCACCAGCTGGCCTTGAACATGCCAGACTAGAAGCTAGCCTTGAACAAGCTGGCAAAGTGCCGACATTCCAGGCAGCCCAGGCAGCTGACCACGCCTGTGCAAATCAGCAGCAGCTGGCTCCTTTGGAGGAACAGAGGAGGTTGCCGGTCTCCTCAGCACTTTTGACAACTAAGACGGCTGATGGAATGCGCAGGTGCAGTCGGCGCAGCCGCAGGCGACGCAGGCACCGCGCCTGCGCAATGCAGCAACATTTGGATCATCAAGGTTCTCCCAGAGAGGAATGTGGGTCCTTGCCAGCTACCATAGAACCTCGAGGCAGGAGAAATTGCTCCCCCCCGAGTCCTTTTCGAAGGCTGTGACAAACGACCAGGGTCTGCAAGCCTTGGAGTTTGCGGCAGACTCCCTGGAACTGCAGAGAGAAGGACAATCAAGATCTGTCCAACGGCGGTGGCCCCTTAAACGCAAGAGACCCTTGAAGACTAGGATTTTCTGTGGGTTGGGATACGGGGGTTGGAAGAGGGCCAGGCTCTCCAGCTTGTCCAATCAGTCACTGAAGGTCTCCTCTGACAAAGAAGGGAATCTCAGACGATCCCCTGTGGCAACAGGTCAGCCTGCGCGGGACTGGTGTTTTACCCCAGACCCACGTTTGGTTGCTGACCCCTTGAAGTGCTGTCTATCCTCTTTACTATCCCCCTATGTCTATGTAACTGCCTCTATTCTTTCGTCATATGTTGTATGTTTGTTGTTATTGTTGTTAACTGTTTTATTTGGTTGTAAACCGCTCTGAGCCTACGGAGAGTGGCGGTGTATAAATTCGAATAAATAAATAAATAAGATGGCAATCAACAAACTAACTTGTGATATTTATTTATTTATTTCTATTTGTTCATCGCCACTCCCGTCTGGCTCGGGGTGACTTACATATGTTAAAAACACAGTAAAATACAACAAGTAAAAACAGTTAAAACAGTTAAAAACATCAAAATTTACACCAAATTTAAAACATACAATGCGACGAAGCACCCAGTAGATATGTTAATTCAGTATTAATTATGGTCATTGGGGGCAAAAGATAAAAAGGGCTATTTTGCCAAAAGCCAATTTGAGCAGATAGCCTTATAAATAGTAGAGAGAGTTATAGGAATTGAGTTGGGAATAAAACGCTGGTTGGGAATAAAAAAGGAGACATGATAAACTTGCCAAGGGTTCATTCTGTTCTGTAATAGACTAGTTATGGATACAGCTCTTGCCTTATTGATTTGGATGTTGTTATTGATTTTAACTTCGTGTGGTGGGTACTGTGTAGTTAGAAAAGTGCAAATTAGTTTTGCATTGTGAACTCAAGATGCACCTGCACTATAGGATTAATGCAGCTTGACTCCACTTTAGCTTCCATGGATCAATGCTATGCAATCATGTTCGTTGTAGTTATGCATGGTCTTTAGCATTCTCTTCCAAAGAATGCTGATGCCTTGCCGAACTACAGTTCCCATGATTCCATAGCATTGAGCCATGGCAGTTAAAGTGATTTTAAACTGCATTAATTCTATAATGTAGATGCACCCTCAGTTTACAATGATTTAAGAAAGAGGGAAAAATGAAGGGGGAGAGAGAATATGGGACATTTTAAAAGGAACGGAAAAAGTAGGATGACCGGGGCTTAATTTGGATTGATCACACCAAACTTGGACTGTTTGGGGATAAAGGCACTAACTACTTTGGAGGATATAATAATAATAATACATTTCCAATAACTTTTTTAAAACTGATTTCCAAATTCCATCCACCATAATAGAGCATAATACCAACACTTTACTAAGGAAACTATCTATGCACCAAAGTAGAAACATTGCATGTAGAATCATAGAGCTGGAATAGATTTCGTGGGCCATCCAGTCCAATCAAGGAAGGAAAGCTGGGTGTTCTCCAAAACACAATGAGGGAAAAAACGCAGGGTAAAAAGCAATCCAATTTTCTTTTTAGCAAATATTTATATTTATTCTTTCCATAGTTTTATGCATCAATCTGTAGAATGGAATATAGTGGATTGTAGATCTTCACAAAGGATTTTCAATTAAATATCGCAATATAACTCAAAATATTTGTATAATCCATCTTAATGAAACAATAATTCATATAATCCAGAGTACATTGCGAATATGCAGGTCGACGGTCAACACAAAAGGCCCTGCCGTTTCGCCGATATTTTCGGCTTTCTCGGAACCTGACAGTCTATATGTATTCACACACTAAATTATTCCAGAAACATTCTCGCCTGCGCAATGTAAGCTTAATGTCCTGATGTGGTTGAGGTGTGATCCATTCAAGAACTAGGACTTTAAACTCATTTCCTGTTCATTCCCTAGATTTAGAACTGGGAACGAATCATTGGTATTATATACCCACTTTAAGCGATTTCACAAGCATGATGAGTTTAAAGTCCTAGTTCTTGAACGGATCACACCTCAACCACATCAGGACATTAAGCTTACATTGCGCAGGCGAGAATGTTTCTGGATAACAAACCTCAGAATAGAAGCGCCCTATGGGTTAAATGACCGTTTATCAATTAGTGAAATTCTATTGTGAGAAACACCTGACTAAGTTTTACTAGATTTATACCGGTTTTTTCCCATCTGTGTTGTCCGATGCTTGGAAACTAGTGGCTGCGTCCACTAAAATAATGGTGATGATAATGATGATGATAATACATTGGTATGTATTACTTCCGTTCAGCCTTTTGTTTTTTGGGATCATGTTCTCCATTGTGGGTTTTGTAACATTACATACTGTATATTATGGAGAAGATTGTAAGCTGTTATATATTTTCTATTATCAGATAAACTGGACCAGTGGAATAATTTAGTGTGTGGATACCCAGAAGGTGCCCCGGAGGGCCCGTCCCAGGACGTTTGAACACTGCCCGCAGGTTCGGGCGCCTCACCGGCGAACCCCCAACCTAGGAGGGTGGACAAGCCGCCGATGACGAGGCATGGTCTACAGGCTGGCGATGGTCGTCACCGCGGTGACTGTCACTGCTTAGACTTAGAGTCTTTGAGGACGTTCCTCGATTTGTGGGACCCCCCCCCCCCGGCTCCCCCCATTTGATGGTCGCCCTCGATAGCCCCACCGGGGTGGCTCTGCCCCCTGGCATGAGCCTGGTCTACCCCCTCCCCTATCTGCTGTTGTTTACCCTGTGATGTCCCACCCTGTATGTTGTATGTCTACTTATGTATTTTCTGGTGTATTGCCTTGTCTGTCTTTTTATTTTGTATTGTTATTTCTTGACTTTGTAAGCCGCTGCGAGCCGTATGGAGTTAGCGGCATATAAGCCCAAATAAATAAATAAATAAATAAATAAATAAATAAATAAATAAATAAAATATAGACTGTCAGGACCCGAGGAAGCTGAAAATATCTGCGAAACGGCAGGGCCTTTTGTGTTGACCGTCGACCTGCATATTCGCAATGTACTCTGGATTATATGAATTATGGTTTCATTAAGACGGATTATACAAATATTTTGAGTTATATTGTGACATCCATATGAAAATCCTTTGTGAAGATCTACAATCCACTATATTCCATTCTACAGATTTATTTTTATTTATTTATTTATTTATTAACTTCGATTTAGTATACCGCTCACTCCGAGGCTCAGAGCGGTGTACAAAGGATGTATAAACACAGTGAGTATGATAAAACAGATTAAACAAGTTAAAAACACATTAAGACATTAAAACAGTTAAAACATTTTATTTATTTATTTATTTCAGGATTTTACCCCGCTCTTCTCAACCCCCGAGGGGGGACTCAGAGCGGCTTACAGTACGGCACAATTCGATGCCACATCATACAGTATAAAACCCCAAAACCCCACAACAATTAAAATACATTAAAACACATTAAAATACAGTTCCATCAGCAACATACAGTCATTCCAAGTTAAAAACAATATTCACTCCATAAAAACATTGGCCCTCTTCATCCATTCCATTAAAATCCCCATCTAACATGCTGTTAGTGCTGGTGTGCAAACGCCTGGTCCCAAAGCCAGGATTTTACCTTTTTCCTGAATGCCAGGAGGGATGAGGTGGACCGTATCTCCATAGGGAGCGCATTCCACAGGCGGGGAGCCACCGCCGAGAAGGCCCTGTCCCTCGTCCCCACCAACCGCATTTGAGAAGTCGGCGGAAGCGAGCAGGGCCTCCCGGATGATCTTAGGTTACGAGGTGGGACGTAGCGGCCGATGCGTTCGGACAAAGTAAGCTGGGCCAGAACCGTATAGAGCTTTAAAGGTCAAAACCAGCACTTTGAATTGAGCCCGGAATTGGACAGGCAGCCAGTGGAGCTGACACAACAGGGGTGGTATGCTCCCTGTATGTAGCTCCCGTTAGTAATCTGGCTGCCGCCCGTTGGACTAATTGCAATTTCCGAACTGTCTTCAAAGGCAGCCCCACGTAGAGTCCGTTGCAGTAATATCTTTGGGATGTGACAAGAGCGGAGACAATAGTAGCCAGATCAGACTTCCCAAGGTACGGGCGCAATAGCCCTCAACGGAGGCTGGGTGGGACATGATGAGGGTCTGGGACAACCATAGGCGGCATGCGCACACAGTATGATTGGGTTAAGGGCCAAACGTCTTCCTAAAGAGCCAAGTCTTCAACGCCTTGCGGAAGGGCAGGAGAGCGCGGATGGCCCGGATCTCCTCAGGGAGGCCGTTCCAAAGAATTGGAGCAGCAACAGAGAAAGCCCTCCGCCGTGTGGAGGCCAATCTGCAGGTTCCGAGGGAAGGCACCTCAAGGAGGTTAAGCTCCTCAGAGCGCAGTGATCTCGCAGGCACATAAGGGGTAAGTCGCTCCCTCAGGTACACTGGCCCCAAACCATAGATGGCCTTGAAAGTAAGAACTAACACCTTGAAGAGGACCCGGAATTCAATCGGAAGCCAGTGCAGGTCGCGCGGTCAGATCTTGAAGCTCCCAGGAGGAGACGAGCTGCAGCACTCTGCACTAGCTTAAGCTTCCGGATCATCGACAAGGGAAGGCCAATGTAAAGCGCATTACAGTAATCAAGCCTCGAGGTGACCGTGGCTTGGATCACTGTAGCTAGGTCGTGTTGGGAGAGGTAGGGAGCCAGGCGCTTAGCCAACCGGAGATGGTAAAATGCTGTCCTGCAGGTGCAGCCAATCTGCTCCTCCATGGACAGCTGGGCATCCAGCCGGACACCCAGACTTTTTTACCGATGGCTGAGGGCAGAGGGCCACACCATCGAACGTTGGCAGCTGGGTCGCTACCCCCCCCCCCCCAGGCGGCCCAGCCACAAGATCTCCGTCTTCGCTGGGTTCACCTTCAACTTACTGGCTCGCAGCCATCCAGTAACGGTTTCAAGGCAGAGATGGAAACTATCGGGTACAGAGACTGCCCCGGGATCCATTGATGCATAAAACTATGGAAAAAAATATAAATATTTGCTAAAAAGAAAATTGGATTGCTTTTTACCCCGCGTTTTCCCCCATCTAGTCCAATCCCCTGCCAAGAAGCAGGAACATCACATTCAAATCACCTTGCTCACATGTTTATTTATTATCAGTATATCAGTATGCCTCTCTATTGGCGCCCTCTTGTTGTGGGGGTGAGGCTTGCGTATCCTAATAAAGTTGTGAGCTATGCTGGTGGTGGCAAAATAGCCACCGGTAGAGCCTCCCATGCCAGACAAGTCACAACCGAAGGGTCTGACAAAGAGCGTCAAAGGGCAGGATGGGCTCTCTAGCCTTTTGGCAACCATCCTAAGAGAAGGAAAACTCTAATTTCAAACCGGGGCAGATGGTGCTCATCTAACCCTGTAAGGTCAACCATCTAGAGAAGGAAACTCAAATCAAACCTACGACCTGAGGATCTTGCTGCCACCATCCCAGCTTGCTAGGCCACGGCAGACAAACCTTTGGTTTAAAGGGTGAGGCCAGTTCTGTGCACGCCATGACCCACCAAAAAAAATCCATTGCACAGGCTCGAAGGACACATCCAGCTGGTCATCAACATGCTTGTAGAAAGCGCGGGATGAGTCCTTCCTAAGAATCTTCGTTCGCGAAGTAATGCCAGATATATCAGTATTACTCTGTGGCCTTTCAGACCCAGAAGTCCCTCTGAGGCAGTTTATATAGACAATTAATATACAAAGTAGGATATAAAATTAACAAGTTTAAAAGATCAGAACAAAAGTAACAATCTAAAACACTTTCCCATCCAGCACAATGAAGCCACTATAATTAAGAGTGTGATTCATGCCACAATCTTTGTGTTCATGGACTGTAAATCCCAGTAGTTGTCTAATTATAATTAACAGTAAGGAGTGTTGGGAGTTGCAGTTGAGCAACATTGGGGAGGATGCCTGATTCTCACCACTGAGCTAAAAAGAAAATATTGCGGCAACATGTAATACTCGTATAAGCAAGGCAGCATATTTGCATAAAAAGCAGAATGAAGCAAAGAGGTCTATAAAACCCCATGCAATTGATTTTATTTGTATGCTGTCCTAATATCCTGATATATAGGGAAGAATATAAATATTCACATAAATAAACTGAAATCTAGAAAAGAAGGGCTCAGGTTTGGGAATATAGATGGAAATACAATTCAAATATATTGAGAAAATGTTTTAATTTCTTTTGAATTATTCAGAAAAATCTTGAATTGATGAAGAGTTTTTGCATTCTGCACAAAATTTGCATGTGGTTCTTTTTGTGCAAAAAACAGCACTTTCTGCACATAAAATAACATTTCTCTGCACAAAACACAATAGCTGAAAGTCCCAAATATAGAAGGCACAGGGTGCATTTACACAGTAGAATTCACGCAGTTTGATGCCACTTTAATTCCCATGAATCCATGCAATGGAACCACGAGAGCAGTAATTTTACAAGGCTTTTAGCCTTCTTTGCCAAAGAGTGCTGGTGTCTTACCAAACTACAAATCCATAAATACAAAGAGCCGATAGTTATTTATTTATTTCCAACATTTCTACCCCATCCTTCTCAACCCCTATGGGGGGATTCAGGGTAGCTTACAACCGGCAACAATTCAATACAGCAACATACAAACAAATATAACAGGATGACAACAATTTAAAACAATAGATAAAACATTAAGTTAAAAACAAAGTAAACATTATTATCAAACCATCAAGCCATTTCCAGTTCAATTCAACATCCAGTTCTGTTATGCCTGCTGTTCAAAAGCCTGGTCCCAAAACCATGATTTAAGTTTCTTCCTAAAAGAAAGGAGAGATGAAGCCAACCTAATCTCACTGGGAAGTGAGTTCCACAGGCCACCACTGAGAAGACCCTGTCCGTCATCCCTGCCAAATGCATTTGCGAAGCTGGTGGGCCCGAGAGCAGGGCCTCCCCAGACAATCTTAAACTATGAGGCGAGACGTAGAGAGATACATTTAGACAAATAAGCTGAGCTGGAACCATATAGGGCTTTATAGGCCAAGACCAGGACTTTGAATTATGCTTGGAAGTGGACTGGCAGCCAGTGGAGTTGACACAACAGGGGGGTGGTATGCTCCCTGTATGTCGCTCCAGTGAGTAATCTGGCTGCCGCCCGTTGGACTAGTTGAAGTATCTGAACAGTCTTCAAAGGCAACCCCACGTAGAGTGCGTTGCAATAATCTTATCCTCAAATTACGACATTATTAGATTATTAGCCCCCAATGGCACATTGGGTTAAAGCACTGAGCTGCTGAACTTGTTGACTGAAAAGTTGCAGGTTTGATTCTGGGGAGCGGCATGAGCTTCCGTTGTCAGCCCCAGCTTCTGCCAACCTAGCAGTTCAAAAACATGCAAATGTGAGTAGATCAATAGGTACCACTCCGGCGGGAAGGTAACAGCGCTCCATGCAGTCATGCCAGCGACATGACCTTGGAGATGGCTACTGACAATGCCGGCTCTTTGGCTTAGAAATGGAGACGAGCACCACACCCCAGAGTCGGACACAACTGGACATAATGTCAGTGGAAAACCTTTACCTTTACCTTACATTTCTCATTGCTTGAAATGTCCATGAAAAGTTTCCAGTCTTTCAGAAAGTCTTCATTTGATTTGTCTTTTTAAATCCACATTAGTTTGGTAATTTGGCTAAAGTCCACAATGTTAACAACTCAGGCCCCTTATACACTGCCCTATATCCCAGATTCCGATCCTGGTTTATCTTCTTATCCCAGATTATATGGCAGTGGAGACTCATATAATCCAGTTTAAAGCAGATAATGCGGGATCACATCCTGGGATATAGGGCAGTGTAGATCCAGCCTCACTCCTCTGTTGTGAGTGGTTCAATCTGTTTCTGAGTTTGGGCAAAAATATACCTCTAGTTCAACATGTAAACCACTACACTGCACTGATCCTTAACATTGCTCCCTATATTGGTTCTTCTGGAATAGGGAGGACTCAAGGTGCATCTACTCTGTAGAACTATTGCAGTTTCACACCCCTTTAAGCTTCTAGCACTCAGTGCCTTGGAGGCAGCAACACTCTTTGGCAGAGGAGACTATAGGTAGGTACCATGATTTCATAGCATTGATCCTTGGCTGTTGAAGTGGAGTCAGACTGCATAAATTCTACAGTGTAGATGCACCTCTTGATATTGTTTCCACTTCCACTTCTCTGCATACTTATTAACTTGCATTGGTAATTTATCTGGCCACAGAAGTGTTGTTGAATCTGAGCTAAGTACCTTACAGCTCTTTTGATGCTGTCAGACTGCAACTCGATCAACCCCAGCCAGCAATGGCAAAGGCTGATCAGAGTGGAAATCCAAGGACATACATACAGTTACGAATCACCTGTTTCTGCTCAACCTGGAATATGCAGACAGAAATGATGGAGAATGCATGAGTGATTTTGAGTCAGCTTTTAAAGGGGCAAAAAATGTGTGAGAGAAGGAGAGGAGGGGGAAGCTGAAGCAAAATAGCTTAGGCAGCCCCAAGCAGGCACACAGACCCTGTGATAATCTGTCTGGGTTTCCCAAAGCCAAGAGGATTAAAGCACCACGTGTTTCTCAGCAGGATCATATGATGGCCCTCTTATTACCACAAAAAGGCAACATTTTCCCAGTGAAGTATGTAAACACTTTCTAGGAGATGAGGTAGCCCAGGGCTTTCCAATCTCATTCAAGCTGGAGAAGTATTTGGGAAAAATCAGCTGATGTTACAGCTCCCATTTCATATCTCTCTAAAAAGAGGGTGGAAATGAAAAATTGTGTGCACGAAATAAATGGTAGGCTAGGTACATTTCTCATTTACCCTGTTTTTAAATGGTTATTTTATTGCATTATGATATTTTGTTACTAAGCAAAATTATTTTTTGAAAAAAAGCAATTGTTGTAAAATATGTATTATTTTATTTATTATTTCACATTTGTCTGTCGTCCCCCCCCCCCAATGGCTCAGGGCGACTTACAATAGTTCGTAAAATACAATTGTCAGATAACTCATAAGCCACAGTAATACCATTAAGATGGAATTACAATTAGAACAGTTGAAACAACAAATGGAGTCGCAGTGGGCTGACAGCTAGGCGGTGTGAGCTACAGTCTAGTTAACCCCGAAGGCTTGCTGGAACAGCAATGTCTTAACTGCTCTCCTGAACGGGAGAAGGCTCTGGGTGGCACAGATGCCAGCGGGCAGTGCGTTCCACAGGGTTGGGGCTGCAACAGAGAAAGCCCGGCGGCGTGTTGCGGACAGATGGTAGGTCCTCACATTTGGGATGACCAGGAGGTTTAGCTCTTCGGAGCGCAGTGATCTGGTGGGATGATATGAGACAAGGCGATCCCGCAGGTACACTGGCCCCAGACCATGTAAGGCTTTAAAACTCAGGACTAACACTTTGAAGGCAATCCGGCATTCAATTGGGAGCCAGTGCAGTTCGCGCAGGATCAAGAAAGGTAAAATATAAAAAATAGATCAAGAAAGGCTGAGATGTCACATCAAAGTCTTCAATTTGTAACTTTATGAAGCCTTAGCCATGCCATAGAAATACCACAAAAGCTCTGTTAGTGGATTGTGAAGAAACCTACATGGGTGCTGGCAAGAATATAGCAATGCACATTGGGAACTTCTGATACACTTCAGGCACTCTGTTTATGCCCTGGCATTTTCTAACTTGTATTCTGGTGCACATTGGGGAATCAGTCTCTCCACCAGTTTCCCCAGTTCCATAATGCAATAAGATAACCAATAAAAGTGGGCAAATGAGAACTGTATCAGGTCTTGCATTTATTTGTGCAATGGATGCCCATTGTAAAGTTATGAGAGCCCCTAAATACAGTAGGTAAAGGTAAAGGTTTTCCCCTGACATTAAGTCCAGTTGTGTCCGACTCTAGGGGTTGGTGCACATCTCCATTTCTAAGCTGAAGAACCAGCATTGTCCATAGATACTTCCAAGGTCATGTGGCCAGCATGACTGCATGGAGCACCATTACATTCCCGCCAGAGTGGTAGCTATTGATCTACTCACATTTGCATGCTTTCGAACTGCTAGGTTGGCAGAAGCTGGGGCTGGTCATGGTAATTGGCTTCTTTGGAATGGATCAAAACAAAGGATCATTGAATGGAGGGAAACAAGAAGGCCTCGAAACAGACATGGATCAAATTTAAAAATGGAAATTAGACAAGGAGAAGGCCTGATGGTGTTTATCTACAAGAAATTAGCTGGAATACAATATGATCTGAAACAAGCTTTGGTAGAACTATGGAAAGAGGATCTAAATAATAATGTTTCAGACATACAATACTGGATCGATTCTATCAAAAATATTAAGCATATAAAGATTAGAGAAACACAAAGGAAAATATTGACTAAATGGTACAGAACCCCAATTACAATAGCCCACATAACAAAATCTACCACAAAGCTTTGTTGGCACAGATGCGGGAAAATTGGCTCCTATTCCCACATGTGGTGGGAATGTGACAGAATACAAGATTTCTATATTAAGGTAAAGAAAGAAATGGAAGAAATAATAGGCTGTAAACTGGCTTTAAAGAAAAAAGATTTTTTTCACACAGATATTGGACAAAAAAGAAAATATCAAAGCATGGGCAGAAATTATAAAATACATGATAGTAGCCGCCCAAGCAAGTGTGGGGTGGAAAAACTATAGAAAATGGGAGGTTAAAAATGGTATGATTATTTAGCAGACTACATGCTTCAGGACTATATCTATGAAAGAAGAGCCAAATATACAACATCCCGATTTTAAAAGACCTGGGTTCAGAAATGGGAAAGACTGATAGAAAAAGTTGGAGGAAAAGAAAGATATGAAGCGCTGAACCATTCTCTTTTTACGATTGTTCAATTAAATTAATATTTGAAATATGATAAACACTGTTCCCTGAGGGAGGGGGTGGAGGGAGATGAGGGGTGTAAAATCGTTAGACACAAAGGTGAGGTAAAGGTGGGTTGGATAAGATCACTAGAGAAACAATATGTGATATGTATTTATAATGTAATTCAATATTTAATAATGGTGATTGAATGTGATGCTATTATACTTGTGTCGATTACTATTATTATCATTTTTACTATATACAGTGTTCCCTCGCTAATTCACATTTCACTTATTGTGGACTCTCTGTTTTGTGGATTTTAAAAAATTATTATATATACTGTGTGTATATATATGAAGCTGGGGCAAACAGCGGGAGCTCATGCCACTCCCCAGATCGAACCTGCGCCCTTTCAGTCAACAAGATCAGCAGCTCAGTGCAACCCACTGTACCATTGGGGGCTCCTCCAAAATACACTAGTCCTGTGTATTACTTACTTAACCTTGCATCAGTTATACGTGAAGATGTGGGTGAAGGTGAAGGCTGTTGGGGATCAGTTTGCCCAACATGAACTCCTGATAGCATCCCCCTCCATGGGTGCCAAATTTGCCCAGCTGCTCTGCTTTTATGCCTCTTTCCTCTGGAGAGAGAAACAGCAGAAGCCAGGCTGCACTTCTCTCAGCAGAGAAAGAAAACCAACTCCATTCTTAGCAAAGAGAAATGTGTGCAGCCAGGCTTTGCAACGGATTTGTTATTTAAAGAGGGAGCCAATTTCATGGATTCAGCTCAGGCAGCCTGTATTCCAACATGTAAGTGAGGGAGCAAGTGGTTGAATAGTTGGACTGTAGAATATTTTCAGTTTTCTGAAAGCTTCCAATGCAAAGCATGGTCAGAAATCCGACTTAATTAATCCACATCATATGAGTTCCAAACTGCATTATATGGCAGTGTGGATGGGGTCTTAGTCTTTGGTTAGCTTCAGATGAGAGAATACAGGATCCTGTAAATAGAGTGAACCCATTTGAGTGTCAATCTGGAACCTCAAGACAGCCTATATATCTTCATATATATATATATATATATATATATATATATATATATATCTTCAGAGGGGCTCAATCTATTGGATGTGCCAGGCATTAAGGTCTACAGACTTGCTAGCACGCAGCAGAGGGCGTTTGCCGTAGCTGCGCCAACCCTGTGGAACACCCTCCCCGAAGAGCTGCGAGCCATCCGGAACTTAATGCCGTTCCGTAGAGCCGTAAAGACCTGGCTATTCAGACAGGCATTTGGTCCATAACCAATGCCGTGTTATCAGCATCCTGTTGTGTCGCTGTCAGCATATTCCTACTGCCATTGCAGTTCTGCTGGAATTTGATTTTAACTGGGGGGTTTATCTGGTTTTATTGCATTTTATGTGGTCATCTGTTTTTAACTCTGTAAACCGCTCTGGGCTCCAGAGAGAGCGGTATATTAAGTCGAACGAATAAATAAAAAAAATAAATTTAAGTTTAAGATCTCTGCTTTTTTTCTCATTTTAGCAAAAAGGTTCTATCATTCTCTTTTTCAATCTGGAAACATGTATCGCCATGTTAAATCTCAGTTGAGAGAAAGGTACGGTAGAAATCCTATATATAATATGAGAAAATACTTTCCTTTAAAGTAGATGATGGCAAAGTGTGGGCTTCCAGTTTTGCTGGACTGCAGCTCCCTTCAGCTTTACCCCATTTTGAGGTGTACAGGGAGCTGTAGTCCAATTGCATTCTGGAGCTATAGTCTGACTGTGCTTCTTCTAAAGGAAAAGATGGTAGACCCACATACTTGTACAGATTTGCAGATTTGCAGAGCTCATGCAATTCAATAGACTTTGCTTGGCTTGTGGAATGTCCTCTTCCCCTCCCTCATTTAACCCCCAGGCTTCATTTTCCCGCTCCCAACCCCAAAACAACATTAAATGAACTTTCCAAGTTCTTTTGTGTGACCAAGAATTGCACACTCTGTGGTCAGGCATTTTTAAAGTGATCATGTGCTAGGCAGAAGATGAAGGTTTTCAAGTAAGGCTCTGTACAGCCAAAGCCCGAGGAGGAGGGGGAGCAAAAGTTACTTGGATGGAGCCCAGAACATGTGATAATCAGATTACTGAAAAAGTGTATGTATGCGCGCCTGTGTTTTTGAGGCAAGGATGGGAAGGGATATTGAATGATGTACAGAAAAGAAATGCATGGGGAAAACTTCTCCAGGCTGCAATAACGATAGTAACCTGCTTGTTGACAGTTGACTAAACAACTGGTTCATAAGTCTTCTACTGCTACAGAGAGAATGTGTCTTTTCTCCATCGGCATCTTCTTGGGTCTCTTTCCTCTAGGATTGAGCCAGTTCCCACGGGCATGTGCCAATTCGGACAATCTGTTAAAAAAGGAATGCTGCCCCCCTTGGCCAGGGGACGGGTCTTCTTGTGGAGAGCTTTCAGGTAGGGGATCCTGTTCAGATATCCTTCTTTCAGATGCCCCACTTGGTCCTCAGTTTCCCTTCTCTGGAGTGGATGACAGGGAAGATTGGCCAGCTGTTTTTTATAACAGAACTTGCCAATGCACAGGCAACTTCATGGGGTTCAACTGCGGTGACTGTAAGTTCAACTTTGCAGGTCCCAACTGCACCGAAAGAAAGGCACAGGTGAGGAGAGATATCTTCAGGATCAGTGCCAGGGAGAAGTACCAGTTTCTTGCCTATCTCAACATGGCCAAGCACACAACCAGCCGGGATTTTGTCATTGCAACAGGAACGTATGCCCAGATGAACAACGGCTCAACCCCTATGTTCCGAGACATCAACGTCTATGACCTGTTTGTCTGGATGCATTACTACGTGTCTCGGGATACTCTCCTTGGAGGCACCAGTGTGTGGAGGGACATTGATTTTGCTCATGAGGCCCCAGGTTTCCTTCCTTGGCACCGGCTTTTTTTGCTCATGTGGGAACATGAGATCCAAAAGTTGACAGGGAATGAGAACTTCACCATCCCCTATTGGGACTGGCGAGATGCCCAGGGCTGTGACATCTGTACGGATGAATTCATGGGTGGCAGGCATCCCAGCAACCCAAACTTTCTGAGTCCAGCTTCTTTCTTCTCTTCATGGCAGGTAGGCATATGCAGGGAAAGAGGGAGGGGGACCTATTTCTCCTAAATTATACACAATAAGCTTGTGTGAATAATTGACTCTGCTGAGCATTTTTTAAAGAACCAATTAATGTGATATGCAACTCTAGGACTAAATACAACTAGGGATAAGATTTGCACTTGGAAATCCATACAATTAGAAATACTGCAAAATAACAATAACGAAAACTAGAATATGCACATCTTTGGGGGGGGGGGGAGAGAACAAAAACACTGGCAAGTATTCCTAAAATGTGTTCAAATGTAATTTAGCCAATGCATCTATTTCTGCATCATTGAAGCACTCATTTATAAAATGAAATTAAACATTCCTGTTGATATTGTTCCTTTAGACATCTGCATATGAAAATACCTCCACAGAATTGATAGAGAATGAACCTGGATGCATGAAAATAAGAGAGTCTAAAGAAAATAACCAGAGAGATGTGTCAATCTGAGTGTGGACAAAAATCACACTCACCATATTCTGTACTTAACTTCGCCTGGTCCAATTCCTGTCCCTGTATCAAATGGAAATGATATACATGTTATGTTTGATGGCAGGCAGAGTTACAATTAATGCAATAGTGTCACAATCATTACTAAGTAATGATCATGAATATAGAACAGTTATGGATGACTGAATTTAGATAAGTATTTTGGATCGATGATTGGTATTTAGTCATTGTTGTGACACTATTGCCATGATGGTAAATTACCCCAACCTATTTTATTGGGCATCGACTGAAGCATGGGTAAACAATGTTGGCATCAAGCTTGGGGGGTTGGAACAGGAAAGTTTATTTAGTTAAGTATATTTATCCGCATGAGCCAAAACACCACCCTGGGCTTATTTTGAATCTAGGGTTATTAGTTTTCAGAATGCATAATGACTTCTGGTGAGTATCTTGGATTTTCTGCCCTAAACCTGAATTTGCTCTGAACTAGAAGTTTTCTGATTTTGCAGAGTATCGGTGGGTTTCACAGCAGTCTGGATAACTGAATAGGATTTGTTTTGATCCAGTCCACTATCGAGACGAACACTGTTACCATCACCCTTTCCCCTGCTTTAGTCAGTGCAGGGGAAGGAGATGGCTTTACCAAATTACAAATCCCAGTTGTATTGGTGTATTGAAGTGCTATTATTGCCTCGTAATGATGAGAAAGAAGAGCCAGTGTTGTGGAGTGGTTTGAGCACTGGACTTCAATTTCAAGGCCAGCATTGAATATACCCAAACCAAATGTGTAAATGTCATTGACAAATATCCACTGGAAATTAAGCACTCCACTAATAATTTCTAATAAAACCTAACAAAATGGCAATATCAATAGTCATTATCTCCAAGAAATTGAGAGCCAGCTTGGTGTAGTGATTTAACCATTGGGCTAACTTACTAGAGACTGGAGTTCAAATCCTTTCTCAGCCATGAAATCTACTGGATTATCTTGGGCAGGTCACACTTTCTCATCTTTAAAAAAGACTATCACAAACCTCTTCTTACAAAAAAAAATACCCTGTGATAGATTTGACTTAAGATCACCATCAGAAATGATTTATAGGTACAAAATAGGCCTGGTTAGGTTTTTCGTATCGCCGTCAAATTAGTTTTAAATTCGATTTTAAAATACTTTTGAAACATTTTTGAAGTGCTTTAAGCAACCAGGAAGTTAATTTGCATATTTGAAGCTGTGGCTGCCATTTTTGGAAAGAAATCGGCTCGCCGCCAGCTCCCCCCTCCGTTCCTCTGTAGTTAAAACTAACGCGGGTTGCTTGCTTCTCTTGGCCTGAGAACCGGGGAGGGGGGAGGCTTTCCCCCGTTCTCAGGCTGAGAGAAGCAAGCAACCTGCGTTATAACTAACATGGGTTATCTCAAAGGTTTGCCAGACTGAAAACTCTTCAGCTCATGTACCTTTAATGATTGTTAGATAATGAAACTTCATCAGGTTTCACTTGTCTTGAAACTAAATAAATGATTGTATGATTCTATGAAACCTCTTCTTGCCAAATTTCCATATCTACACAACCACTAAATTAGAGAATCTCCAGTCTTAACTCAGGTAACTCCATTTTCCTGAGTAATGGGAAACTGACCAGGAGAATGCCGGGCAGACAGCATTTTCGGTTTGGGGACTAATTGACTGCAATCCTGTTTAGCTCACTGTAACATAACAGAGAGAGCCAGCCTGCCATAGTGGGCTACACCTCTGGAGACTAGGGTTGCATTTCTCACTCAGCCATGGAAGCTCATTGGATGACCTTGAGTGAGTCACACTCTAAGCCCTAGAAGAGTGTATTTCAACCTTTTTTGAGCTGCAGCACATTTTTTACATTTACAAAATCCTAGGGCACAACACCAACCAAAATGACACAAAATGACACTCTAACACAGTAATACATATAGTTAATATGTTTTTAAATGTATTTATACACTCAGTGTGAAACCTGGGCCTGTTTCGATGAACACAACATAGATATCCTGGCAGGAATGGCAGAAAGACACAAACTTCCTACACAGAACTCCCATAACCAAGAGAAAATACTATTACCTTCCAACCCCCGAAATAACGAGACAGACAACAGTAATTGGATTAAATTAGGGCAACTTTATTTATTTTAAAATTACCGATTTAAGTTTAACCTCACTAAACTCAGGTGTCAAGGGAACAAGGTGTGGCTAAGCCGAGGTATCGTCCGCGAGTGAACGACCCCTCGGCAACATTGGGAAACTCTCCTGAGTCCCCTACAACAGAAAACTGGACAACAACGACACCTCGGCAACAATGGGAAACTCTCCTGAGTCCCCTACAACAGAAAACTGGGCAACAACGACCCCTCGGCAACATTGGGAAACTCTCCTGAGTCCCCTACAACAGAAAACTGGGCAACAACGACCCCTCGGCAACAATGGGAAACTCTCCTGAGTCCCCAACAACACAAAAATTGGCAACCTCTCAAGGAAAACACAAGAAAACCTCTCTGGAAATACTTAATCGGCTCTCAAAATTTCTGGACCAATGGTATCCCCCTCAGCCTGAAACAGACGTCCACCTGAGTGTATTTGTGCACTGGCCCAACCAACTTTGAAGAGTGCATGAGTGAATATGGGTCTATGGATTACCCTAAACTATTTACGCTGTCCTATTTATAGAACCGCCATTCCAGAAAGTCCCAGTAACAGTACAGGGTAGGCAAAAAAAACCCCTATTTTTTATTATTACTTTTTACGTAGAAGGGGGAAAAATTCCTACCCGGCCCCTAAGGCGACCACTATACTGTAACCGGGCGGGTGTGGTGGGTCAACACCTCAAACAGGAATGGAGCAGGAAGCTGCCCCAAAATAGGCGGCCTCCGCCCACTCCCAGAAGATTCCCAAGGAACCAATCGTCTCCCTTCGTGCGAGGAGGTAACAGCCTTTCCCCGCCCACTGCGTAGGCAGGGAAAGGGCATTACCTTCCAACCCCCGAAATAACGAGACAGACAACAGTAATTGGATTAAATTAGGGCAACTTTTATTTATTTTAAAGTTACCGATTTAAGTTTAACCTCACTAAACTCAGGTGTCAAGGGAACAAGGTGTGGCTAAGCCGAGGTATCGTCCGCGAGCGAACGACCCCTCGGCAACACTGGGAAACTCTCCTGAGTCCCCTAAAACAGAAAACTGGGCAACAACGACCCCTCGGCAACACTGGGAAACTCTCCTGAGTCCCCAACAACACAAAAATGGGCAACCTCTCAAGGAAAACACAAGAAAACCACTCTGGAAATACTTAACCGGCTCTCAAAATTTCTGGACCAATGGTATCCCCCTCAGCCTGAAACAGATGTCCACCTGAGTGTATTTGTGCACTGGCCCAACCAACTTTGAAGAGTGCATACGGGTCTATGGATTACCCTAAACTATTTACGCCACAGATTGGAGACGAATGTCCATTCAGTCTCCATTACCCACCAAGTCCTCAACACCACCTAGCTGTAATTCGTGAAAATTGAATATTTGCAGTGTCAGACAATGAAAACAATTCTGGCTCTCTCCATTTATCGCACATCACAGCCTCACAGCCACTCAAGGCGCGGTATGATTGCCGACCAAATGAGACGAACCCGTGGCCATGCATGATCAAATATCCCTTCTTACCCGAAGGAACAGGGCCTCACCTATCCGTAAGCCCACCTCATTGCCTCCCACTGGAGGACAAACAAATCAGGAGGGGGCACGCTCCTATTGTCAAACAACAAGGGAATCCAACCCTCCAAATGAAGGCAACACATGCCCTTCCAATGAATCGTGGCAACATTGCCAAACCAAATGACAAATGAATACAATTGTGGGCTCCTATGTGTAATTAAATCATGAAAGTAGGATCCCCTACCATACCGGAGGGTCGAAAGCACAGCCCCGTTGACCCGCTTATCTGGCTCTCTCCATTTGTCGAACATCACCGCCACACAGCCAGTATGATTGCCGACCAAACAAGACGAACCGTGGCCATGACCGCCACAGCCTATACATATCCCTTCTTACCTGAAGGAACAGGGCCTTACCTTGCAGTAAGCCCACATCATTGCCTCATCAGTAGAGGACCCACATACAGGAGGGGCTCACCCCAAATGCAACAACAAGGGAATCAAACCCCCAATGAAGGGCACGTATACCCTTCCATTGAACTGTGGCAACGTTGCCAAAACAAGGTGCCGTCCAAAGGAGGTCCTCAGCGTCTGCCTCTCGGCCCAGTGAAATACAACTGTGCCCGCATATAAGTATCCTCCGTCTCTGCACCTTCACAAACATGTCTGAAACAAGAAAAAACTGGTTAAACCATCAGGTGAATGTATTGCTTAAAAACACGGATTTTCATCTACCTATTCCTTTTATGATGTTCATTGGAAGCCCAACTGGAAGCTGGAAGTTGCCCCAATACTGAATGAATGGGTACCAAATTTATGATGCCCCAGGCCCAATTGCTCCACTGCTTTCTCTGTTACCGCCCAGAATTGATACTTAGTCAATGGGGCCCTGTTCTGATGACTAAAAAGGTATCCTGGAGAATTGGGACGCAATGACGTAGACTGTGCTAGGGCTAAAACAGGGCACAATTTGGGATCGCTACACCGAGCTAACCTAACATGCTCCAATAGCTCGCTGATCTGTCTTGGAAGATTGAATCAAAATTGTTGAACCATCTTGACCCACCTGTATATCTGAATTTAACAATGCACGATGGGATTTGTTTTTCTTGGAGAAGGCAACTAACACGCTAATTCGCAAGGCAACGAAAAATTGATGTCACGCGGCAGCATGAAAACAATGCTATTATAGTAGGACTAGCTAATTCTGGGCCAACTTTGCTTCCAGACCTTCAAAATTGTGTGTATCAAGGGTTCACGGTCATCATAGAATGGGCCCCATTGACAGAGCCAATCCAACATGATCTTGTGGATGGGGAAATCGTTAGTGGTGTCTGGTAAGCCCTGAGCCTTCAATCAATAAGCTAACACTCCCAGTTTAAACCTGATGGAGCCTGGTGACAAGCCACTCCAATGAGAAGCCTGAAGCGCTCCAACTGCATGCAAGATGGGGCATCACAGGGTATTATCGAGACCCCCAACGTGAAAGGATCGAAAGATGAGTAAATTTGAGGCAATAAGATGCAAGTGCCTTAGGCACTCATCACCCAGGGTGACTTGGACGTTAGTGTGTGATAACATGGACGCTGAGAGATTATCACACAGACTGCACAGCCAAATAAGCAGAGCTCCATGTTCACCAGGAGACCACACAAGAATGGGGAACAACTCGAGCAATGTCAAATAGTGGTAATCCCCCGGGTGTGCCATAAGTGGGTGGTCACTGTTCAGGGAACCAGTGGCCCTCCCAGTACGCTCTGAACCAACTGGCCTGAAGTGCATCCTTACATCAGTTCCCGCCTTTAACGGGATATACCATTAAAGCCAACAGGAAATTCCACCCAATTCAAAAATTCAGCCTTCCTGACCTGTGTAACCCTGATGTGGTGACGGGTGATTTTACCCGATATAGCATCACACAGAAAGTGAATTCGTGTGAGGTCCCTCTGATTTTGCTTCAGCTAGTGGGACCCCCAAGTCATGGGCTAGCTGTTGGAAAGACTTCAGCAGATTTCCACACTCCCAAGACCCCACAGCCCCGTAAAAGGGGGAATCATCGTTGTTCAATCTTAAAAACTGAATCAAAATTGTCAAACCGTCTCGACCCATCTGTATATCAGAATTTAACAGGGCACGATGGGATTTGTCCTTCTTGGGGAAAGAAACTAACTCGCTAATTCACCGGCAGCGAAAATGCCGTCAACACAACAACACGGAACAACAGCTGTTCATAGCAGGACTGGCAAATCCTGGTCCACATTTGTTTCAAACCAATTAAAATCATGGGGGTCACGGGCTCCCGATCATCATAGGATGGGCCCTGTTGACGATACCAACCCAACCTGATCCTGTGGATGCAGAAAACCTTAGTGGTGTCAGGTAAACCCTGAACCTTCAACCAATAGGCTAACGCTGCCGGTGTAGACCTGATGGAGCCTGGTGACAAACCACTCCTACGCCGATATATACAAAACTGAACCATGTGTTCGTAAGGTAGTGGACTAACCTCGAGTAAACTGTATTGCTGCCACAGTTTAGGCCAGTCATTGTCAACCGCTGTGCCTCGGCACACCAGTGTGCCGTGAGCTATCAGCTGGTGTGCCGCAAGAAAACCTCTTCCCCCCGCCTTTCTTCCCCCTCCAAGGTTTTCCCGCGGCACACCAGCTGATCAAGGAACAGCGGCTGGGGAACCCCAACCCTCTCTAGGACCTAGACCTAGAGAGGCAGGGAGGCTCAGGAGGGGAGGCCTGGCCACGCTCTCCTCCTCCTCCGAAAGTGAGCCCACAGGAACCTGGGCGCCTTGGGGAGCCGAGGGGAAGGGAGGGGAGAGAAGAAGAGGAGGAGGCCAGGGAAGGAGGGAGCAAGCATCGCCGCCGAGCCTGCCTCTTCCCCCCCCCAGCAAGCGCGCGCTCGCAGCTCCCTTCCTCCTCCAATCACGAGCGCAATGTCAGCGCCGTGTGCGAGGTGAGTTGGGCGCGCTCCTGAATGGAGGAGGAAGGCAGCTGCCTGCGCCCCCCTCACCTCGCACGCGGCGCCGACATTGCACTCCTGATTGGAGGAGGAAGGGAGCTGCGCATGTGCTTGCTGGCAGGGGAAAGAGGCAGGCTCGGTGGCATGCTTCAGAGGGGAAGCAGAAGCAGCAACCCTGAGTGCCGCCTCCTCTGCTCTGCTGGGACCTCCATCTCCCTGTCTCTCGCCCTCTGTGAGGGTTTCTCTCTCTCTCTCTCACTCCCTCTGCTTGCCGTCACCCCTGAGCTTTGCCTTGGGCTGCTCCTCCTTCCTCCTAGCATTCCCTCCCCCACTCCTTTTGACTGGGTTAAGAAGGAGGGGAGAAAAAGGAGCCACGGGGAGAGGTTGGCAGGGGCGGCAAAAGGTGCCTCGCTTGATTTCCTTCTTTTGGGTCTCTCGCCCACACCTTCCTCTCCCCAGTCCTTCCCACTTCCTCCCTTCCCACCTCAGTTCCCCCCCTTTTCCAACACCCCTTCCCACCCCGTCTTCCCTTTTTCTAGTTTTCCCCTTCTTTACTATACCCAGCCCCTCCCACTATTCCAGCCCCCATCCCCACCTCAATCTATTCCACTTACCCCCTTGCCCTGTCAATCTTTCCACTATTCCAGGCTCCCTTTGCACCCCGTCGTGCTCATTTTGCAGTCTTCCTTTCCCCATTCCAATCTTTTCCAGCTGCTCCTCTTTACCTCCCCAATTCCTCTTTACCTTCTCCCAATCCCCCACACACACACCGGACTGGAGTCTTTCCCACTTTTCCAGCCCCCTTTCCATCCCAACCTGTATGCCAAACTTATTCAATTCCATTTTTGTTGGAATTCAGAATGCTCTTGGATGGCAGAGGAACTATAAATCCCAGCAACTGCAACTCCGAAATGTCAAGATTCATTTTCTCTAAACTCCAACCATTGATCAATTTTGGGCATATTGAGTATTTATGCTAAGTTTGGTCCAGATTAATAGTCATTTGGGTTCACAGTGCTTTCCTGATGTAGGTGAACTACATCTCCCATAAATCACTGTCAATTCCTCCCAACTTCCTCCAGTATTCTCTGTTGGTCATGGGAGTTCTGTGTGCCAAGTTTGGTCTAGGTCTGTCATTCGTGGGGAATCTCAGTGGTCTGTTGAAGTCAGAGCTGAATTGGTTGAAGGTACTGCAAATCCCATCATCCGTTGCCCATACTCCCCCAAACATAATTGTTTTTTGTGATTAATCACTAGGCTTTAATTATGTTCAATGTGTAGCAATGAAAATACATCCTGCATATTAGAGATTTGCATTAGAATTCGTAAGAGTAGCAAAATTATTTATGAAGTAGCAACAGAAATATGGTTGGGTGTCACCACAACACGAGGAACCTTATTTAGGGGTCACAGCATTAGAAAGGTTGAGAACCACTGTGTTAGTGTCATTTTGGTTGGTAGTGTGCCCCAGGATTGTGTAAATGTAAAAAGTGTGCCGTGGCTCAAAAAAGGTTGAGAAACACTGGTTTAGGCAACAAAGAAAACCAAATAAAAAAGAGGAAGATCCAAAAGCACAAAATTAGAACATATAAAAGTAATCGGATTTTTTAAACTGTGAAGCAAACACGAGTGAAAGGAGAAAAACCAATTTCCGAAGAGATGGTGAATGTACCACCTGCAATGACACAGGGAAAAAACTTCTAGGAGTTTCCAGGAGCAACACTGCAATGAATAACTGTTTCTGTATTATGCTGTGCCAGGCAGCTGCTGAGGGCGCAGGATTTCAAAAACTATATACACCTGATTACCAATTCTATAGAACTTATATGTTTTCCATATGTGGTTGTGGCTGTGGTTTCCTAGTGTGGATTATGAAAGAGCTGACCCACGGTTATTGACAGTGCTGTATTGAGTCATGGCACTTGCAGTAATCTACCAATCCTTTGTTCAACTCCCCTTAAGAAGTACCACAGTCTAATCATCAATGCACACAAAGACGTTTGGGGCCCCAACTAATTTTTTGTTCTCTTGGTAAGTGACTGATAAAGTGGAGAGTGGATATCTGGTGCCATTCTTCTGGCAGACAAGTCTGTGTCTGCAAACCACAGATTGTTCTGGCCCTTAACATCAACCAATCTCACTAGACAGGTTATTAAACAATAATAATAAAATAAACATGGTTTGGGTTGCTGTGATTTTGTCGCTAATCAACCCTACCAGAATTTAAATTTGGAGTATCGAGTATTTATTTATTTATTTGTTTGGACTTATCCGTCGCCACTTCCATCCGGCTCGGGGCGACTCACAACATTAAAAACAGAATTAAAACAGCATATATAAACACAGTAAAATCATAAAACAATACATCGACCCTATACACGAGAACAGGTTGCACATCCTTCGTTATCCGCGATATGGTGCCTGCAGATTAAAGGCCAAATGCCAGTTTGAATAGCAAAGTCTTGCCAAATTTGTGCCAAATTTGGTCCAATGAATAAAAATATATCCTGCATATTGGAAATTTATGTTATAATTCATAACAGTTGCAATATTCAAGTTATGAAGAAGCAACAAAAAATGATTTTATGGTAGGGGGTCACCACCACATGAGGAACTGTATTAAATGGAAAAACAACGTCAAGGTCAATACTTCTACTGCCTTAGAATGTGATCTTATGGAACTGCAAGGCAAGGAAGCAAACTTAAAATGCAGCCCAAGGCACGCTTGCTGTCACACTGATCCTCGGGAGAAAACTTTCAAAATGATAGGGACAATATTGTTAGGTAAACGACCACTTTGGGGAGGTGAGCCTTGAGGATAATGTGGCAGTTGATAAAAGCCAATCATTGCATGCAGTGGCCTTGCTGGCATTGACTGTTCAATGCTTGCTTTCAAAGGGGAATTCCACACAAGAAACAATCAGGACCAGCTAATCACCATCCAACAAAGGATCCCCTGACAGGAAGCAGCCAAGCATTGAAGCTGCAAGGCTATTCAATGCTAATCAGTTGATCAATTGCAATATTCACACTTGCCTCAAACAGACAGTTATTTTTCCTAGACTTGGAAATTCCACAGATATATAATACACTTCACCATTCAACAAGTTGGATGGTGGAGCAATTTTATCTCCTCCCCTCGGAGAAGAGATTGGTTAATTGTGCAGAAGTTACTGGAAGGGAGGAGGGGCTGGCATAGGGGTTGCCAGCCCTCTTTTCCCTCATTCTGCAAGAGAACATCGTTGAGGGAGGAACACCTTGGAGCCCATCCAGCACCAGGTCTGTGCAGAGGCCATGAGGAAGGCCCCGAGTTCCTCCTCCCGGCTGAGCTGGCCCCTTGCCCTTCGTAGGCCTCTGCTAAATTTAGTTATATCTAAGTTTAATTCTGCCTGGCTTCTGCCTGGCTTCCCTGGACAGGGAGCCAGGCCTGGAGGGCTTCGTTTTGATTGCCCCCCCCCCTTTCCTATAATATTACTTTAAGTCCCCCTCCTTGTGGCACAGTGGGTTAAACCAGTCTTTCTCAACCAGTGTGCCGTGGCACACTAGTGTGCCGTGAGCGATCATCAGGTGTGCCGTGAGAAAAGCTCTCTGCCCCCCTTCCTTCCCCCCTCCTCCTGCTGAACTCTTGCTGCTTGGGGGAGGAGGAGGAAGGGCCGGGCGGCAGCAAAGAAAAAGAAGGGGCCTGGGCACCGCCTCCTTTGGCCGTTTCCCCAGCCAGCCTCCAATCCGCCATGACTCCCACCATGACTCTCGCCCCTCGCTCTCTGAAGCCGCACAGAGGACGAGCCCCGCCCACTGAAGCCCATCCACCGCTCATGCTCCTCCTCTGTGGGAGAGCTGAAGCTGCGGTAGGGGGCGGGGCATGGCTTCCCCTCCCCCCGGCTTCAGCGCTCTCACAGCTTCGCCAGCCTTGAGGGGGCAGTGCCAAGCCAGCAGTGGCAGAGCCAGCACAATGCTGGCTTGGCACTGCCCCCTCAAGGCTGATGAAGCTGTGGGAGAACTGAAGCCGGGGGGAGGGGTGGGGCATGGCACGGCCTGGCTCCTCCTCCTCCCCTGGCTTCGGCGCTCCCAGCAGGTCACCATCTCCCAGCCGTTCTTTACTGTGTGAGAGTGTCATTTTGTGTCATTTTGGTTGGTGGTGTGCCCCCGGATTTTTTTAATGTTAAAAGTGTGCCGCAGCTCAAAAAAGGTTGAGAAACACTGGGTTAAACCACTGAGCTGCTGAACTTGCTCACTGAAAGGTTGGAGGTTCCCACTGCTAGCCCCAGCTTCTTCTTAAAAGGGCCCTGGGGTGGGATTCCCTTACTCACCCTTGTCCTCTTCACTTCAGGGCCTCATGGCCATGCCAGGGCCATGGTGGTGGCCATTTTGTGGGTGGGGCCATTGCCACCATCTTTAAAGGGTGGCACCCATTGCAGGGGGTGGATACTCAGGTGCCATTTTGGTGAGGTCAGTGGCCACCTTGGGGGTGGGGCCATGGCAGCCATTTTGTGTTAGGCTTGGTGGCCATTTTGGTAAGGTCAAAATAAATAATTTTAAATAACTGAATAAAATTAATAATAATAAATAGTAATTAACATATACATGTTATGATACAAGACATATGCAAGCTGACTGCATTAAATCACTACTGACCAAGTAGGCATGCATTCAAAGCAAGCCTTGGGGCAGAGTGAGCTCCTTACTGTTAATAGTCTAGCTTGCTGTTGACCTATGCAACCTTAAAGATAGTTGCATCTGCTACTTGGCAGCTGAATGCATTAAATCACTACTGAACAAGTAGGCATGCATTCAAAGCAAGCCCTGAGGGCAGAGTGAGCTCCTTACTGTTAATAGTCTAGCTTGCTGTTGACCTATGCAACCTTAAAGATAGTTGCATCTGCTACTTGGCAGCTGAATGCATTAACTCTACTGAACAAGTAGGCATGCATTCAAAGCAGCCTGGGGGCAGAGTGAGCTCCTTACTGTTAATAGTCTAGCTTGCTGTTGACCTATGCAACCTTAAAGATAGTTGCATCTGCTACTTGGCAGCTGAATGCATTAAATCACTACTGAACAAATAGGCATACATTCAAAGCAAGCCCTGGGGGCAGAGTGAGCTCCTTACTGTTAATAGTCTAGCTTGCTGTTGACCTATGCAACCTTAAAGATAGTTGCATCTGCTACTTGGCAGCTGAATGCATTAACTCAGTACTGAACAAGTAGGTGTAACGACTCTCCAACACTCGGTAAGGATCACGCGTAGATTGAAAGCACGGTCCAACACGATTTTATTGCAGGTACGACACATGTGAAGCAAAAGCACCTGCCCGCCACCAAAACACAACTTATATACCCCAACCCCCCCTCCCATCGCCCATGCAATGTCCAGGTAGGGGTTGCACCATATCCGGTGATTCAGCATATCCCATAGTCCAAAGGGATGTGACCTCATGGCCCCATGAATCAGCATTAGGAGTCCAATTGTCCAATGTCCAGGCTCAGAGGAGTTACATCACTTCCCCCTGCAGCCTTGCACACATGTGGAAGTTACCTCACTTCCACATGACTCAGCACAGTCTTATATAACTGTAGCCCAAGGTCACCCAAGAACTAGGGCAAAGGTCGATACAATCTCATGCCAGGCTGGGAGCTTGAACTTCACCCAAGCTCAAGTCTCCCAATCCTGACATAACGGCCTCCTCCACCACGTCCTCCCCCTGTAAAACAAAATATCATTCAATCCGGAGGATGAAAGGGGCCCACATATTTTTTCAGAAGACCACAATGAAATGTGGGATGAACTTTTCCTAAACTCTTAGGTAACAGAAGGGTATAAGAGACCTTATTCACAGCTTTCTCAATTCTGAAAGGCCCAATATACTTGGACCCAACTTCTTAGATGGATAACCCAATTTCAAATTCTGGGTGGACAGCCACACTAAATCCCCTTCACTATACTCCTCCCCTTCTCGCCTCTTCCGGTCACCAAACATCTTATACGAACGCTGTGCCTTCCCTAAAGCTTCCGCTACTTCCTTCCATTCCTCCCGGGCTCGTATCTTCCACTCCACTTTCTCCTCCCTCCCAACTCCAACAGCTGGGGCAAGGAGCCACCTCCTGACCATAGACTATCTCAAAGGAGACCTTCCGGTGGACGAATGTACCGAGCTATTGTATGCCACTTCAGCATATGGCAACAGATCAGACCAATTAGTTTGCTCTTTGTTACTGAAAATGCGTAGATAAGCCCCTAACGATTTCTGTGTCCTTTCTACGCCGCCATTACAACAAGGATGATAAGAAGTCGTAAGACGCCTCTGAGCCCCCAGCACCTTCAAAAAACGCTCCCAAAACTGAGCAGTAAACTGCACTCCACGATCACTCAAAACTTGTTCCGGGCACCCATGCAACCGGTACACATGCTGCACATACAACTCTGCCAAACGTTCCGCAGAAGGCAACCCCTTCAATGGCACAAAATGGGCCTGCTTCGAAACATATCCAGCACCGTCCAAATGTACTTATAACCTCGACTCGAAGGCAACTCCCCACAAAATCAGTGCTGACATGCGTCCACGGCCTCACAGGAGTAACTACCACCTGAATCAACCCCTGCGGCCGCAGAGGAACTTTATTCCTGGCACACACCTCACAACACTCCACATATCTCTTCACCTCAGCCCTCATAGCTGGCCACCAATACCGCTTTTTCAAGGCCAGCAGAGTCTTCGTGACTCCCCAATGTCCAGCAGACCTATGATCGTGGTTCAACCTCAGCACCTTCTCTCTCATACTCTGAGGGACATACACTTTATCTCCCATGATCCACAAACCATTCAACGACTTGCACTCCTTCTCATGGCTCTGCAACCATATATCACCTACATAACCCTTCTGCAACTCTAAACTCCACTCATCCACTACTCCCTCTTCTTTCTTAATCTCATTCGCCGCCTGCGCCTCGTCTGCACGGCCAGACCCCAATGTTCTCTAGCAAACACCTCCTCCGCCTTATGCATCTCATTCTCACCCACACTCGGATACCGAGACAATGCATCAGCCACCACATTCTCTTTGCCTTTAATATGCTGGAGTCTGAAATTAAACCGAGCAAAACTGCGCCCATCTCACCAACTTGGGAGATAACTTCTGGGGATTTCTTAAATATTGAAGGTTCTGATGGTCGGTCATCACAACAAAAGGGAAAGCAGCACCCTCTAAAAATTGCCTCCATGTCTGCAAAGCGTTGCGCACAGCAAACGCCTCCTTCTCCCACACTGGCCACCTTTTCTCATGCTCCCCAAACTTCTTCAAAAAATACGCACACGGCTTCATCCTACCCTGCTCATCCTCCTGCATCAACACTCCACCATACGCCCAAGCAGAAGCGTCACACTGCACCACAAACGGCTTATCCACATCTGGATGCATTAACAACGGCCCATTCAGAAATGCTTCTTTTCAACCTCACAAAGCCTCTTGGCATTCCTTCGTCCACCTCAACTTAGCTCCTGGAGACTTAATCTTCCTGGACTCGCCCTTACCCTGGTCTTCAGTAACTCGTAAGCGGAAGAGTTATCTCCGAAAATCCCGCTATAAAAGTGCAATAAAAATGGCCAATCCCAAAAAAGCCTGCAATTGCCTACGGGTCTGCGGAGCCTCCCAGCTCAACACATCATCCACCTTGGCCGGATCCATCGCAACTCCACTCTCGCTAATTCTATATCCCAAAAAATCAATCTGATTCTTGCCAAACTCACACTTACTCAATTTTACATACAGACTCGCCTGCCGCAGCCTCTCTCTAACACCTCCCTCACCAAACAAACATGCTCCTCTCTGGTGGCGTCACAATCACGATATCATCTAAATATAAACAAACACCCCCTTATACAAAAGGGTGCAACACCTCATTGATCAACTGCATGAAAATACCGAGCTTCGCCAAACCGAATGGCATCACGGCCCATTCAGAGCCCGAGGGGGCAAGAAAAAGCAGTCTTCCACTGATCGCTTCTCTTCACTCGCACCATGTGAAACGCGTCAATCAAATCCAGCTTTGTAAAAAACTTTCCACCTCCCAACTGCCCCAACAAATCTTTGATTAGCGGCAGAGGGTAACAGTTGGTGGTACTCACAGCATTCAAACCTCTATAATCAATACACATCCCGCAAACTACCATCCTTTTTCTCACGAAACAACACTGGTGCTGCAATGGGAGACTCAGACCTCCGAATAAACCCTCTTCTTAAATAGCCATCTATCTGCTCCTTAATGCTTCCTTCTCTTTCACCGTCATAGCATATATCTTAGGCTTGGGTAGGACAGCCCCTTCCTTAACTTCTATACTACACTGTACGTTGCGGGAGGGGAAGACCCAGGGCTAAAATTAGGTTAAACACATCAACATAATCCCAGTATTCAGCAGGCACCCCTTGCACATCACTCCTAACCCCCCCCTCTCATTAGGGGAACATTGTACCACCCCCGTCTTCCACTCGATCTTGGGATTAGCTTGCTCAAGCCACGGCAACCCCAATACCACCTCATGACCTTTAATGGGGCCACTACAAAATCAATGTCCCTCCCAGGGTCCCACCGACCCTTTAAATCCTTAGTCCCCACAGTGAAAGGGCCCCTCAATAGAGGATCCATCTAATTGCGTAAATGTTACAGGTGTTTCTAAGGGCTTAGTACCCCACCCAAATCCCCAATCAACTTCGGACATAATATTCTCTGAACACCCACAGTCTACTAAAGCTTTTCTTTCCACAATCCCATCTCCTTTAATCAAACCCAACGTATATTGAATATTGAGCTCACCCCAACACTTTTCCCATCATCATTGTCCCCAAAAGCGGCTTCATGAGGCCACCTTCACGTTCCAGTGCCTGCCTTTGTCGGCACTGGGACGCAAAATGACCGGGTTGCGAACAAATAAAGCAAAGGAGATCCCTTCGATGGCCTTTTCACTGGACTGGATCGGTTGTCATTGCTTTGTCGAGCCTCTCCTCCACGGAATCGCCCCTCCGCAACACCACGACCGGACCCTCTGGACCTCATGGGCTGAAAACGACGCCGTTGCACCTGGGCTAGAATTCCTTCGACACTGCCAGCCAACTGGATCCAGCCATCAACATCTCCAGGATCATCCCGATGTAGACACCACTCCAGGATCTCCTTACGCAGGCCGTCTTTAAATAATTCCAATAGGGTAGCTGGAGACCACTCTGCAACTTTTCCAGCTAAACCCATGAACTCCTCCGCATACTCAGTGACCGACCGGGATCCCTGATTCAGACAACGTAGCGCCTCCTTCGCCTTAATCCGCTCCAACTGATTTCTAAACCGGCTTCGTATCGCTTGTAAGAAGGCCCACAGAATGCAAACACGGTCCCGACGATCGTGGCATTGAACATACCACTCAGCTGCCCTTCCTTTGAACACCGCACCGATGGCCCGTACTCGGCTACTGTCACTGGATAGAGATGACCATAGTCCTCCATATGGTCCTGCACCGCAGCGGCAAAGAAGGCTACTTTGCAGGCTTCTCCTTCAAACTCAACCCGCAATGGTTCCTTTTTCAAACGGGCCCCGAATTCTGGGAAAACGCTTCCCTTCCATGAGGGACCTCAAGCATGGTAACACCTCTTCCCATTCCGGCTTGAGGCAGGGGCCGCCGGACTTCCTCCTGATGGCCACCATCGATCCTCACTCCCAAAGGAGATCTAGGACGCTCAGCTGATAGTCCGCCATCCATCCACGAATAATAAGTGAAGTCTCCTCCGCTCGGTGCACTCCACACCGACTCCATCGGCTCTCTTCGGGACATGGCTCGACATCCTTCTCATAGTCTGTTCCATAGCCTCCAACTTACATCTCATCACCTCCAACTCCGAGGGTGATGCCGGTTCCGTGGTTTCACTACCACACTTCCTCCTAACTGGCCTGTCCTTCGGCACAGTTTCTCTGGGCCCACGCACCTCTGGATCCGTCCGAACTGCCCAGTCCTTCGGAACAGCTTCTCCGATCCGGCCCTCTGGCCCTCCACCTGAACTGGCCTGTCCTTCGGCACAGTCTCCCTGGTCCCATACACTTCTGGATCTGCTTGAACTGACCAGTCCTTCGGAACAGCTCCTCCGATCCCTTCGTTCCTCCAAACCTCAGCCTGTCTGGAGTCAAATCTCTCTCCTTCGCCGGGCAACCTCCAGGCTCACCTGAGCTTCCCACAGTCGCTCCGCTTCTTCAAATTCCTCCTCCTGGGCAACAGCACCTTCCATCATTTCATGGTGCTCGTCCGGGCACCCCACTTGGTCGAGTGGTCCAATCCCACTCCATAGTGCGCCGGATTTCCTCAGGAGCCGAATCCCATCTATCGATATATTCTTCTTCTCTCCAAGCCAACCTCTCCATTTCTGGGATAGTTGAAAAGGGGCTTTTGCTTCTGTAATGACTCTCAACACTCGGTAAGGATCACGTGATTGAAAGCACGGTCCAACACGATTTTATTGCAGGTACGACATGTGAAGCAAAAGCACCTGCCCGCCACCAAACACAACTTATATACTCCCACCCCTCCCCATCGCCCATGCAATGTCCAGGTAGGGTTGCACCATATCCGGTGATTCAGCATATCCCATAGTCCAAAGGGATGTGACCTCATGGCCCCATGAATCAGCATTAGGAGCCCAATTGTCCAATGTCCAGGCTCAGAGGAGTTACATCACTTCCCCTGCAGCCTTGCACACATGTGGAAGTTACCTCACTTCCACATGACTCAGCACAGTCTTATATAACTGGAGCCCAAGGTCACCCAAGAACTAGGGCAAAGGTCGATGCAATCTCATGCCAGGCTGGGAGCTTGAACTTCACCCAAGCTCAAGTCTCCCAATCCTGACAGTAGGCATGCATTCAAAGCAGCCTGGGGGCAGAGTGAGCTCCTTACTGTTAATAGTCTAGCTTGCTGTTGACCTATGCAACCTTAAAGATAGTTGCATCTGCTGCTTGGTAGCTGATTGCATTAAATCACTACTGAACAAGTAGGCATGCATTCAAAGCAAGCCCTGGGGGCAGAGTGAGCTCCTTACTGTTAATAGTCTAGCTTACTGTTGACCTATGCAACCTTAAAGATAGTTGCATCTGCTACTTGGCAGCTGAATGCATTAAATCACTACTGAACAAGTAGGCATGAATTCAAAGCAAGCCCTGGGGGCAGAGTGAGCTCCTTACTGTTAATAGTCTGGCTTGCTGTTGACCTAGGAAGCCTTACTTGATAGTTGCATCCGCAAGTGGTTGCCAACTGCATTAAAATAATTACTGATCAAGAAGTCTGTGGTCAAAGCTAGCCGACGGGCAGAGGGAGCTCCCGACAGTTGATAGTCTAGCTTGCTGTTGACCTATGCAACCTCAAAGATAGTTGCATCCGCTAGTTTGGCAGCCAACTGCATTAAAGTCATTACTGACCAAGGAGTCATGTGTTCAAAGCAAGTCTGGGGCAGGGTGAGATCCCGACAGTTGATAGTCTAGCTTGCTGTTGACCTAGGCAACCTTATTTTGATAGTTGCATTTGCTAAAGGGTAGCCAACTGCGTTAAATCACTACTGCAGGGGAAGTCATGTGTTCAGAGCAAGCCTGGAGGCAGAATGAGCTCCCAAATATTAATAGTCTAGCTTGCTGTTGACCTATGCAACTCAAATTGATAGTTGCATTTGCTAGATGGAAGCCAGCTGCATTAAATCACTATGGACCAAGAAGTCAGGTGTTCGGCAAGCCTGGGGCCGAGTGAGCTCCCGACTGTTAATAGTCTAGCTTGCTGTTCATGCAACCGTAATTGATGGTTGCGTCGGCTAGTGTGTGGACAGCTGCATTAAAGCATTACTGACCAAGAGGTCATGTGTTCAAAGAGAGCATGGGGTAGAGTCAGCTCCCAGCTGTTGATAGTTTAGCTTGCGGTTGGCCTAGGCAATCTTAATGTTAGTGGCATCTGCAAGTTGGTGGCCACTGCGTAAAATTATTTACTGACCAAGAAGTCATGTTTCCATGCAAGCTTGGGGGTTGAGTGAGCTCCCGACTGTTAATAGTCTAGCTTGCTGTTGGCCTAGGCAATCTTAATTGTT